>NAJI01000058.1:0-481373 GCA_002179835.1 Calonectria leucothoes
CTTTTCTTCTTCTTCTTCTTCGTGTGAACTGGGCCCCTTTGGATCAAAGTACACACATGCACACACACGCAAACACACCATGTGCACAAATTCCAACTAGGACTGCAGTGTATGTATGGTGTGCGTGTATGGACAAAGGATTGAGTCTCGATTTCAAAGCTGTTCGCAGATTCTAGAACCCAATCCATGTGCAGCCCAAATGCAGCCATCCCAAGACTGTATCGGAATTATGCATTGGCCGCGGACACATATGAGGCATGTTGACAAACACACCTTCGTACTTTGCAGAGACACTTGGAAGATAACTATTTGAATTTATTTTGATTTCATAAATGCAAGCATGGGCCGTATGCGTTTCATATGAGCGTTTGCGGCTCAGCTCGACGCATAAACCGAGTATGCCATCACTTGCTTCATTCCAGAGCCGCCTGCCAACTAGGTTATCCTTCCTAGCCCAGATGTGATCCCAGAAATTGCGCCTTATACGTCCCTGTCTCTACCGAGTTGCTCTGTGTTGGAAGCGGGAACAGCCCGTGCCAATCCAATTTGCTATGTAAAAACGCCAGCCGCGTCCATTATTTATGATGAATGTGATTGTGTGCCATGACATGAAATGAGACAGGGTGTGGGGTGAGGACCCCAGGTTCAAGATTAATTAAAGCTTTGGCAGTATAAACTAAATTTCCGTCGATGTCGTATCAGACAAGTACCATGAGAATGAGGGTACCAGAAAAGAAAAGAGTTGATGAGAATATTGGTTGAGGGTATCAAAGTCGTGAATATGTACTGGTTAAAAAAAAATCATTTCGGAAGGAAAAAAAGGGAAGTGTAGGTGTAGATCTAGAATCAATCGGATCCAAATCTGTAGCGATTAAAACCATGGTAGAAAATTTTGATGCAGGCCTTGGCACAGGGCCATGGCGCCGTGGCACATATGACGGTTATAGCAGGCTGTTGAACACTGTGACTCCAAGTATGGAAACCACGGCAACTACCCAAGAGGGCGTAGACAGCGAGCCTAAAGACGTCTCTTGTTTAGGCAAGGTGCTGTTGACGAAGTCCAGGCCGCAGATTGTATTAACCTGCTGGGCGGCTGCTTCATATGTGTTTGCGATGTATTGAGATCGATCAGCCGAGGCTGTGTGAAAGATGGCCATGGTCTCTTGAATACACCAAGAGCAAGCAGGCACTGTGCTTCCTGGCAATGTGAGGTTGTAAGGAAGATAATAGAAATAAGCGTTGGAGGCGCTTGTGCGGTTGGTGACTGCGCTGGCGTAGCAGTACATGTCGGTGTCCGGGTCCTGGAGGCAGGTGGCCTGGTACATCATCTCATAGGCCTTGAGGCCGAATAGAAATTGCTTGACGGTGCTGTCACCACTGTCCCATTCGCTCTTGCAATTCTCTGCAGCAGTAAGGTTGCTGGCGGCCGAATCAAAGAAATCGGTGCAGTAGGTGACATTGGCCGCACAAGTTGCGTCCAAAACACGAACGACGCTGAGCAGCTGTTTCTGGGCGTTGAAGAATCCTTGAGAGGTCTGGTCGTCTGTTAGCGCACGTGCATGAAACGCAAGGGTACCTTGACAAGATGTGATCAAACCATACCTGAAGCATCATGGAGAGAGGGTAGCAAGTTTTAAATGAAGGATCATTGAGAACACCCTCGAGAAACGTGGGACAGTTGCTGTTAGCATCGCTCTCGAGGTCGGAGGCAATGTTTCCATCATACGCCTCGGGGAGGGGCTCGGAGGTCGCATCGGCCGTTGAAGTGGCTTGTGTAACAGAAAAGGTCAGTGTGGTAACCGATGCCTTGACCTTGGTTGCACTTGTTGTCTTGGAGTGGTGTGAAGAGTCTGTGGTTGTAGCATCGTCACTTGTGGTCGTCTTGTGCTTCTCGGTACTCTCCGTCGTCTTATCTTCGCTGTCTTTCGAGGTGTCCTCTGCGCGCCTCCTCAATCCATCTCCGCGTGCCGCATCTTCGTATCTAGCTCGAGGGATCGAAGCTTCGGCTTCGGCAAGGTGATCGACCCTGCTGATGTGATCATGTCGTGTCTCGGTCCATCGAGCGACGACTCCCGATGCGAGACAAGAGAGAAGGAGGAGCAGGCAAACGGCGGGGCGGACGCGAGGCAGACGAGAGGTTCGGGATGGAGAGGCCATGATAGCAAGCGACAAGGCGAAAATGTCGCCCAGCTAAAAATGAAATTAAAATGATGTAAAAATGCGAGGTAGCAAGGCTTTAATTCGAATGCGCAATCGATGACAGCTGGACGGACAGGGCGACCGGCGAGATTGCTGCTTGTTTCACCACGATGGGCCCCGCAAACTCTGAGCATGCGTGGTTGGCTCAGCAGGCAGTTGCAGCACAGACAACGGGCGGGATAAAAAGTAAGTGCGCAGGACAGGACGGTCGATTACCGTGTTTTGGGTAAAGAAGCGATGCCAAATTAAGCTGCCGAGGTGCAATTCGACAGCAAAAATAGAAGTATTATGCTGACCGGGCTGGCGATGTCGATTGAAGAAACACGAAGCGGACGTTTCCACGGTTCAGAAGGTCGCAGATCCCAACGTTAAAGTCGGGATTGAATTGGCCGAAACCACGAAACAGTAATGCGAGTCGTAACAAGGACGTGGAGGTCAATGCGAATGATTGGCGACGGTGGTCACTCGCAAGCGGGGATGTCTGGTGTGGACTTGAGGCCCAGGTCAGAAGGATAAAGTCAAACGAGCGTGGTAGAGACAAAGCTAACGATTGAAGCGATGGTCTCGACAAAGAGTAGATTCGCGAACCGGCGGAGCTTGGGCGGATGATCGTCGACAAGAGAAGTCGAGATGATGGCGAACCCGGGAAGTGATCGTCAGCGGCTCTGGGCAACGGTTGCGCGAGAGAGAAAGGAGCAAAGACGAGCGCCGAGGAGGCGGGCGTGTGGAGGAAATATCATTCACTCAGAACCAGGACCGAGAATAAGGACGCGGCTAAAGGATGGACAGCGGGAGGTGGATGGGAGGGGCATGGGGAAAGCAAATCGGGCGCGGGTGGGCCATGCAAGCTCCAATTGCGCCACTATCCCCAAAGGAATGAGTGTCCAGAGGGTGAACCAGGGGCGCAAAATCGAAGTCATGAAATGGAAATGCACCATCGAGGCCGGCTGGCTGGTTGGCTGGCCTGGGCCCGGGCCATACCACACTAAGCCAGCCGGCACGGCGCAGACGTCCATCAGCAACTAGGCCGGGATGGTGGCGGACGCGGCATGAGATTAGATACTCAGCGTGATGGACGCCCAATGGTAGCTTGGGGGATATACAGGGGATTGACTGCTGAAGGTGGTCGGCTGTCTGCCCCCATTCGCATGTCACCAATGGGTTGATGATGACGAGGATGGGGCCTTGGTTCTGCGGTTGTAGTGGTCGAGGCGGTGATTGTGGCATCTCGACCTGAACAAAGCCTGCATCCTTATTCGTGGTGGGTCACCAACCGTTGGTACCTGACTAAAGCCATGCGCCTTCACCAGTATAGTACCCGCTACTACTACTAGGTACCTGCGAAGTAGGGAGGAAGATTAGGTACCTCAGCATGTACCTAGTGGCAAGTGAGAGTAAGCGCCCCACTGCCATTCCTTGGTCGTTGGCCATGCTTTTGTGGAAAATGCGCAAACGTGGTGCAGTTAAAAGAGACGGAGAAAAAGAAAAAGAGAGAAAATGCCTGGATTGATGATGTGCCTTGCGCGCCTTGTCCAACCCAGTACGCACCCCAACGGCAACGAAGACAGGCGTGGTGTGAGCTCCATTGTCCGGCTTGCAGTAGCGCAGCGGTTTATTGACTGGGCCGCCAGGGGTCCAGTTACCCGATTGGAGCCGCCCGCTGTTCGCCTGCACCCTGCGTCTGCAACCACGAGTTGATGGACGGATGACTGCTGGAGCAAATAATACGACGTTGTCGGTGCAGCGAGGGAAATGCCATTGAGCTGGCGTGCATCGTTCGCAACCTGTCAATGGCTCACCAACCCATCCTCGATTCTCTCGCTACAGCTTACCAAAGACCCTAATCGGCAGGTCAACCTCGGATTCGACGCCTCCGCCCTACATCAGGAAACCGGATCCCGCTGTCACTAACGATCTAGACTCGAGAGGCGGACAAAGCAACTTCCCCCTTCCGGGCACTACTACACCAACGGACGCGTGAGCGGGCGTGCGTGCGTGCATATTATGTGCATGCCTGGGTCTTCAGCGGGATTACACGGTTGCAGGACAGCCAACGGCATCACTACCCGGTTGAGCTACCCACCCCATGGTTGCACTAGGATATCCACCTCCTCGCCGGCAGATCGAGTCGCCAGAGCGACTACTCACAAGCTGGCTACGTCCAGGCCTCCTCTGGATGCCGCTGGTGCGTACGGCCCTTGTCGTAGGGCTTACTCTTGCTTGGCACAACCTAGATCAAGCCATCAGAGTCGCATTTGGTGCATGGCTGAGTAGGTGCAGGAGGTGATTACAGGTTTTTTCCTACTTTGAAGAGTCATGGGCCGTCTCCATCGGCCTGCGCGAAATACAACATGTCGACAGGTCATAGTGCATGAAAGCAATAATGAAAGAGAAAAAAACCAGACACGAGCAAAATACGGAATCCACCGCGCATACAAACACCATGGAACCTACCGAAAAAAGAACTCCGATCCGTACATCCCCATTCAACACCAGATACTTACAAAATACCTGCACAGCAGAGTTTTTTCCATTGACAAAGGCGCGCCAGCTAAACATCACCAATCGCAACCTCAGTCGTCCTTACTCGACTGAAGGTTTCAACCCAGACGCCGTCCACGTACTAAAAAAGGGAGACGTCAAATTTCGCTTAATCGGAGTAAATCAGCCACCAAGCCAGCACACAGACCAACGTCCTGGTTCTGCCAGCAAGGGGGTACCCTGCTGCTCGATCAGGATCCCATGTTGGCCTGTTTCCTGCTGTGCAAACATTTGACCCAAGTGTTTTCTTTCTACTACCGCATAAAACTTGCGGCTACCGTATACCGTGCACACCCACAACTCACGATAGCCTTTCTCGCCAGACATGGATGGGTCAAATCGAGCCTTTCCGACCCTCGTTGATCCACCACATCGTCGCCGTCTCCTCACCGTTTTGCCCATGGTCAGCTTCAGGTTGGGCCCGCTCAGCCGCGTGGCCTCTTGAAGTGTTTTTTTCCCCTTCTTCTTCCCATCTCGCGTACCTTGCAGCACTTCTTCTCCATATCCGCTAGCTAGTGCAAATCCACACGCCGCCGTCGTGGCGGCGTCGGGCTCCAGCCAATGAAGCTCCAGTGTCCCCTGCCAAGATATCCAATCCATCTCGACCTCGCTCGTCGTTCACTCTGTTCTTCGAGCTAATGCCCTGCCGCCACTCCATGTCTCAGCGCTAGACATCGGCCGACGTCCCGCTCTTGAGCCCGATACAGCAACCACACCGGACCAGCTTCGCGCCATAGGTCCTCGTCGCCACCATTCCGTTGCCTCTGAAGCAAGACATTTCCCAACTGCCCTTGTCTCCCGTCCTGTCTTTCCTTGTCTTTCTTCTATATTCGGCATTCATCTCACCTCCATCAGCCCGATCGGGCAGGCAGGAATTCTCCACCTGATTCTTTTCGTCTCGCCGCGCCACGCGAGATGTCCCCAACCATGCCTCGTTCCAATTTCCACGGCACGCAGTGGCGCCCTCTCACCTCATGTCTTGCAGCCAAAATCCGAGGCCGCGCAACGCATCAAATCATCCCTTCCGCTCTTCCCATGCCTTCCCCTCCTTCTTCTGCCTCCACTTCACCGCTCAGCTACAATTTCCTTCCGTGGCTTTCCTGGTCCGTCCTTGGACATTGGTGAGGGAGTTCTAGACCGAGTTTCCCACGCCGGTACCCCACGCGAGCCCTCGTGCCGTTGATAATACAATTCGTTGCACACAGCCGCCCGCCAAATTACCTACTAAGCCACATGGACAGTAGATAGGAGAGAGTTGCCCCTAGCTCCTCCGCCCTTTGCTACTGCTCTCTTAGTGCTGTGTTAGCTCATCGAGCCCCCATCTCGCTCACAAGGAGAAAAAAAACAGGCCTTGACATGCAATCACTCAAAGCCCTGGTCAGGTTTTTTCCCCGGGGTGTATCATCGACCCTCGTCGTATTGCCGTATACTTTGTAGATCCTGGCCATGTTTACGCGGACATTTGAACTCAATATTGCGGACATTGCCCACGGTTTTGGACAAGCACACACACGTTTGGCAAAGAAAAGAAAGTTGGCTTATAATTCTTGAATTTTTTTCTCTCTCCGGGTGGCGTCGAGATACTATCAAATACAAGAAAATCATTACATCTGTGTAGAGATTGGCGGTATCGTCTCTTTGCCTTGGCGTTTTTTGTGTTTCGCCTATATCTATAGCCCACCCATCATCCGTCAACGCCGATGCCAAAATAAAAAATAAAAAGATTTCAAAATCGCAGACACTTTTCCGTAGTCTGGACAGCGATAGTAAACGCGGAAACACTAATCCTCCCCCCTACCCACTCGATTACAATGGTATATGGTTTTCTCGCACATGGCGAATAAAATAAAAAAGCCAGCCAGGTATGGATGGGATCAGTGCTTCTCTAGGCTCTGGAGGTTGACAAGCTCGGCGTACCGGCCGTTCTTCTTCATGAGCTCCGAGTGAGTTCCTTGCTCCACAATGCGACCCTGGTCGAAGACGTAAATCACGTCGGCTTTTTGGATGGTGCTCAAACGGTGGGCCACCGCAATCGTCGTTCGTCCCTTGGCCGCCTTGTCCAGAGCTGCCTGCACAACATGCTCCGATTCGGAATCCAGGGCAGACGTGGCCTCGTCGAGAAGGAGAATCTTGGGGTCGCGAATCAGCGCACGGGCAATAGCAATGCGCTGCTTCTGTCCGCCAGACAGTAGCGTTCCCTTGCTGCCAACGATGGTGTGGAAGCCATCCGGCAAGGAGACGATAAACTCGTAAATGTTTGCTTCTCGGCAAGCATGCTCGATGGCTTCATCCGAGACGTCCTCGGAGATGGTTCCAAGAAGAATGTTGTCTTTGATAGTGCCCTGGTAAAGAGTTGGCTCTTGACTCACCAGGGCAATGTGAGAGCGGTAGTCGTTGACGTTGAGACGGCTGATCTCCTGACCATCAATGTAAACTCCGCCAGAAAGAGGATCGTAAAAACGCTCTAGAAGAGCAATCGTTGTGCTCTTGCCGCATCCTGATGCTCCCACAAGCGCCACGTACTGGCCAGGTCGTACAGTAAGATTAAGACCACGAAGCACCGGCTGCTCGGGTCGAGTAGGATATCTAAAATGAACGTTACGGAACTCTAGAGTGCCGTCAACCTCTGTCAGGCGCTCACCAGTCTCGGACCAGGAGTCCACCACGGGTTGGCGGTCAAATAGCCTCTTGAGTTCAGCTGCGGCTTGGTATGCCTTGCCCATGTCTGGGGCAAAAGAGAAAATGGTACCGGCGGATTGGGCACCGAAGATGACGGCCATGAAGCAGAGGAAGAACTGGAACATGTCATACTCATACTTTGCGATCAATGTGCCGCCATACCAGAAACCAAGGGCAAAACAAGCAAAGAGAAGGGACTGGGATGCGGCATACAGAGCCGATGACTTGACGACGGAAATAAGACTGATGCGCTGCTGCACATCAAGAGATCTGGTGTATTGCGCCAAAACATCCTGTTCGCGAGTGAGGGAAGCAACGGTCCTGATGGCAGAGATAGCCTCGGAAGCATACGAAGCAGAGTTGTCATACGCAGCCTTAGATCGCCGCTGGAAATGAGCAAGCAGCCAAAATCGGAAGAAACCACATCCAAGAAGCACAGGGATGGTTGCAATACACACGAGCGACAGCTTCCAACCAATGGCCAAGGACATGACACAGGCGGAGATCAGGGTGGTCAGAACCATCAGAATCGTGCCAAGTGTGACGCCGCTCAGGCCGGCAACATGGGTCGTCTCGGTGGACAGGAACGAGGTGAGAGCACCGGCAGTGTTTTCGTCTCGGTCAAAGAATTCGACATCCTGTCGGAGCATGGTTCGGAAAGCACGGTCTCGAACTCTGTGGACCAGTCGTTCGGAACATTTGGCAAAACAGACACCCTGAATGACAAAGGACATGAACTGGACTAGGGCCAGCATCAAGTACATGGAGCTCCAAAAGTCTGACTCATCCTTGATCTTGTTGCGGTTCTGGGGCGTGATTGGGGTAGACAAAGTGACGATCTGTTTAGCGAAGAAGACTATTTTTCAAACTTTGGTTAGGAATGCGATGCGCAAGCGCTACGAAGGGGTGTGTACATACCGGCTTGTGTAGGGTTTCCACCACCGCAAACGGCAGAAAAGAATAAGCCAAGCAACATGAGTTTCCACTCAGGAGCATTAAACGAAGCAATCAGCTTAATCAGGGTCCACATGCTATACTTCTTTTCCTGTTCGGCCCTGCGGGCTTGGAGGGCAACGCTTGACACGGATTTAGTGGTTCCAGTACGCTTAAGCTTCAGAGCAAGGTTGTCATCGGGGTCGGCACTGCGGCTCTCGAGCTTCTGAAGAACAGCCTCTTCCTCGGCATCAAGCTGAGCCTGTTCTTCGGCGGTCAATTCCTCGGCGGCGGCAATGTTCTGGGCCGATACAAGCTTGAAGTAGGCGCCTTGCTTCTCGAGAAGGTCATTATGGGTTCCCTGTTCAACAATGCGGCCTTCAGACATGACGACAATATTGTGCGCATCGCGAATAGTAGACAATCGGTGGGCAATGGTAATCGTCGTACGGCCTTCAGCTGCAACCTCTAGAGCAGCTTGAACCACGCCTTCAGATTTGGTGTCGAGAGCGGAAGTAGCCTCATCCAGGAGAAGAACTGTTGAGAATGTCAGTTAGAAATTGCGAGGCGGTGATGGGGTTGAACATACTCTTAGGATCCGAAACCACAGCTCGGGCAATCGCAATTCGCTGTTTTTGACCACCAGACAAGAGAAATCCTCGCTCGCCCACATTTGTTTCGTACCCTTCAGGCAGAGCAGACACGAAATCATGGGCGTTGGCTTTTCTGGCAGCCTCAAAAACCAGCTCACGCTGCTCTTCTTCGCTTGCATGCTCGTGTTTAGTTCCAATAAGGCCGTGACGAATGTTGTTAAAGATAGTGGTGCCGAAAAGGGTGGGCTCCTGACTGACAAGTGCCATTTGCTGGCGCAGCCATCGAAGGTTAAGCTTACTGATGTCATGGCCATCCAGAAAAACGCTTCCCTCGACAGGATCGTAAAAGCGCTCCACCAAACCAACAATTGTGCTCTTGCCAGAGCCAGATGCACCAACGAGAGCAGTGGTCTTGCCCGCGGAGATCTCAAGGCTCACATCGTTCATAACCACGACCTCGGGGCGTGAAGGATAAATGTGCTTGATGTTGGCCAATCGGATGTTGCCCTCAAAGTGCTCAAGCTTCTCACCAGCATCACTTGTGGGGTCCAGAGGGGACTCACGGTCGATAGTGTTGAAGATTTTGGCAGCAGCGGCAACGGCATTGGTAAAGGCCTGCATGTTGGGAGCAACGTTGCCCAGGTTGAAAGCGCCAATCATGACGGACATGAGAATAGTCAGGATATTTGAAAGCGACGTATCACCATCAACCAAAAATTTGCTTCCCTGCCAGAAAGCCAAGCCATAGTTGAGGTAAAGCACAAGCATCATGCCAGCGACCATGACAGAGAGTGCGCCCTTGACGCGGAAACCAAAGTACTCGGCCTTGCCAAGATGAGCATCATACCGACGAGCCAAGCGCTCCTGGGTGCCAAAGGCGATGGCATTGCGAACAGAGCTGATGACCTCATCGGCCAAACTACCGCCAACGGCGTACGATTCCAGATTTTGCTTGTTGTACTTGAGGATAAAGGTCGAGCCACCTCCCATATTGAGAAGGAGGGCGATAACGGTAGAGAACAAGATCAGGGTCAGCTTCCAGTACTTGATGAAGCCGATTACAAAGGCCGAGATGAAGGTGGCGACGGCGGCAATGGTGAGGGAGACCTTTTCGGAAATGCCATCCTGGATGAGGTTGGTGTCGGATGTGATGCGAGTAGTGACCTCACCAGCTCCGAGCTTATCGAAAAAGCCAATGTTTTGACGCATGCAGCTGGCAAGGTAGTTCTCTCGGATTTTGGCGCTAATGTGCTCACCAGTATAGATGAAACCGACGGTCGAGATATAGGTAACAATAAACTCGCCAATACCCAGATACACAAAGTACAGGACATAGCTGGCCAGCTTATCGGTAAATTCCTTGTAAGTCTGTTCCCCGGTGAAGTAGGTCTGGAATACGCCCTGGAGGTTACCAAAAACAACAGTCATTAGAGGCAGAGCAGCACCACCGGCGATGGAACAAAAGGCGGACACAAAGATGATGAGGATATCAGTACGTGAGGCATAGCGGTAGAGGACGGCGACGCCCTGTTTTACTTCGGGAGTTGCCGTTTGGCGGCGCAAAACTTCAGCGTGGTGAGGGGGCAGGTGGCTGTACAATTCCTCTGGCGACAGCTCCCTCGCAGGTGCAACCACTTTGGAGTCGAGCTTCTTCAGGCGCTTCTCATTGTCGGAGTATATATCGGCGGGCTGCCTATTAGAGTCCACCTCGGTTGAGTTGCCACGGCTCGAGCGCATGGAGCGAATCGAATGGCTTTTGCGAGCCATGGTGAAGAATTGGGCGAGGGCGAGTTGTAAGGAACGAGAATGTCAGTTGAGCCCAGGGGGGGCGGACGTTGGCTTCCGCGGGGGAGCTCTGCGGAGTAGACTGGGTAGGCCAATTGCTGTCGTCACAGCTGGAGCGGGCAGGCCCAGGATGCACGATGTGTGATGTCGAGTTTAGCACGGCATCTAGACGGAGGGTATCGTGGGTGGCCGACGATGCTTGGGCGCGACCAAAGTCGAGAAGAGGGAGACGCTCGACGTGACGAAAAAGTGGGAAACCAATGCGATTAAAACGTCCCCTCCCCCGACGAGAATAAATAATGGAATGGAGCAGATGCGACGGATACAAGCCCAGGGTACGCCGTGGACTCGGGCGGAACACAAAAAAGGTCCCGAGCGCGCGCTCCTTCCCTTGCTGTCCATCTCCATAGTCGTCGGCCGTCCCCATCTGCAGCGGGCCGGGGACTGGGGCCACGCCCCTTTCACTCTCAACGCCCACACGCCCCGCACGTCGCACATCGCACATCGCACCACAGCCAAGCCAAACAGATGCACACGCATACGGCGCCCAGTCTCGGCCGGCACAGTGCCACGCGAACCCGCTGGTATCCCCCGCCAGCAGGCAATAGTTCGTCCGTCCCTCCCTCACTTGGCTGCGCGACCGTCATGTGCCGAGGCCTGGCGCACAGTGTAGCGTGCAGCGACAGGGCCAGCGCCTACACACTCGCACACACACCCGCCCCGAAACGTAAACGATACCGAGCGCCAGAAACCCAACAGCGACCTCTCGCCGCGCAGGGGGTACGGATTTAGAGGCTTCTAGGGGAACCTAGACCCGGTTGGCATGGCCCGGCACAATCCACAGCGACCTCTAGGCGCAACCGCTGGCACCTGCTGCTCCCGTCTGGCTTCCCGCCACGGAACTGGCTTCAGCCAGAGGCACTGATCGACCAACTCTTACTGCTTCCTCCCAATCAACTCAAGGTCCATCCCTGTGAACCCATCAACCAAATCCCGAAAAGCCACTCTGTTTGGGCAGAGAGCTCAATCACATGATTGAGGGTTTTCTCTCTGATCCGACGCCGGTCTGCCAACCTCCACCAATGACCAATGAGCCACCCTCCCATCCGACGCGACAGCGCCTGCGCGGAGGATTGACAGCATATGCAACCATAGCCACGGCGGATGAAGGCGGCTCCTGAGTCATCGAGATGCGACGGCTGCTGTCAAAACCTGCTTTCTAATGGTTCGGGGTCTTGCATGAGTCCGAACCCGTCCTCTCATCTAACAGCGCCCACCTAGCGTGCGGTCCGCTGCCTCTTTTTCTTTTTCTTCTTTCGTTCTGGTCGGCCAGGGAAGACATGAGGGGGGCGCCGTAGTGGGGTCCACCTGCAAAAAGTGCTATCGCCTCGAAACGGTGTCTGTTTTCGGATAGGATACGAATGAGTGGGTGGCGGGACCGCCATGTCCATTCGCTATTCGCCTCTTCGGTTACGTCGCTTTCGCTTCCACACCCGCGGGTTTCCCCTCTGCGTCTGATTGCCTCGAGTCTCGAACCGGGGGGCGTGTGAGGGAACGTCATCTACTCCGTCTGATAGATCGGGATTCGGCACACCACAAAATGAATGCGACGGGGGTCTCCAAAGTACGGGGTTGACCCTCATCATTCCCGTCGTGCAGCATTGGCTTGCTTGCATTCACAGCGTCGCAACCGGGAAACTTTCAATCCCCGGACCCATTGATTCCTTCGAATTGATGTTGGTCCAACGCAAAAAGCAGTAGTATCTGGATCTCTGATCAGCACAGCTGCCGGGGGTTGAGAACCTTAACTCCGGGTCCCTTGTGTGTGCACATTTTTGTTTGTATTTTTCTTTTGGAATAAGCAACCACAAGAGAAAAGAAAAGAAAAGGATGCGCATGTCTCGACTCGGAGCATATTGACCAAATCATCGCATTCAATAATAAAACAAGCAGGGTCTTGCGGCTTTACGCCCTCGTACAAGGCCCCTTTTCATATTCCTTTTGTTGTGCTTTTGTTTCTTCACACGATGTTTCGCAAACGTCTCACTCCGATGACGCTCAAGGGTTCTCCCAGGAACATTTTGACTGCGCCCCGTACACGTGTGTTCACATCTCAACGGCCCCCCAATGTCACGACTCCTATCTTGTCCCAGTTGTGTGTCTTCGCACCTTGGTGATTCGCCCATCCACGTGCAATCTCCCTCACTTGATTGCGTCCTTTTTCGCGAGCTGCCAATTCATCTCCTTCCCGACGAACAGTCCACCCTGCACTAGCAGCCACCTACCGGACTACCGGGATGACGAACCCCGACCGGCCAGGGGGTGAATTGGAGGTCGGAGTCGGTCGTCATTTTGCGCCGATTGCCGGTCTCACTGCTCGAGGAAGCTAGCCAACAGCTACTGCATTCAATCTACGACACACATAGGCCAACAACCCTGTTTTCCTTTCCGAGGCGACGACATGACAGGGCCAGAAGCAGTCAGCTCACTGGCCTCGGACTGGAGTCTGTGGAGACGTTTCGTTCAATGCTCTCGTCGGGTCGTTCCCCGTGTGTTGTTGCCTGGTTGATGTTCTTTTCTTACTGCTCAATATGCGACCGGAATCCTGATGCCGCGTGGATCATGTAGATGCCAGTGTCAACCGCCAGATACAGGCGGCTGCGGCCATGGTCAGGCCGCTAAGGACACTCCCCCTTCAGTGTCTTGGCGCATCTGTCGATCTCCCACTACAGACACAGTGTATGAATCATCCATCATTCATTCATCCATCATCCACCCACTCGCTCAAGATCAGCCCTATGATATTCGTTCGTTGCCTGCCTAATCCGCGACATTTCCTTTCGCGTGCAAACCTTGTGAGCTGGGCCGTTTGGGTGTGATCCCGTCTTGCCCTCCCGATAAGCCGGAGTTGTGCAAGTCGGCCTTGTATTTGCACCGAATGTGCGAGTTACTTTGACATCGAATTCCGCTTTCGCTCGGCAAGCATGGCTGGGAGCGATGTGATGGCGGGCAGCCGGCACCACACACAACCCTCCGTAAATATGCATGGGCAACCTAGTATTGGCGCCTAGAGCGAGCGAGTAGGGTTTTTTTGTGCATTCGCGGTTTTCACACCGCATTGTCTGGTGTGGTATTCCCACTCATTGTGGTCATGTGCGGGGGGGGACGCTGGCGAATAGTTGGGAATGTTGGCAGGTGAGGGGGTTTTGGGTGGCACCAACCTCCCAGAGCACAGGCTCAGTCTCATTGCGGGATGAAGCTCTATGGCCAATATTCAGAGCAATGCGCGCGCGCGCCCTCGGTAGCCACCCGCAGTGGGGGGCCAACCCGATAATCAACCGTTGGGGTTGGGCGGGAGCTCCTGTTGATCCGGCCAAAGCGAGGCACCGTGGAACATGAGCAATCAATCCGACTCAAGAATGGCTTAGTCGGCGTTTCCACCTGCGGTCATCAATCAATCATTCTTTCCCATGTTGCCCTGGGAAACGAAACCTCCATTGCAGAGACGTGGGCTGGCTGGTTTTCTCCGCTTCGCACCCTGCTTTTCGCGCTTATCACGGACGCTATGCAAAGAGATGGGAAGCAGATGTGATGCAAATATGAAAGATGCATCTTTAGCTTTGTTTTTTTCTTTCTTTCAGGAGTACTATATCCGAGGTGGGATTTGGGTATGGGCACATGAGATCAGCTACGCTTATGTACTGACTGATCAACACCGAATACAGATATCCCCAGGTTTTTGAGTGAAGCTTGCAGTTGTCTCAACAAGCCAACTTCATTTCTTTTTCAAATTAACACAAAAGACTCGCACAGAAGCTACTCTCTGGCATCTGATCCCCCAGTGCACAGTTCATCTCTCCTCATTGCATCCTGTATTGATATCCACGGCTTCCGTTCTTTATAGACCAAATAACCTAGCAAGAGTGCGCGTGCAAATATGGCGATAGCATGCTTTGTCAAACTGAGCCATCGCCAGCGCTCAATACTGGTGTATCAATTTACCAAGTGTGCAGATTATATGAGAAGTCAATGTATACTCTTTTTTTCTTTTCTATTGCGGTGATGGGTTTGATACGCATTTATTGCGAACAATGCCAGTCTTTGATCCCGCCTCTCACTCAGCCTGGGCAATCTAACCGTCTGCAGAGCAACCTCTGGAGAAACAATAATCGTACAAAATCTGGTCACAGTACGAGGCAACAGTATGCCTTTGGGCAAATGGTGTTTGGTTGGCAGTGAATAATATATTGTCGACTCGCGCAGACGTATCCGTAGGAGCCGAAGAGCTTATAGTCGTCGATGGTGTTGTCGTTGTGTGGGATGTCACAGCTATGTCCAATACCGAAGTCGTCGATGATATTGTAGACGTTGAGCACGTGGTTGTCGGTGATATTGTGCTCGCCTCTGATACAAGAGCAATTGTTGATGTTGAGGATACAGAACAAACCCGCTTGCCAGCAATTGCAACCGCAGCTAAAATTGCACCAATTCTTGAAGTGCGGAATGGGAGCGTATTGACGGCTTGAACCATACAGTAGTTAATCTTGGGCTGTTTCTGTGCCCATATTTATACCATGTGCTCACAGCAATCTATGGAATGTGGGAACATACTCGAGTTTGACAGTGGGTGCAATTTCCAATTAGTTTGTCCAGCATTTCTTTAATCTAGGGTAGATAGCTGGTAGTTTCGATGGCATTTTTACGCTCCTTCCAAACGTCTACATGGGACTTATCACTGCCTTCGAGTGTTCCAGACGTGTACTGCATTGCCCCATCCATAATGAATAGTTTGTAGCAAGGTTTGAATAGATTTCCTCTTGTGATTGCATGGCTGTTGGCTGCCCGATCTCGATTAATTATTGTGGCGGACCAATGCTCTGTTGGTGAATTCTGACATGATCGTACACTATTCTGGGAAACCTGTGTTCCCTGTGTGCACGATCTGTATCTGAGTGAAATCCAGATTCCAATTGGACAGGTTTGACAATTGAAGCCTCGAGGGCGCAGCAAATATATGTCGGAAATAGTGGGTGACCGGGGTATGGTCTAATATTGCATGGCTGGACATCGGAATGGGCTCTCATTTCAATGGAATTATTTGACTGGGAGTTAGAAGATATGTATTACAGCCCTCTGTTCTTGACAGTTTGTTTTAAAATATATTAAGTGAGCTAAAGGTATGCAACTGTCTTGCAAGGATTCTTTCTTGCCAGCGGGATTCAGCACAATGGATTCAGGCCCCATGCGATGTCGTGTCCGATGGACTTGCTCAGACGATATCGTGCAATCCCAAGTGGCTCACTAATTAAACCTTCGGATTGTCATATGGGGATTTAGAACACATTTTCTCCAACTTTAATTTATATCAACAAGAACGTCAAAAGGTGCCCTATCATTTAATAACATGCTGCAGCACTACAACGCCATTCGTGGTATTTGCGATAGACAAGTCATTGCGATTGCTATCTACCGCTGCAGGAAATCCAGCACAGTAAATCGCAGTGGCTACTATATCCTTGTAGCAAGTGCCTGTTGGCAACGACTTTGGCAGCAGAGGGTCTTTTGTTTCTACTGTGGTGTCGCCATCACCCTTTGACGGATGTGCAGCCTACCCTATATCAGAGCGCCAGCACCCCACCAATGTTGTCATGTTCGCCACGTTCTCCCTTCCATGACCATGAACACTGCTAGCCTTGCAGCCTAATTCCTCCGCCACCTGGCCTCACGTGCCTTTTTCAGCTGCATCTCTTTGTCACGTCTAAAACATGGCCACCCTCTCACCTTGAAAGCCTTTCTTCTTGCTTGGAAGATACAACCATCGACGCCGGTCGTGGACACCCACCATCATCGACATCGCGGTCACCGTGTGCATTGTCGCCCACCATCTCAGCATTATCTCGACATAATCTCCCCGCACATACCAGCGCACATTGGCCCAAAACACCAAGCAGCCCGCCCGCACTCATGATCCCCACCACTTTGGCCGCCATCCTCGCCCTGCCGGGGCTGGCCCTCGCGGCAGCGGCCCGGCCCAGGAATGCCATCCTTCTCTCCGATGTCGAGTCGCTCACCCTCCGCGGCAACGGTGCCCTGACGGCCCACCGTCGCGTGCCCGCCATACCTCAGATCCGCTGCGTTTCATCTAGCCGTCTCTGCGATCTCTACGACATTGACGTGATGCGCTGTACCAACCAAGGCTCCTCTTATGGCGACGAAGACATCCAGTGGAGCTGCACCGCCACACTACCCGAGGAGCTCAAGCTGGGCAGCACCGATGTCATTTGCGAGGGCTACTCCTCTCCCGATGACCCTTACGTTCTCAAGGGCTCTTGTGGCGTCGAGTACCGTCTCGGTCTGACGAGGAAGGGCGAGCGTCGCTACCCGGACCTTGCCGGCGGCGGCGGTTGGTTTGGGGGTGATGAAGGAGGCAGTGACTGGGGCGCCATCGTCTTCACCTTGATCTTTGTCGCCATTTTCTGTTGGATCGTCTACTCTGCGTGTGTGAGAGCCAGCGCCAACCAAGGTCCTCGACGTCAACGTGGCTACCCTGGCTATGGAGGTGGAGGTGGTCCTGGAGGCGGCGGCGGTTGGGGTCCTAACAACGGTCCTGGCAATGACCCTCCCCCTCCTTACCCAGGCTCGAAGCCACAGCAGCAGGGCTGGTCCCCCGGTTTCTGGTCAGGCCTGGCAGGAGGTGGAGCGGCTGGATACTACGCTGGCAGCAGAGGCCGGAATGACAACCAAGGGCACAACAGTCACTACGGCAGTTTCGATAGAGGAAGTGGATGGGGTGGCCGTTCTTCTAGATCATCATCTGGCGGCTCTGGCAACCGCCACGAAAGTACCGGCTTCGGTGCCACAAGCCGAAGATAGATTGTTAGTTGCATAGTCCTGGTAGATCCCCAAGAGATAGCTTCACATTGGCACAAGTGGGCTTTCTTCAATAGCTTAATTGACGCCTTCCATTTATCCAGCAGGCCTGGAGTCATTGCTCCATCACACCAGAGACATTCGCCTCGTACCCTCTTTCATCTGGCTACAGAGTATATACACGCTGATGAGCGAATCTCGTGCTCCCCAATGGCGAATAGTAAAAGTACACAGACAACTTTCCAAATGCGGCAGCCGTCTAGCCCGGAGAAGAAGAAAAAAGCGTCAACGTTCCGTGCCGGGTCAACCTCGCCCACCCGTCTCCCTTGGCCATTTTCTTCCTGTTGGCCATCATGAATACACCCAAACCGCCAGAAACAAGCTGTAACAGATCGTACATTGTTCGACAAACGTAATTAAATATGTAAAAAAAATGTGAGGTATCGTGACACGGGCTATAAAAGGGGCGGCTTGAATCAAGCGGTAGAAAACTGTCCCTCCTCCCCATGTAAATTTAATGATGAACGGGCATCACGTCCATTTTGTCGAATGCTCGGGAGCAGGTGGGGCATTTGCGCATACGATTGCTGATCCGGTCGTCCACACACTGGTTACAGAACAGATGGCCGCATGTCTTGAGTGCTGTGTTTTTGAAGTTGTTTCGGCAAATGGTGCACAAAGCAAATGTCTGTCAACAGGGTTAGCTAAAATTCAGCAGCCTTCGAAATTTGCAAAACTTACTCGGAGCATTTCTTCCTCCTCTGATGAGTTGCTTAATGCTTTGTTCTTCCAGTTGTCACGATCCTTCTGCACATGGTCCACGCGGACTTTTAATTTTTCCACCTCTGTTTCCTGCATTGTGTTGCGCTCCCGAACGACAGCCGATGAGGCGTCCTTGGATTTAACCAGGTTGGTCAGATCACCGACTTGCTTGTTCAGAGACTCTGCCCGTCGCACAGCATCTAGGCTCGTAGCCTCCATCTTCTTGTTTTCCGACACTAATGTTGCGTTCGACTGCTTGAGATCGGCCAACTGCTTCTCCAGGTTGCCCAGAAGAGTTCTGTTTTGCGACTCAAGGTCTTTGAGCTGGGCAATGATTTCTGAACTTTTGCTGTTTTGGTGTCGAAGAGATCGAATCTCGTTGTTTCTCGTGTCCGCATCCTTGCGAGCCGCAAAGTACTTCTGATCAGCTTTGCTCTTCTCGGCAATGAGAATCGTCACCCGCTCCTCCAAAGCTGCAAAGTCTAGCACCTTCTTCTGAGCCAAATCCTTCATCTTCTTGTATGCCTTCTCTATCGATGGCAACTCTTGGTTGATAGACTGAAAGTCCTGTTCCAACTTTTTATACTTCTTTCGAAGTTCGTCGTGCGAAGTTCCTTCGTCGTCCACACTGGTCATTTCCTCGTCATGGCTTGACTTGAGACGCGTAATTTCTGACTCGAGAGCGGAGATTCGATCGTCCTTTGCGCTCACAAGTTCTTTGATCTGTTCCACAGAAGCTCGCTCTTGCTCCATATTAGCTTTGCGTTGCATGTTCTCGGCCAGAATCTCATCCCTCGCTGAGCGCACACGAGCAAGATCCTGATCGCGGGCCATGATTTCCGCCTCCAGCTCCTGCGTAACTTGATTTGCATCAGCCTCTAGCTGGGTTCGGAACGCAGATCGCTCCGCCTGTAGTTTTTCGGCTTCCTCCCGAAGTTGCTTGTTGGTGGCTTCCAAGCTATTGATGCGCTTGATTAGATCTTCGTTCTGGCTCTTGAATTGCTTGAAAACATCAGTCCGAATGAAATCCTCGTCAGTCAAAGTTTCTCTTCGCGCTTTAAGGCTCGAGTTCTCGTCTTGCAGTGTTTTGATTTCGGCCAAGATTGTGTCGAGCTGTTCCTTTTGCTTCGTCGCAGCTGCAGTCGCCTCCTCGTATTTAAGTAATAATTCCCCTGAGTTGCCATTGGTTTCTGCTCCTTCTGAACCGCTGTCGCCAGAAGCAGATGGTCGCGTCGCATTAGCAAATGCTTGGTGTTCCAACTTTTGAACCTGCGAGCTCTTGGCGCGATCCAGCTTCTTCTCTGCTTTGAAGTATCGCAAGGTAGCGGCATTGAGTTGTTCGGAGAGCTGATCCTTCTCGGTGCTGAGTCGATCCAATTTGAATAGATACTCCTTCTGCGCAGCCAAGAGTTTGGTGATTTTATTTTCCAGCGTGGCTACAGCTGGGGTGATTTCTCCGCGACCATTAGCTAACCGCGCGAGAAGCGCCTCTGCCTTCGATTTGATCGTTTTCCCTTTGTCCTGGAGGTGTTTTTGGAAGTCGTGCAGGTCTTTGAAGGTAACGCCACTAATGTAGGGTGGATCTGACATAACATGAGCACGTGCGTAAACAAACAACGACAATCAAGACACTTACCTGAATTAGATGGTGAGTTTGATACGTTCGACTCGGTCAGGAGTTCTACCTCCTCGAGAACCTGTCCAATATCAGCCAAGATCAACATGTACATGCATCATGGAAACCAACCTGTCGCCACCAAGCATCAATGATTCTTAGGTGATCGTCATGATGTACTGATCGTTTATGGAGTTCCTCTAGTCGCGATTCAGCCGTCGCAGCCTTGCGGCTGTATTCTTGCATCTGTCGGTAGATGGCTCCTTTGGTGTAGGCCTGATTAACCGAGGTCAGCGGGATTTTCGTCCCAACGCGCCGAATAACGTGTGTAGGAATGCGGTGATGTGAGCGAAAGCGTTGGTAATCGAGTGCACTCGGAACGCATCTTCAAAGCCGGGGATTACTGTCGCTGAGGCGAGCGAGCATCATCGCTGGCTTGGTGAGCTAACTGGCCCAGCATCGGACTCTGATAAGAAGATGCGGCGATCCGGGTTCGCGGGCCCCCAGGGTAGAACATGGAAAGGTAGATGGGGAAAGGGTAGGGCATGCCGCGAGCATTCGCAATAGGAAACGGTGTCGTGTTGACACTTACCTCAATCCAGCTCTCCTCCTTCATCTCCAGGGCGTCATCCTTAGCCTTGGACCCATTGACAGCAACTCTCTTGCTGGGAGGGGCCAAGTCATCGGCGCTGCTGATGGCAGGCCTCTTCCTGTCCTCCATCTTGGCGAGCGTGGATGGACGAGGTGAGGCAGAGGGGGTCGTTGTGAGAGGCATCAGTAGTCGCGTGGCAGTGCAGAGTAAATGAGGCGCAAGGGAAAAAGAGAGCGAGGGTTCGGTCGAGGGAGCGCAATAGAGCCAGGTCCCGTCCCGACACAGGGAGTCCGGGCCTTCATCAAGTGGCGGCGCGAATAAGTAGTGACGTGCTGATGGGACGTTCCCTCGGGCCAGGAGTTGAAATTTCGAAGTTGAGTCGCACATCGAGAAGAAGCGCGGTCTCCACCTCAAAGGGGCTTAGTGGTGCGCTAGCCTGTTTTGGCGCTCCCTTATCGATTTGTATGCCGGTTAAACCTCGCGAGACTAGGCTACCACTCCACCATCCCGCATTTTATCATACTCATGCATACATTTTTTTCCCACTTCGCTCAAAAAAAAAAAAAGAGAGAGAGACAGGCGATCAACAACACGCTTGATGCGAGGTGATTAACCGAGCCTTGAACAGTCAAGTATAAATGGATCATCATTGAATACTGCTATGAGTTCAATGTTCAAGAAGAAGGGCGGGCCTGCCTTCAAGCCAAAGATTCCTTCGGCTCGAGCCCGCCCCGCGGCACCAACACCAACACCGTCCTCGCAACCCGCGAAACCTCCTCAAACCGAGACATTTGTTGACACGCCGCCAGAATCTGTGTCGCAAACATCCGAGAACACCGCTTCCTCAGTAGCGACCGCGGTAGATGCTAGCAATGCCGCGTCGCAAGAATCTTCGCAACCACCCCACCAGAAATCTTCAACGTCGACCCCACCAGAGCGAGTCTCAGAACCCGCGAAATCCGATAGCATCACTGCGATAAAGCAAACACCAAACGATAAGCCAGAACAAACAGAATATCATGTCCCGAAACCAACTACCAGCCAGGAAGCGACCGTCGGTGGAACCCAGGTTGACTCACAAACGACTACAATTGAGTCGATACCCGCCACTGAACCTGCACAGGCTCAGCCAACTCGAACCGAAACGTCATCAGAAGAGAGCACTCCATCATCAGGGTCTGTGACTCATGCTTCCGTAGAGGGACAGGAGACCGGGACTGTTGATAGCCCCGCAACACCACCGGTTCCTGCTGGTGAAGCAAACGGGGTTATCTCACAAACCTTGGTCGAGCCCCCCAAAAGAGCGGCACCTAGAACACGAGCTCGGAAACAAGCGGCTAAGAATACTGAAGAGGAGACTGGTGAGGAAGATGAGGTTGCGAGACCAAAGAAGCGCCAACGGAAGACTACTCAGAGTGAGACGGACGCAGCGCCAAAGCAACCCAGGAAGCGCAAATCTCCGACCCAGACGAATGGCGAAAGCCAGAATAGAAAGAGACGAACCCGATCTGTCACGCCAGAAGATTCCGAAAGCCAAGTGGTGGATCTGCAGCAACTCAAGATGTCTGATCTAACGAGGGATTTGCATATTGGTAAGAAATTCAGCCGTCACGACGAACTCCGAGAACGAGAGCGACGGGCCCGTCTAAAGTCAAAGCCGGGAGAGGTTGAATCACGCGATAGTTCCGCAACACCGGAGCCAGGCACCAAGACGGGAAGTCCCGCCGCCGCTCCTACTCCGCCAACGACTGCTCCTGCAACGGGCCCTCAGTTTCGTATTGTCGATGGCCAGATCGTGGTTGATCAAAGTTCGTTGACCGTGGACCGACACGCCCGAGCAGCCGCTGCGCTGGGGGATATGGAAACGGTTGAAGAAAACGACTTCACGCGCCTCATTACTAGCAACTCGTTCATGAACACGTCCAAACTCAAGGGGCCCAATATCTGGACTGATGCAGAGACGGAGCTCTTCTACCGCGGTCTACGAATGTTTGGCACCGATTTCGAGATGATTTCCAAAATGTTTCCTGGCAAGCAGCGCCGCCACGTCAAGCTCAAGTACAACCGCGAGGAGCGCCACTGTCCCCGTCTCATTGACAGCGCCCTCATCGGTGAGAAGACGGTCAAGCTCAACATTGACGAGTACAAAGCCTTCACCGGCGCCGAGTTTGAGTCGGTCGAGTCCATCGAGGCCGAGCAGCGCAAGATCCAGGAGGACTTTGAGGCTGAGCAGAAGCGAGCCGCCGACGAGCAGGCCGAGATCATGCGCAAGAAGCGCGAGGAGCTCTTTGCCGACGACGAGGACGAGGCGTCCAAGAAGAAGAAGAGAAAAGGCAAGCAAAAGGTGCACTACGGCCTCAATGGAGAGCCAATTGCCGCAGAATCTTGAAAGGAAACCAAGGGACCAGGGAACACAAGGGAAAAACACAATAAGCTCAGGTATTGGGAGGGCCCTGAGGGGCAGTGAGATTTTTAATAGAAGGCGCATAGGGAAAACCTGGTATGATACCCCATAGGGTCTTGTTTGGTATGGAATAGGAACAACCGTGTCATTGATATCATCCGTCCTTAGAAAATACGAGAGAAGGAACTATATACCCGTTCAGAGGCGGTGAGACATGATGCGTGTGTTCTTGTGTGTGGTTTTTTTCCCTTCTTGATATTCGTCAATCTCGTCGATCATACTACCTTGCCTTTATAAATGCCAAGGCATGCAAGATCCTCTGCATGATGGACGGGGCGCCGTGTCTCGTCATGGCACCACGACATGCAGAGCACTCCCCAGTGACAACATGACCGCACTATCTTCAAGCCAGATACAAACGCGTTATCTGGCGACCATATTACTTTGGTAAGACCTGGATACGTTCAATTCTCTCCTGTTCATAATCGTAACAAGCAGTGCTTGGCGCAATAACTCCGAATAACACTTTAGTTCCCCTGACCGTGCTCTTCGTCCTCTGGTTGATCAAAGAGGAAATTGGCGGCGAGTTCTTCGTTCTTGTCACAAGCAAAATACGCCTGGATGGCCTGTTCGCGGTCAAAGCCTAGTCGGCATAGCTGAGTCATGTCAATTAGTGTTTGAGTCAGAATGAGGCTGGCCAGGGGGGGTCTTACTCGCTCAATGGCGTCGCGCTCCTCTTCGGTGACGGCGATGGCCTGGGCTCCAGGGGGTAGGAGGACGTCGTCGTCGCCAGCATCCTCACCCAGGAGTTGGAGGAATTGATCGGGGTTTGAAGCAATGAGTTGGGCGAGCTGAGGGTTTCCGGCACCAAGCTGCTGGAGAATGGGCTCAAGCATTTGTGGCTGCTGCTGAACAACTTGGCGCAACTGCTGGAACTGAGCGTTGTGTCGGAGGAAGTCGAGGTTTCCGAGGTCGGCACCCTGGCCTGCAGCGGCGGCGGCGGCAGCGGCAGCGGCGGCGTCCTGACTGCCACCCCCTGATCGAGGGTTGCCCTGCTGAGCAGCAAGATCGAATAGGTTGATAGAGTCATCGCCGCCCTGGGCTGCTGGCTGAGCGGCGGCGGCGGCGGCGGGAGCAGCCGCCTGGCGCTGCTGCTGCTGCTGCTGCTGCTCTTGTTGGATGTTGTCGGGAATGCCCTGGTAAATGGCTAGTTAGCAGCGATATTATTTAGGTGCCGGTTAGGTTGGTAATTGGTAACGAACATTTAAGAGGTACTCGACAGCGCGATCGGGGTTGTTGAAGGCGGCGCGCATAGCTGCTTCAATGTCAGACCTCTCGAACCCCATGGCCTCCATGTTTGCGATGGCCTCGGTGCGCGCAGAGCCCATGGCAAGGCCTGCAGAGTCATTGCCGCCGGCTGGAGCATCGGCGGTGCGCTGGGGAGTCGGGGTCGCGGGGATAGCAGGCTGCTGCGAAGAGGACTGAGAAGGGGCGGCGGGAACGGCTGGTGTGCTGGACACGGGCTGAGCAGGCGTCGCGGGGGGTGCAGCAGACTCGGCGGCCGCGGCAGGCTTTCCCTTGGGCTGCGAGAACCATGTTAATTGATGCAGGGAGAGAGGAGCGAGCGGGTGGGTGCATACCTTGTTCACCATGCACACAACGAATCCCTTCTCTTCAATATTGTAGGAGCCGACAGTCTCATCATCCTTCAAGATCTTGCCTGGTGGCCAAGGTTAGTGGGTTAGGCGCTCGTCGACGGGCATCGGATGGGCAAATACCAGAGTAGATGAGCTTCTGCAGCTTGGGATCCCATCCCTTCTCGGCGGAAATCTTTTCCTTGACGGCGGAGATCTATCGGAGGCATCGTCAGTCGGGCGAGGGCGCGAGGTGGCGGGGGGTAACATGGCGCGGGGTGGACAAACCAGCTCCGTGGGCTCGACGTCGAGCGTGAACTTTTGCTGCTTGAGATCCTGGAGGGGAAAAGGTCAGTGCGTGCATTCCAAAATACAATGCCGGAAGAATGTAAGAGGCAGCGAGCGGGGTGGAGCGAGAGGCAGCACAAAAAAAATCGGCGAGGAGGCAGAGGGCGCGGGAGTTGACGCACCTTGAAAGTGACCTTCATGATGGGCGAAAAATAGTCTGCGAAGCGGGGGGAGATGACGACGAGCGGACAGGGTGGGAGAGAATGTCGCAGCGAGCCGTGTGAATGGTGGCGGCGGCAGCTGGGAGAGTCGATTCGAGTCGATAGAGCCGGCGACGAGGGAGAGGAGGAGGAGGAGACGGAAGACGGATGTGACCGAGGTGACTGGCGGGGAGAGGCAGTGACGGAGAGAAAATGGTCGGCTGTAGGTGATGCCGCTTTTGACGTCGGGGTTGAGTCGAGAGCCACGAGCCACGAGCCACAGCAACCAAACGGGCAACGGCGCCAGCAGAAGCCCAGGCAAGGCGGGGCGGGGGCCGGAGTCGTGAGAAAATACAGTGCCCTCTGTCGCTCAGAGGAAGCTAATTACCAAGCCAAACCCGCCTGGGATTCGCCCGTTGCTGATGCTATTGGTTCAGCCACGCTCAAGGCTCCCAACGTGGCGTGGCGGTGCGGCACGTATGCTCTGGCTGCCTGCTGTCGCCCTCGCCTCGCCATACAATCAAATCACATCAACCCAAGTGGGAACGCTGGGTGCGTATGGCGATGGCAAGGATACTCTGCCGTACTGTGTCCACACTGTCACAGCCGTGGTTCCTTTCGCTTCCATTTGCCAAAAAAAAAAAAAACCTTACTTATCGGAGCCATTGTAGATACAACAACCCGGCTGCCTAACCTGGGCCGCGCGCTGCCTTGCTTGCTGGGCTTGTTTACCACATGCCAACACACCGTCAACTAGCTTCTTGTACAAACACAACCACGCACCAATTTCACCTGTAGCTTTCCCATGTCGTTGTTTCTTAATTTCCTTTTATTTTAATTCCTAAGTCTATACATATACCCATTTTACCCATCGGATATCTCGTTCCCATCATTTCATCTCTCCCGCCCCTGGCCGCAGAGAGTGTCTAATCGTAAAACGCCTCGCTGAAAATTCTCCTGGTATCTTCCACGCCGAACACTCCACAAAAAAAGCTTCTGGATAGAGTCCATCCATCTTGAGAAGCAACAAAAAAAAAGTCCTAAATCGGCTCCAATCGCCTCGGAAAAATAAAACAAAACCTTGATGAAAAAGGGCGCCAGATCATTGGCTTTCGCCGCCAGTGCATACCCTCGTCATAACCCTACCTGCTGAACATCCTGATCCAGCCCATCAATAAGTCGTAAGTGCTTTAGTGCTTTTGTCCTTCATCCTGTCTTTCCTCGCTGTCAGATCGAACCCTTCGGTCGTTGTAGTCCGCCCAACTCGACCGATTACCTGCACCCAGTACCCACTCAGGGATCGGTGGTGTTACCACTCGCTCTGAGGGAGAAGACGTCGGGTACACCTCAACATCGTCATCTTCTTCTTCTTCCTCTTCTTGAATGCCATCATCGTCGTGATCGTCTTGACTGCTAAGCGGGCTTGAGAAAATGGGATTGCTCGACACACGCGTCTGGTTGAGTGATCGAACGCTCTCCCGGTGAGAAATAACTTGCCCGGCGTTGGGTGACGCAGTCACAATGGTTCCCGGTGTCGTCACCGGCGGAGGGTCGGGAGAGTCGGACCGAAACAGTGGGTGAATGTGCAGCTCAGCCATGGACGGCGGCGACTGGAGTGCGGGGCTAGTTCGCACACGTCCTCGCGGTGCCGGGCTGTAGCTGCGGCTTCGGGGCCGGGCACGAGGCCGCTCTAGGACCATGGCAGTCGTATTGGGACTTGGAGTCCGAGTTGCTGTGGGACTGCCAGGAATGGTCTCGAGGAATCTGCCCTGAATCTGCGGGGGTGTGGACAGCTCCATCACCACCTGACGATTCTGGTCGTCGACAGTTGATGTGTCCCAAGACTCGAACGTATCTTCTCCACTCCTCCGACGAGCACAGTCAGTAGAGGCCGGTCGTCGTGAGTCCTTGGACAAGAGCTGGGTTTTGGATGAGATGGGGCGAATAGCCTGTGAGATGGTTGACCTCATGGAAGACATGGTACCGGTTCTTGATCGTCCACCAACTGAAGAAGGAGTTTGGGACTTCAATGAGCTCAACCGGGTTACCGGCTCCGGTGTAGGAGTCGTCTGGCTATACCGAACTGTCTTGACCCTGTTGACGGGCGACTTGCGCTCCTCGTCGTAAGAGTGAAGTGACTGGGCCATCTCAGATGACCGCAAGTAAAGGAAGTGAGTGAAGAGGAAGAGTGTTTGAAAAAGAAACGAGAACCCAAGGGTAAATGCGGCACCCGTAATGAAACCATCCTTATTGGAACCAACGACGTTATCCTTGTGGTCCACTCGCGACTTGCTCAATTGAACAAGGCTAGCTACCCCCGCGACAGTGGCGCAGATACTGGCCAGGAGACTGAAGCCTTGGTCAACGCCGAGAGACTTGACCGACCAGTACCTAACAGGTGTGAAGGGGTAAGTTGCAAACAGCCAGCCGACGCAACCAATGACAATAACCTCAACAGCCAAAGCGACCTGTGATGCCGCCTTGCCGCTAGCAGGAGAGGCGTGAATAGAAAGAACGGCAAAGATTGCAGTGATGGCCACTGTGACCAGTAGAGCCACAATGCCTAGGGCAAACGGGATAGCACGGCGGATAGCCATGGCGTGAGTTTGATAGTAAGGACGAGAGCCTTCAGTCAAGATCACCACTTGAGGGCTGCCAAGGGACAACCGTCCACCTTGTGGATACCTTCTAGGTAGAGGGTATGGTAAGAAAGTTCAAGCCAATTGTTGTTTTCTAGTGGTAGGTTGGAAAATCATAACATAAAAAGCTTGGTGCCGGTGCACTTTAAGTCGAGATGTCGAGGACCGCGGCGGGGAAGTGAGAGACTCCGATGGTAATCGAGTATTTTGGCAATGAAAATTAAGCCGCGGTAGGTGACAAACAATGGTGAGTCCTTGCTATTCGTATTCGAAACCGTGCCGCTCGATGATCAATATCCGATAGACCGGGAGACGTGGGCTGTAATTTGGACCGGATATCGGGGTTCCTTTTTTGTCTTTTTTTAATCACCAATGTGGACGGTGTGAGAAGCGAGTGTTTAGGGGCTCTAGAGTCAACAAGACAGCGGCATGGGCGATTGTTGCTCGTGTTAAAAAGAGGGACGTAGAGCCGAATGGGTAAGTGAAGAACGAATGGGTTGGGATGAAGGCAAAACGAGGGGGACTAGGACCACAACGAGGATTGTCAATGGAGGGGAAGAAACAGAGAAAGACCAGAAGGGCTCAGAAAGCGGCAGATGCCTGGACTAATAAAAAGAAGAGGCCAAGCGGAAGGCGTGTGGACGAGGGTGTGGAACGTGGAGCTGGAGCTGATGGAGCACGAGCACAAGCACAAGTGAGAGCAGAAAAAAGAGGCGTCCATGTAATGTCCATGTCCATGTCAGTGTCAATGGGAGCAAAAAAAGCACAAGCGCAACCCACCCCAGGGCCCTCTTCCCAAAGCCCAACGGCGTGCCATGCCCCCCTCCCCCTCGAAAAAAGCAAGCGGTGGGATCCCCGTCGCATGCCGGGTTCTGGGATGATGCGAGTTGGACGTGCGTCGTGCAGCGCAGCAAAGCGCAGCGTTGTGTGCATGGACTGGACGCCGGCGCAGGGCTGGGCTCGGTCTGATCCGGGGGGGCCTTCTTCTCTCATCCAACCCAGCATGTGCGGGCAGCTCGAAAACCCTCGCTCGCCTGTTGTTTCCAAGCAGGACCGTCCCCGCTCTGCCCCTGGTTCCTGGTGCCTCTGGGGTGGTGCCCTCGACAGGGGTCCCTCCTCCGTCCGATCTCCGAATGAGGTGGCTGCGCTTCGCTGCAGGTGATGCGAGGTGGTCGTTTCCTATTGTTCTAAATGGTCTTCGTGAAATGGCTAGTGGGGCCCGGGGGCGTGTGTGGCTTAATCATGACCTCAAGCGGCTCTGTCTCAATGGCCCAGCACCGTCGGTTTGCTCGTGTCAAATAAGTTGGGTGTGTGTGGACTGAGCTGAAAGGCCGTGGCCTTCTCTGCCAGTTCCAGCGACCTGTCGGGCAAGGGAGGTTATCTGTCAGTTCCAAAAGCAAGGTGAGTGAGGGCCGAAGTCGATGGACGCCAGACCCAGCCCTGCTGCTGCCGTCGCATGCGTCATGCGGCAGCCAGGCTTGAGGTTGCAGTTTTGGGGGGAGGATCATCACGATATGCCCAGCCCATGACCCTCGTACCCCAACAGCCACCACCAACACGCAAGTTGCTTGGCAGCGCCGTCACCCACGCGATTCAAGAATCCTGCCTGTGCGGAAGGAATTATCTCGGAAGGTAGAGACACTCAAGGATCAAGCCGTTGGCCCCGTCGTCCGTACTCGTAAGTGCTAGAGCTCCAACGGGTTTGGTAAGCTGGTCTTTGCCTGTGAGCTTAGGCACCGAGCGGTCCGGCCACACCCTTTGTCATCTCCAAGGTTGATGCTGACGACATAGCGGTTTTGGGTTTCTCCCTCCCACCGACCTTGCCCAGACACAATACGTGGAGTGACGCTGGGCGCCATGCTAGCCATGTTTGGGAGCAGGGTCTACAATTATGACTGCTAGGCGAGACGGCGCTCGGCGGAGGCGGCGACGGCGTCTAACGGGTTGCTAGCACGACGTTTTTGCGGACGGCTGTTTTGTTGACATTGGTGTCGCATCAAACGCGTCGCATCGGTTGGAAGTAAATAAAGTGAATGGCAACCCGGGGAGACTCCCGTGCCGCTTCGACTAATGGGCACCACACATGCGCGCGTGCACACATTGCTCGAGTGGTATCCAAGAGTCATACCCGAGGCAGGACCCTGGCCAAATGTTTGGGCGATGTCACCCTCTGGCGCAGGAACCCAGGGAGGGGCAAATTTTTTTTGTTGATGTTGAGCCTATTGATCTCCAGCCGATCCGATTCAATCGGAGAATAGGCCTTAAGCGAGTTTACTTGCCGAACAACAGGGCCAAATGCTGAGTAACCAGAGGAGATTAAAAAAAAAACCACAGCCGCATTAGACTGTCAGCCAACAGGCCCAAAGGATTGCAGAAAGCCTCGTTTGCGGGACCTGCAGACGAAGAAACAAAGGATTTCCCTGCCACGAGGACATTCCTGCTTCTGCCGAGTCTCGAGCGTTTCCCGTCGCCCGCTTGACCTCCTGGCCTCTGCTTTGCCCTGCCCTACCCTGCCCCGTGTGTCCATGCTTCAGACCCCGTACCCATGTTTGTGGGATGAATGATAATTGGCAGCTGTGGGTTCGTTTGCGTTTGGAAAAAAAACTCACAGACGACAGACAGTCAACTGGGTTTTACGGCTTGGGGATGCTGCCGGACGGATACCTGGGCCATAGTGGGGATACTGGACAAGGAACCCCGGTGCATTGTCTCACATCTATTCCAGGCACATGCCTGCTCGGCATGTTTCATTTTTGCAAAAAAGGCCTTTCTTGTTCCTTTTAGCAATTTTTCGTCTTGCATTCTTCTGAGGGAGGCGTGGGCAGACAAGCGGCCACCCCCTAAAACAAGTCGGCTGATCTGCCCCCGCCTGAGATTCCGATTCCGACTCCCTCTGCTCTGAATCGACGCACACAGGCCATGATACCCTCATGATTCGACGCACTGGCGTTGCAACGGGTAACAGCAAACAAGACCCTGCGGATGGACCGCACTGTAGCTGTGACTAAAACCTCCCGAGAGGGGTCCAACATTCAGCCAACAATGGTCCAACGATGACCAAAAAGGCAATTGTCGACGAGGAAGTTGGGGCCTAGCTAGTGACAGTAGGCTGCGTTGGTTCAGCCGCGCCAACCCAACCCGTCAATGCCGTCAGCACTGAAATGAGAGACGAACGAAAAAAAGAAATGAAGCAAAGCTCCACTACGCGATACAGCCACTATCTGCCTGCACACGGAGAGTGCTGTGGTGCAGCCCGCTACTGATGCAGGTACAAATTATGAATGACAGTAGGCAAGACAGGAGCGAAAAAGAAAGGAAACAAACAATGATGCCATTTGGCCTTCAGCTCTTCCCCAGCCAAGAGGCACAGGCAGGTCTGGGCGTAACATGTTCATTTTGGGCTTCAGGCCGTTTCCTTGCTTCGCCCTTGAGTGATGAACCCCCGGCCCACAGCTGAAGGCCGACCTGATTGCGTGCCATGGCCACGGGATTGGCTTCCTTGAGGTTTTGGTTTCTCTCGACATCTGGCGATTCCTCGCTTCACGTCCGACCTGTCCAGGCCAACTAAACTCGGTCTGCGGTGCCCTCATCTCGCCCAGCATGCGGCGGCGCGGGTAGCGATGTTTCAAGCACCCCGGGACCTTGCCCAAACATGCCCTAGCTCCAGGTACCGATACACCCTTGGTTGTGCTCTCCTGCACTTCCAAACTCGACCATTTTTTCGTAGCTTCATCTGGCCTGACCGACTACGTACTCGACTCCGTTTGTACGGCGCAGCACACACCGCAAAACCACCGCCCCCAGGCCGCCATCCGCTCGCTCAATTGGCAATCCGATTTCCCTCAAGCTCAGACAGTGGTGATTAACCCTGGCAAAAGGTGGCTTCACTTGGCCAGTGCTCTGCAAAGGACTCTCGGAGGCAGCTAGCCTTCCCGACTACCCGCCCTGAAATGCCCGGCCGAGCTGACACCCGCCTTCACCGGCTGCCCAACTGCGCCGCATCGCTGCTCTCGGGGGCTTGAGAACTGACATTTGCAGAGCCCACACTAGAAGTCTTCTCTTGCATCCCGCGGCCTCTCCGGACCCGGGTTGTTGGAGTTATTGTTCATATCGTCTCTTGCTATCAACCCACCTTGGAGAGGGTCAATGCTGAGATAGACTTGTCAAGAACGAGTATTCCCACCAAGCTACTCGGCACCAGCACCCCCTCGCTAACAGGCCTTCCCTGGCCTGGACCCTCACCTAGAGACATCTCCTTTTTGATCGCCAAACCTTGTCCCGCTTCATCCTATCGCATGTAGGGCTCTCCTGGTCGCGGTATTTCCGGGGAGATCTCTGCAGGAGCCGACGGCGGGCTCTGATTGGCCGCGCGGGTCCGCTGGCTGTCATTGAGGCTTCTGCTGAAGCTGCTGTACTCTCCAACAGCATCGCAACGCCTGCGCGCCGCTAACATAAGGCGTCAATAGAGTTCAATCGTCGCATCCTGTCGTGTGCGCAAGCTGCTGCTGCTGCTTCTGCCTCTGCAACAATACAATAACCCGTGCACCCAATTGACGCTGTAGGATGCGCTGGTACCCTCATCCGGGGAGCGCAGGGGATTTTTGTCTTGGTCACAGCTGCTGACAAAACGCTACCATCCACTCATCCGCCCTCCATTCCGGCCGAATATGTCGGCCTTTTGTTGAAGCTGAGCTCCTCACTCAGCTTCCCGCCCTCGGCTGATCACGAATGCTACGCTCCCCGCATCGGGCGATTTTTTGTTCCTTGCTAATAACAACGCCACTCTTTTTTTTTTTTTCTTTTCCTTTCGACTGCCGGCGAGAATCGACATGTCGCACCCGTCTCACGTCAGGTAAAGAGCACCGTGGCAGTGAATGCAAGCAATCAATTGCCATCCTGCATCACACCCCAACAATGGGCCGCTGCTGCCGATCGCGTATTCATATTCAATTGGAATTGCATCTGACCTCATCAATGGCCAATGCTGCTGGCTTGACTCGGCGAACATTTTCCACTTCACGGATCCCGCGCACCCGCCCGCCAGCATCCAATCATTCACACACACCCGCATCATCACCAGGATGTCCCTTCAACACCACCAACTCGTCCAAATGTACCCGTGTGCTGCCGGCTGTCCGATACGAAGTGTGATGGGCTCCGACCAGGAGCTATGACGCGCGATGGGATAAACTATTAGGTAGGCTTCGCACGGAAACTCATTTGTTGCCCAGCCATCGGAGCATGGCCCAACCTTCAGTTCGGGGTGTCGCATATCCTTGGCCCAAGTGCTTCGTCTTTGTCAACAAACCCGCCACCGGAGCTCATGGTACCGATGTGCTCTGCGCAGTGCCACTTTTTTTTCGCAATGACAACCAGGAGCCCGTGAACGCGGGTTGCCATCCTGCCCTTGTGGGTATCTAAAAAGCATAACTGGCAAGCAAATTGTTTCAACCCACCAATGTCATATATGTCAAACCTGGGGTTAAGTGCCTGCAGCGGCTTTGGGTGACCGGTCTGCATCTGTGTGGTTTTTATTTTTATTTTTATTTTATTTTTCTTTAAGTGTGTTTTCAGTGAATCCCTGTGTCACTGATAAATTGACCCAACCCCAAATGCTCTGGGTGTTGCTTTTGGCTTATTAGATTTCGTATTTGTTCCGTTCCGAATCCTCTAGGAGTCACTGCGATCACTTTCCCAGGGTGAACAATGCAGTAAGCTTCATCTGGAAATAATAATTGACCGGGTCTCTGAGAGCAACTGCCTATTATTGACTTGCCTATGCAAAACGTCGGGTTGCTGGTTCCCGCCGCCCGAGCACAGCTCGGCACGGTTTTTGACCTCGGGCGAGCCATGAGCACATACAAAAGGCAGTCGGTACACAGACGCCGGTAAGAAAAAAATGTTTCCACTCGGCCCTGGCTCGACATTACGTTGTAGTGATCAACCAACCTCCCGGTCCTCTATCCAGTCCGAGCCAGTCTCCGTTGCTGCCACAAGGTCACCCCGAGCTCTCAAAATTGACACATATTGAAACAAGGATATATCAAAATCTTACACCCCCGCGGGCGGAATAGATGCAGCGTTCTCCCGTCGGGCGATACGGGGAACACTCCAAGAACCCAAGGAATACCCTCGGGGCTATATTGTACCCACATGATTGCCTCATCAACCCACGACAGCACATTGGCAAAATGAGCATTATTTTTGGCATATTCATTATTAGTATAGGGTAGCACAGCTAATCGCTCTGACGCTTGGGCCAATGGTGGCTGACGCATTGGGGAAATTTCGCTTGTCCAGGTGTCGACGGTGTGAAGACGGCCTCATTGAATACGACAGCCGCCACCTCATCCCGTTCATGCGCCTGAGCGTTGGTTCGAAATGCATGCAGCGAGGAGGGGGACGGCCAGCCAAATGAGACAATGCATGCACGCACCCCCTTCTGTCCAGATCGCGCCCCTCCCCACGACGATTCCCCCCGTCGGGCTTTGTACAGGCAGGTAGGTATTGCTGGAGATCCGGCCGAGATCTGGGCGAACGGGTGCGCGGCCGCCATGGTTCGGACCCTCGCCTCAGGCGTCGCACAAGATGGATGGCCCAGAACAATATGGCCGAGGTGGCGGCAGGGAGCACGAAACAAACACAATTGTTTTGTCCCCGTCGCCGACGTAGACGCAGACGCAGAGCAACGTAGGACGATGCGTGTTGGATCCTTCTTCTCCCTGCGGGCGCCGCATGATTGGCCGAAGCTCGCATCGCATTATGACAAGAGTTATTTCCAGATGGGCAGGCCGCTAAATTTGGACGACGCATTGCCATGAACGCGCTCAATTTGGGACGTGTACTTTTAAATGATTCGCCCACCTTTCATATCGTAAATAGCTGCCTCGAAGCATGATGGAATTTCTTTCTTTTTTTAACCATCCCCCCTCCCCTCTCTGGACCCCGCCAATTCTATGTCGTGAGGGCTCCCCCTCCCCTTGCTCGTTGACTGCCACTCGAACATGACATGAGTCAATGTCTCTGATTGTGTGTCTTGGGCGCATAGAGGGGGGGGGGGGGCAGGACGGTCTCGACCTGCGGGATCTCAGCTGGCTGCGCAATCGGGCGACAACGGGAGTGAGGACTTGTCTCTCCCCCATCCCCTTCTCCTTTCTCGGACACGTGGATGCACCGAGTGGTGTTGCCGTCGTGGCTATGCTTGGGCAAAAAGCAACTCGATGAGACAGCTACTGGCCGGGACGACCCTTCTCGGCTTCCCCTGCGTCGGGATGAATGCTATCCGAAAGACATGGTGGTGTCCTTGCTCCCGCTGCCGCACCTCCTGTGTCGCCTGCCCAGGATTGCCAGCTGCAAATGGACAACTCGTGTTTTTGTTTGTGCCGAAGGACCCTCGGGTGCCGTGGTAGCAGTCAAGCTATCACAAGATGACAGGTAACTTTCCATATCAAGGCTACGTTTGCGAAGGACCCAATGGAGCGGGAGGTGGAAAATATGACATGCGGCGCAAATACCATCCCTGACTACATGAGAAATGATTGAAAAAAGAAAGAAAAAAAACAATTGATTAGAGGCTTGCCATTTAGCTGGCTGCTTGTTTTCCTGCATTCAACTGCCAAGCGCATTTGCCCACTTACCTACATAATGGCCGGCCAAGTGTGCGGAGAAATAAACATTTTTTTACTTGTTTACAGTTGGATTATTTTGATACCTTGTACTCAGGTTTGGTAAACCGTTGAATGTTTTGATTCCTTGTGTGGCCCATGTCATGTCTCACGCTTGTGAGTGTGGCTGGTGTGTATTGACATCATGACTTCGTTCTAGACGCCTCAGCCGCCTTTTGCTGCTTTTGCGCCTTTGCATCGACTTGGCATCCGCACAATCGTCTCCCAATTGCAAAACCTAGAGTCATGGATAAACCGAGGGTAATATACTGGTTCCGCACGGATCTACGCCTCCATGACTCGCCAGCGCTCAAGGCAGCTTTGGATCTCGACCCTGGAGTGCTTTGGCCCGTCTTCACCTGGGATCCCTACTATGTCTATCGAGCAAGGGGAGGGTTGAATCGGTGGCAGTTTCTGTGAGTATATTCATGCGAACGTGGGGGGGGGTATCGTGATCTGAATCCTAAACTGTCTCTAGTCTTGATTGCCAAAACGACCTGTCTCAGTCAATCGCCAAACTCAATCCCAGGTCGAAACTGTTTGTTTTGAGAGAAGCACCCCAGACGCTGTTTCCAAAGCTCTTCAAAGCCTGGAACGTAACACACCTGGTGTTTGAAAAGGACACGGATGCGTATGCTCGCGAGCGAGATGCCGTTGTCGTACAGGCTGCCAAAGATGCTGGTGTACGAGTCGTAATTCGCTCGGGCAGAACCCTCTGGGACAGCGACCAGATCACCGAAAAGCACGGGGGCAAACCTACAATGTCCATGACGCAAATACGAGAGGCGGGCAAGAAGGTTGGCGAAATCCGGAAGCCGATTCCAGCACCGGACCGTCTCCCAGACCCGGGAGAAATGCCTGTGAACTTTGAGCAGGAAAAACCAGAACAAAGCCCCGATATCAACTCGGAGAGAAGAACAAAAACTGACACAGGTTACAATGAAATCTCTGGACCGAATGGTGACTTTGCAATCGAAACCATGGAAGAGCTTGGATTTCCATCTGCGACGACCCCTCACCGAGGAGGAGAGACCATTGCCTTGGAGATGCTTGACAAGATCATTGCAGATCAGAGATACACGGCCACCTTCGAGAAGCCAAGGACAAGCCCGGCCCAGTTTGAGCCACAATCAACAACACTCCTCTCGTCGTTCCTGCACTTTGGCGCACTATCTGTGAGAGAGTTCTACTGGCGTGTCGTGGAGGTTGTCAGAGTCTTTGGCAAGGGTGCTTCAACGCCACCAGAGAGCCTCACAGGCCAGTTGCTTTTCAGAGACATGTACTTTGCTGCCCAAGCAGCTCTGGGGCATTCGTTTTCTCAGACCGTCGGAAACGCACACTGTCGTTTCATACCTTGGCATCTGCCGTCGAAACATGACCCTAAAACAGGCCTCACAACGGGCGAGTATCACGTTGACTCGGAGAAGGCCGAAGCCTGGTTCAAGAGGTGGAAGTGGGGTGTCACAGGGTTTCCATGGATCGACGCCCTCATGCGACAACTGAGGCATGAAGGTTGGATACATCATCTCGGGAGACACAGTGTCGCTTGCTTCTTGACGAGGGGCGGGTGTTACATTGACTGGGAACGCGGCGCCGAAGTGTTTGAAGAATGGTTACTGGATCACGAGCCCGCTTGCAATGCCGGGAATTGGCAATGGCTATCTTGCACCGCCTTCTTTTCGCAGTACTTTCGATGTTACAGTCCCATCTCATTCGGCCAGAAGTGGGACAAGCATGGCAACTTTGTCCGCCGGTGGGTTCCCGAGTTGAAAGATATGGACGAAAAGTACATTTACGAGCCGTGGAAGGCTCCTTTGCCAGACCAGAGGAGGGCCGGAGTTCGGATAAAAGGCAATGGCTTGACAGACGTTGAGGAGGGGACATATCCAAAGCCTATATTCGACTTTGCAGAGAGGCGGGACTTTTGTCTTGATGCTATGAAAACGGCCTACCAAGTTGGGCTTTATGGGAATGACAAGTCAGTCTTTGTCGGGTCTTGGCGCGACAAATTTCCAAAGGGCAGTGAAGAGACGATTCCGCAACCCTCCGGGAGCGACGAGAAGGGGCCTGCTGGGAGTGACAACAAGGAAGTTCATCAAAAACCAAAATCCGATAGCAGCGCCATGGGGAAGCGTGGTCCTAGTAAACCAAACCCAGGGAACACATCAAAAAAGCAAAAGACGTTGTTTGAGACAAACATACGACGGAAATGAAGCCAATATCAGCCTTATAATACAATTTTCAATATATATACATCATCCAAGGGATTTCAGACTGCAGCGTTTGGATCCGCCAACCGCGCCCATTCCATGGCCCAGAGATTAAGCTCCTTCTTCTCCTCAGGGGTTGCAGCTTTGGACTGTTTCTCAAGAGCAATTTCCGAGAGTTGACTGAAACTATCCAGTCTTCCCTGGGTGCCTGCCGCAAACAAATGCTCCTCCGCCTTGTCTAGGTCGTCCGACAGCAGCAATTTGCCAAACTCAGCGCTCACATCTGCAGAGCCCGAGACAGAAATCGTTTCCAGTATGGCCTTTGCCTCGGCGGTTTTCCGAAGCTTAACATAAGACATAGCCAGGACCAGCTGGCAGTCCGTTTTCCATTCAAACTCTCTGTTGCTGTCGGGGCCGCCGAGCGCCTTCTTTAGAACCCTGACTGCTTCCGCATAGTTGCCCTGTTTGAAGAGCAAGTCGCCCTGGGCGGTCAGGGCATTGGGCTCTTTCCCTTCAGCTACAAGCTGTCTGAACCGATTCTCTAACTTTGTAAAAGTCCTCGAGGTGCCCCATTTCCCAGATCGCATTATCTCTCTGGCCAAGGACATGGTTGCGAGCCGGCTGCCCATTTCCGATGCGGATGCCCACATGGATACGGAGACGCTCATTAGATCACTGGATAGCGGCAGGTGTCGCATGATACACCCGACATCGTACAGCACGACGGCCGGAACGGGGTTTTCTAGTGGTTACGATATCAGCAAGTTTTGTTGAGACCCGATGAACGGTCGAGACCACTCACCCCCAGCCAGTTTCACGCTCCAGGGGTGTGATCCCTTTTGGATCGCATCTACGAATCTTTGGGCAATCTCATAGTACCCCGCCGCCGAGAGGCGCTTGAAGGAGCCTGCGCTCTTGATGGCGTCATCAAAGCTTTCAACTGTCAAGTTGCCAAGGTTGTACCTTTCCGCTGGGGATGACTGCGAAGTTGGCGCGCGGGGTGGAGGCCTCGGCGCGCGGGGCGAAGCAAAAGTCCGCACCTGCGATGCTCGATCGGCAGTGGATGGTTGCCCCAAGCGTGCAGCCTGTGAAGAAGCCAGCAATGCGGTTGTCGCTGAAGATGCCGGTGCTGGACTAGCGCGCAGCAATCGGGGGCATGAATGCCGAGCTCCCAGGTGGCGAAACATTGTCGCTATCTAGACACTAATAAGGCAATTGAGTGTCGTGAACGATAACTATTCCTCAATTCATCTGCCTCACCGATTGGTAGAGCAATGCTGCAATTGAGGTAAGGATGTGATGAGTTGTTGTGAATAGCGTGAGAGTTGGATGGGGCACTAGCCACATGAAGTTCAGCCACAGTCAACCCAGCCAATCAAGTGCCGCAAAACTTTAAGGTGAACGATGGCTCACCGAAAAACAACCTAGGAACGATTTTTTTTTCAAGGTCTATCAAGTTCAAGTTCCTGTCATAATCACTGTCCAACCAGAAAAAAAGCCCTCGGTTCTACGCAATCATACTGCGACGTTGGCATTCTCGATATCACTGATAAAATAGCGGCCTACTATCTTTTTAATACCACTCATTTCTCCCTTGGCCTCTGTGCCAGACAGACTGCGTGCGAGCTTGCATCTCATCGCAAAAATCTCATCACACACCTTTCACTCCACAATGGCACCAAGAACGCGAAGCAAAAAGGTTGTGGAGGACCTGCCCGATGATGTCTCCGTTGAAGCACCGGCCTCGGACGACTCAAAGCTTCAGCAACAGCTGCCGGTGAGGGCCAAGGATGGCGAGGCTCCAACTCCCACCAAATCTGGCTCGGCATCCGCAAAGAGCAACCTTGTGGTATTCACAGACGACGACAATGCTGAAACCGCTGCGCCAGCTCCGTTAGCGCCGGTGGAGCCAGCTGCCCCGGAGGCCGAGGAGGAGGAGGACAGTGACGACGAGGCACCTGAAGCTGTTTCAACTACGAAGGTGGCGTCAGCTGTCAAGAAGTCGGCGCAAGCAGCGCAGAAGGCGGCCCACGAGTGAGTTTCTTTTTTTACCATTTTGAGAAATAGCCGCGCTGCATGTGTCACTGTTTTTTTTATTGCATTGTTTTCTAACTTTGGTCTAGACAAGCGGCGGCTCAGAAACGCAAGCGTCAACAAAGAGATAGCCTCTTCAAGCAGCAAGCCCAAGAGCGTAAGAAGGCCGAGGAGGAGACCGAGGCCAAAGACTCGGCCCCGGCAGCAGACGCCCCAGACAAGAAGCGACGGGCCGGCAAGGTCGAGGTTCCGAACCTGCTGCCTGCCGAGTTCCTCACTGACTCGTCGAGCGACGACGAGGACGACGACGAGAGGCTGAGGGCCGCCGCATCCGCGTCGCGCTCCAAGAAGCGCAAGGTTGCCACCGTCGAACGGAGCCTGGCTCGCGAGTCTCGCGGGCCGAGGGATGAGCAGGTCGGGTCCACGGTGTACAGGGTGGCAACCAAGGCAGACGAGCGGATGGCTCCCAAGCTCAGCAAGAACACCAGGTCGTCCAAGGATCTGCTCCTTAAGAGGAACCGAGTCGCGGTCCCCTCGCGACGAAGGAAGTAGGTGTTTTGGCTACAGTAGAGGCGTCTGATCAACTACGTCACAGGTGTATTATCACACCACGGCACCCTATATCCCGCCAACAAATTCAGGTGCCGTTGGCCGTATGCAGGTGCGAGTGGTTGTGATCGTTTACTTGGAACGGCCAGGTATGCGGCCAGATTAAGCTGCGCTCGATGTTGGCTCGCATGGGTCAGACAAAGGAGATAGGGGGGAAGAGAGAGAAAGAGACGGAAAGAAAAGAAAAGAAAGAAAACCATTGAACGACGGCTATCACAGGGGGAGAAAACCAATGGTTCAGGGATCAATCCTACGGTTGTTGAATGCGATTATAGATCAAGAATTACGACGTCCCTGAATGAAAGGGTACCGTCACCGCTCGGAGTTAATAGGGATATCAGCTTTGGAAATTCAGGCAAATGGGCAGATGAACCATGCGAACAAATCAATCTCGTGATCCACCCTTTTTACTCCTCTTATCCCCTCGACGCGTCGTTCGGGTGATGGTGAACGTTACCCTACATCGTGTTGGTTTGTCTCTTGGGTCGCTTCTCTCCACATGCCATCTCGCTTAATATGCGAACACGCACTCTTTTGAGTAGGATGTTTGTCTCTCAAGACCCACGCAAAATGTTTCCGAGCCCTGTTGCTGGGTTGTCTCAACCCGGGTCCGTGGCGAGGGAGTAATCCACCGAGATGCTAGGGCTGCCGTTGGGTTTAACTTCGGCTTCATGGCCGAAACACATCATCAGCCCATGTGAGCCCCAGCATGAGATTTCGCAGATGCCCGTACAGGGCATTTGCCTGGGCGAATTAATTTTTTGGCCCCAACGCTCAGTGAAAGGACCAGAGGGTGGCCAAGAGCCAGTGGGTCGTCAAGATGGTGGAAGCTTGTCAATGTCGGCTATGCCGCGGCAGAAACTCGTCTCATGCAGATGCGTCATCAAGGCTAATTAGGGCGAGAAGCAAGTGTAATAAACACCACAGGGCCAGACAATTTGCACTTGCAAAGCCTGTGGTTTTGACTGGTCCGAGACTTGCTTTAATTCCCCCGCGTCCAAGCCGAGACGACGCACACCCCGAGACACTGGAGCAGGGTCCTTCCCTGCTCTCCGCGCTTGACGACAACTAAGCGTAGCCAGTACGCATCCAATGGAACGCCCCCCTGCCAGGGGACGACAATGAAACCCTTGGTCAATACCAGATGAGATTGTTGCGTCGGTGCAGAAGCCCGAAACCATACATTAGTAACTTGCCAAACCGGTTGGCAGCGGAAGGGACGGCGGTATTGTCTTGTCGCAGTGTCGAAAAGTGGTGGGATAGGTGCTCATCTTGTTGGTTGGTTGCATTGGGTCATGGTTGGTTTGTTGCCTCGTTGGGGAAAAGTAGCGACTCGGAAGGGGGACAAGGCCTCAGGAGCGACGTGGATAAATACAGTGGTCGCAGCATCCTGGCGGATATAGCAACTGACATATACCCCGAAAGTCAAATGTCTAGTCTACCAAGTTTGAAACAAGGAAATAAGGATAAAAATGGATGGCTTGACGTGTAGGCACCGGGGGTAGGAACACTTTGAGCCGGCTTGCACAGCATAATTGTTTGATATTGAACAAGATGGAATGTGCACATTTGTGGAGCTGCTGGTGGGCCCTGCCAATTCAGCGGCACCTTTGTCCCAGATAATGAATGGGTCAAGGATTCAGCACGTTGCATGGCCAAGATGAGTTGGCAATCAAAGCACTGCTGTTGCTTCACCTGTCGGCGTTGGACACTGGATTGCGTTGGTGATTGGGGCTCATGTGCTGTCGGGGTGAGACAAAACTGTCACTGCTGGCCAGTCGCAATCACTTGCTGCGGCTATGCTCAGCACGGGAGATCGACGCACGCAATTACACGGCCTGACTCGTGGGTCGCGCGGAAAGACTAGGCCTGTCAGCCGCCATTGGTGATTATCGCGAAAGAGAGGGGGTCGGGAGCTTAGCCACCAACAAATGTCTCGGTGCGCCAACTAGCCTGTTCTTTTTTGGAATGGCTTATGGGTTTCGCAACGCAGCGACGACGCTCGCCACGTGGTTGCAACGTGATGGGTGAGTACAGCGTCCCTAGCACTGAGTAGAACGGCCAAGAAACCTGCAAGACAGGTCCAAGCGTGTGCTACAGCTGGTGACAGCGCCCCGAAGACGTGCACCTGGCAAATCAAGACGCCTGGTTACGATGTCAAGAATGCATGGCATCGGATCATGGGGGTGCACGTCCAATGGTGTCGGCAACCTCTGGTGTTCAGGCAGTTCGAGCTCGTATCCGTCCCATCATCGCATAGCAAGTGGTTTAACGGTAGGGCGACATTAGCTCTCGGGAAAAAAACAAAAAAAAAAAATTAAGCCAAGGTTGAGAGGTTGGCAAAATAACATCATGGCCAAAAAGCAACAATAGTTCACGACTCTTGGCAACGACTCAGTAAGATTGTAGTTCTGTGGGGAGACCGATTCACCGGCCCAACCTCGCAAGCTTGCTGACGTTTGGAAGTATAAGAGGCTGTGTGATCTAGTCAGCGGGGAAAAAGCAAAGTCAATACCCCATGCGGTTTGCTCATCAGAAGAAAAGTCACGATCTGCGTCCTAAGTTGAGAGCAGTCGGGCTCAACGACGAGCCGTGTGATGCATCTTTAGATACCTAAGCTGATTCGCCTAAGTTGCTCTTAGCCAGCGGCGACGGCGCCACCAAGATCACCCCCGGCCGAGACCAGTTCCGCATGAAAATATTAGCTTGGCAAGGTGGTTAAGTGCCTTTGTGGTACCTAGGACTTTGCCTCCAAGCCGCACACGACGGCGTAGTGAAAAGCCCCAAGTCTTATGCAGGTCAAGGTCCGTGCCCATGTTAATGGTCGCACCTGGTTGGCCACATTTGCGCCTCCACACAGCGAGTCGTGGTGTTGGAATTGTGCCGAGCGGGGAATATTGATGGATCCTGGAATTCTTCTCGAAAGACCCGGCGAGTGTCTGAGTCGAGTGGCAGGAAGTTGGGATGAATGGGGAATGGGGCTGGGATGGACTGGGATAGATACCGGGCGAGCGGAGAAAAAAAAGGCCAGGCAAACCAGCTTGGTTTTTGATGCAGTATTTTGCCTGCTGTTTCGTGCGTGCGCGTGCGCGCGTGCAAGGCCACTGTAACGAGACCATCAGGGAGGTTATTCATGCTTGACGGGAGGGACTTTGCTGACATGGGACAGCCTGGTAACGCTTCCGCCAGCGCTCGGACACTGCACACCCGGTCAACGAACAAGCCAGCATCCCCCCGTCGCTAAAGACGATTGTGACGGACGGCCTAGAGTAGTGCACGGGAACGAGCCTTGCGGCGAGTAGGAATTGCGGCATTCCATCTAAGCAATGCCGGACAGGATGCGCGAAGCTGCAAGATTGGCTTCAATTAACCTTCCGTGCACACCAGAATGATGTGTGAGGTCATTTGGTGTTAAACCGTTTCCAAGTTTCCGCCTAGATGGCGTTCGCATCGCTACGCTGACGGAGGAGGAGCCCGGCCGTTTAGGTCTGGAAGAGGGTCGCCGTGGAATGCATTTGGCACCTCCCTGTTTGCCGCGGCGAGGCTCGTCTGTTTCTTTTCGTCCGGTCAAGTAGTTCAATGGTGGCTACAGACTCGGTGAGATTCCTAACCCGATGAATCGCGGACAGACCACGGCAGCATCCGAGACGGGGATTGGCTCAACAGAGACCGGTCAGGCCGAGGCCGGCCAGCTCCTAACCAGCAGTTGCTTGACTGGATCTTGAAGGCTAGGCCGTGTATGTGTCAGAGGACATCACGCTCGCAGCGTGCTATTGATTCATTCATCCACCAGTTGGGTGTTGTTCATGACAAGGCTGGTTAGCTTCTCAAGACAGCACCGACTTTGGCAGGGTCAAGACAGAGAGACTGACAGCGGAAGCTGGTCTGAGAAGCGAACCAAAACGGGGCTATATTTCGTCGTGTATCGTTAGGGTTTCCTGTCCGTTCTGGCAATTCGAGTGTCGGCACCGCCCATCTATCCCGCAACAAGAAAGTCAGCCGCTCAAAAGACTGGCTACTTCATTTCCGATTTGGACTCGCAGCTTTGACATGAGTCGCTCTGGTAGGCCGGACGAGGAGCAGCGACCCAGGACCAGGGATGCACTGCAGGAAGTCCACTTCCGGCCCTAGCTAGCTTCCTTTTAGGTCTAGCACCCCACTGCCGCTGTCCCTTTTCAATGTCACGGCACACGGGAGCCCCTGCCTTGATCCCTGCCTGCCCCGCTCACCGTCACCGCTCGCCACGCGCGTGCTGGCGCATTGACCCGTTGCCAGATTCGCCCTAACAAGGGGAGGATTGAGCCGTCGAATTTCTCCTGCCCGTTCAGAATGCGTACAGCACAGTGCGACTACAGCTAAACTTTGGCCGGCCTGTCTCAGGCGGGCGGCTTGACGGCAAAAGTTTCGCTTTCAGGGCATCTGTTTGTTGCACGCCACCGCGCACGGCTCATAACGCCGATCTCAACGAGTGCCGGATTGCTATTGCTGGATTGACTTTTCGTATGAGCTGCCGCCGTCCAAGTACAGCTGGAGCCAAAAGCACAGCAGGTCGTGGGCATGGTGTAGGCCCATGCGCCATCTTGTGATACTCCAATCGTTGTGTTCATCGTGACAGCCATCATCCTCGCTCCAAGCAGGAAGGGTTGCATGCCGGCACCACTCCCCGCCCACCCGCCGCCTTCTTCGTCTCCCCTGATGGGCATTCTTGTCCCTGTCAGATGACCTGCCCGTGATGCAATCCGCGATGGTCTCCATGACACAGTGCGCCATCTCATCACTGCTGGCCGTCTCGCTGATGGTGCGCTGCTCCGCGCATCGTGAGCGTATTCGGTAACCATCAGCGAGCGTGCCTGGCTTTGACGATTAGGGGACAGGTTTGAGAGCATAATTGCAGATTATTCGTGCAACCTGACGTGGAGCTACTCATGTAGGCTAAGCGAATGTATGTGCTTCCAACAACGCATGCAGTATCGTTGTTTCAAACCCACTTCACATTCCTCTGACGTGCTGCGCCCAGGAAGTGTGTTGGTGATGTGAAGTCCCCACTGGCAGGAGTAACTATAGACCGGGAGGCTCAACGTTCATCAACGGCTCAGCGACTCCCCACGCAAGCGGCCGTTTGGAGGGCATCTGTTTCAGAGCGGCTCCGGATTCAAGTTCCGTACTACCCAACGCCCCCTTGACGCCGGGGTGAACCTGTCTCACTTTCATTTCTTATTCCTAACCCGTTTCTAATTATTCTTACTAGAACGCGGTGGGCTTCCACGAGGCACACGGCATGTACCTCGCTGAAAGATCTCGCCGTCTATGCCGTCACGGGTCAGCGATGGCCACCATCTGGCCCAGTGCGCCTCAGCATACTGCCTGCTCGATACCGCAGGGGTTGCGATGAACCTGAGGGGTCTGCATCTTTCGTGGCCGACTTGCGTTAGCCGCCTCTCCGATGGAGGGATTATTAGCGAGTACCCATCTATCCTGTCTCTTATTGTGGTTATTATTACCATTATTATTTCACCCTACAAAGATGAGCCCACGCGAGATTTTGATCCTCCCGGTACGGTTTCGTACATTTTTGCTGGCATGTCCGTCGAATCGCGTTCGCAGTGGACCGGGCAGTGCCAGTGATGCGTCGTTTGTCGGCTCGGTTTTACGCTGAATCGAGTTTCATCTAATGCGTCTCACCGGGCATACAAGAGGCCTACAGTTGTTTTACCGCAGCCAGTCGTTTCCTGCAACCACTTTCCACTTGCCGGCTTGTCAGCGTTCCGTTCCAGGGAAGGTTTTCGGTGGCATTGGGATCCGGGTGTCCAGCATCAGTATCCTCTTCCTGCATGAAGACGCGGGGGCGTTGGCAGGGGTCCCTTCTTTGCGGCAGGTGTGAAATGAAGGATGGGGCGGACAAGACTGGGCTACTGCAGTCAGTTTCCGAACCTTGGTTCACTGCCCAAAGCTTGAGGCGCTTCCATGGGAAGTCGTTGTAGATCTTGCGCCTGGGCCATGTCTTGCCTGATCTTGGTATACAGTGTGCGAGGATATGCGAAAAAACAAAGTGTCAATTCTTCAGAGCATGGTTTCGCCGAGCAAGGTTGAATCCGGTTGAGGTCAGTAAGCACAGAGCAGAGGCATCCCTCTTTAGAATTTCCTTCCATTGTTCTATTCAAGGTTCCGAGACCGAAACCGCTATTCGCTGTCCGAATGTCCTGATTCTCGCAGTGCAGCGCACACAGTGGAGAAGATGCAGGATGCATCACAGGAAATACTTGCGTAGCAAGTCGCGCACCATTGCTGGCTGCAGCATCTGCAACCTCTGTCGCACGTACCGCTTGAGTGAGAGATATTCGAACTCCGCGACGTTAAGTTGAGTCCATGGCGGCAGATGGCGGCGTGGCGTCCCACGACGGGTCGAGCCAACGTCTTCAGTTCCCCAGGTGAGACAGCCAGCCCTTCCTCTGCCTTTGCCTTGCCTTAGTGCTCTGCTGATATCAACCACAGCGATTCCACGACCCACAGCCGCCGGGCGCCTGCGGAGAGCGGCGGCAGCAATGAATGGGGAAATGGGCGTGGAGAGCCTAAGAGGCCGTCCACGGGAAGCGCCAGGAGTTTCTCTGGGCAACGACGGGGGAAGGGGGCTTGATGGGGGATGCAAGGGAGGCGATCACTGATGGTCCCTTCCCGTTGTAGCCACGTGAAAATATCCCGTTCCGACCGAGCAGCTTGGCCATTCTGGCGGGTCGTCAGAAAATTCACCTCAGAAGCGTCGGGTCCCTGAGCATGCCCCTGTATCCCAGCAAGGCCCTGACGGCGTAAACAGGCCAGCCAGTTAACTGGGCTAGGGTGCGTAATAATTCTGGTTTGCCCCACAGCCCGATGTCCGGTCCATGTCCCATGTTGCATTGACCTCAAGGAGGCCTGGGATGAAAAGGCAAGGCGGTGCTCTGGACGTTCCCTACCGACATGCGTGCTGGATCTCCATGGGAGTGAATGGCACCAGGCCCAAAGCCGGCTGGCCCATAAACCGCTAGCACAGCAATGATGCCATGTTTCTGCTGAGACCTGGAACTGGCTGACTCTTGGCTGCGGTCCCAGTGCTTACACGGCGACCTGCTTGTAATCTAGGTCCCTTGCGTGGCTGGACCGGGACAAAGCTAAGACGCCGTCCCGAGCCAGAGTCAGTGGATTCTCATTTCTACCCATTCTAGCTAGCCGCAGCTCCCGTCGCGAGGTACAGCACCCGATCTGCTGGATTCAATGGTTGGCCCGGAGGCTGGTGCACCTTCTGTGAAAGGCAATTGGGACGGAGGCGGGAGGACAGTGTGGCGCACCTCAAGAATCGGCTGGGAGCCCGCCCAAGACGCAGCACCAGGCCCAGAAGGACAACTCTGGGGGGTTTGACAAGGGACCCCGGTCAGTGCTGCCGGCAGGGGACCGCCCCGGCGACTGGGAGGTAATGAGCGACCCCCCTGCGAGAGAGGATAAGGTCGAGGGGTACGTATCCTGTTGTGTGCTGGACCCCGTCCCTATGCGACGGAGTACACGGTACCCAGGGGTGTACATGCGGAGCACCGAGTCAGAGGCAGAATCCGTCGGGAGTAGCACAACGCTCCCACCACCTCCCAAACACCAGGCCCAGCACCAACAAGCATGGCTTGCTGCTAGCTCCCGGACCATAGTAATGAGCAAGGCCCGGTCGTACGGTGCAAATGAAGTCAAGGAACAATTAAAAGAAGCCCAGGCCCGCTCCACCCGCGCTTCCTCCAGCTTTGCGTCCTGGCTGTGCCTCTCTGCGTTGCCTACCTATACCTCTCTCCCTCTCCCTCCTCCCCCCTCCCCGCCCTCCTTTCCCATCCCCCCTTAGCCAAACCAAGCGCCGTTGCAAAGTCTCAACGCAGCCCACACCTCTCCCACTCATACACCGACGACCGAAGCAAAGCGACAAACGATAGGCTGTGCGCCATACACGAAGTTACGATCCCCACGCTTTGTCCGTTACCAATTCTTCATCGGACGAGCCCGCGACCCCCAAAAAGCAAAGACTATCGCCTGACGACTGCCGTGGTGCGACGATTGTGGCTGCTTTTGCCGTTAGTGGAGCAGAGACTTCGGGTGTCACGTCCCAAGTGAGTGACGGCCCAGGATCAGGACGACTTTTGCATTGTGCTAAAAAGCAAAAGCATCGGAATCCTGCGTAGAAACGCACTGCAACCCAACGTCTTGCGAACCGAGGCCGACCGTGTTCCTGGAGCCGCCCAGTTTCGATTTACCGTCGATATTCCTCCGAAGCTCTCTTCCCTTCACAACTTCCTCTGCTAGGAATCTTGGAAAGAGTCTTGACGGCTGCGCCGACTCCCTCGCATCTCAGACTTGCTACTGAACCAGCCAGCCAGCTAATTCAACAAGGAAGGTGTGTAGAGTCGCATCGCCATCACCTTGCATTTCCCACCGTGTTTTGCGTCGCACTCCCCGCCGCCTGGCATTCACTGCTGCCAACACTGCCGCACCGCTTCACCAGCCTCCAGCACCACCAGCAGCACCACCAGCATTTGCTTTGAAGAAGAGCCTTTGTTGTTTGTTTTCTGCGTTTGCGCTGCACAAGCCATCTGGTCGTGTTTTTTTTCTTTAGGGGGAAAACCGCCGGAATCCTGCCCCGTCATGCACAGGCCATCCCCGTCACCTGCCCTCTGATCATCATCTTTCGCGCCGCCATCCGAAACACGATTTCGCACTTTGCCCCAATCCGCGCAACTAGCTTCTTACTTGCGACTCCTAGAACCGACCCCTATTCGGATTTGCTTAACTTGCTCTTTCCCCTGCGCAGAAGCAATTATCAAACCTGACATGCCATTATTATTCATTTAGCACCCTACCATTTCTCGTGATAGCCGTTGTGCATCGACTCTTTAACCGAACATTTTCTGGTACCCATTGCTACGTAAATGTTTCGTCGACATCACAAAAATCAGGGTTACGGCGCGCCTTCTCTGTCCAGCAAGTTTTCCGACGACGACGACAACAAAAGTTTCAGTTCAAATTTGCGCGAGTTTGGCCTGATCAGTTCTCGAACCTTCAAATCCAGCGGCCACCGCTCTGAAGTTGCCTCTGTATCGAAACAACCACATTCTGATGCATTTTCTATTTCCGAAAGATGTAGGTGCTCTCGCAGGAAGCGTGGCGGATATGCCTACTCTGCTGCAACAGGTACTGACTTCTGCTAGCTCGATTGACAAAGCCTGGACCTGGATCCATTCGGACCTATCACGGCCCGGACTCTAGTTCATCTGCTGCCTCTGTAAGATCAGGAGTCAGCACCGCTTCGCGCCGAATCGGTGGTCTTGATAACAACATAATGGCGTCAAACACAGAGAGGAGCCGTTCTCGGCGAGAACGAACTTTCGTGGGCAGCGAGTGTGCTGTCTGCGAAGAGCCCCTCGAGCACACCCTACGCGGAGAGCGGATTCTCCAGTTCTCTTGCTCCCATGTGTCTCACGAGGCATGTTTCTACGAGTTCATCCGCGAATTTGAGTCACAGTACTGCCCAACATGTGACGCGCCATTGCACCTGGACACGAGTCGAGGAGGCAATGTTATTGATATTGGTATGTGCTCGAGCTCAATTCCTTTGAGGTGCTTTTCTGACAAAGGAACAGAGAAAATCAGCAACATCGTGCGGTCCGCCAACACCGACGCCCGATCAGCTCTATCACCCACTCCCACCGCCATTCCTTGGGACAACCAGACTGTGCGCCCTCCTAGTCTCGAGAGCACCCAGAGACGACAGATGCAGCAGTCTGGCAGCATTCGGGACACAGCGAGCCGAGGCCCTCGTGACAGCCGAGAGGCGCCATCAGAACGCTATGGGCCCTCGCGTCACACTCGCAGTGACAGCGAGGCAACTGGTGGTGTTGCTTCTTCAGGAGGATATCCCGAGACGACCCAGAGCGGACCTCCCCGACGCCACGATTACGATGTCCAGGCTATGGAAACGACACCAACAAGTCCTCGGCCGATGACTCGCAACCCCATTCCAGCCCCGATTGTTACCGTGCGCTCTGAGTTCCCCACCCTGAACCGTTCCCGCCAACAGCAAACCCTTACCTGTTTGGTTACCGTTGAGGTGCCCAGCAACAAGTGGAAGCCTGATCCAGAGGATTTGGGTGTGCCAGCCCCACAGGCCACCCCCGTGAGCAGTCGACCTGAAGAAGCTTTTGGTGGTCGACCGCCATCTCCGGCTCGCAGTGCGCCACGTTTTTTCCCCTACGAGTCGGCTGAAGTATTGGAGGAAATGACAGAGAGCCTCCGTAACCGTGTGGATAACTGGCATGGCTTGGACTTCAGCAGGTGCGTTGTAACATCTAATAATTCTTCCCCATGTCTCAATGATCGTGACTAACTCGTCTTCAGATTTGGCAAGTTGCGACTGTACGGCACTCTCCGAGTCGGAAAAGACAAGGTATCATGGCAGGAACTGGAATGTTTCCTTTTCGCCGAGATGCTCATTTGCGTCAAGGAGAAAAAGATCCCCCCTCAGATCGCACAACAATGGGAGGACTCTGGAGCACCCCGCAAGACAACCCGCTGTACTTTGAAGGGATCTATCCTCATTAAGAAACACCTCAACGAGGTTGCTGAGACGGGATCGATTGACGAGAATGTTCTCACTCTGAGCCTCTCGGTCGCGGAGCTGCCCCAGTTTCACCTGCGATTCGAGAACCGAAACCAACTCAAGTTGTGGCAGCAGGCACTGGCAGATCTCAATGCCATTGAGACGGCCTCTGTCAGGAGCCCCGAGTATGATCGAGGAGATGTATCGGAAACCGATGAGGAGGCTGACTGGCAACGATCGCGACCTCAGAGAGTTTCCTCCGTCGCTTCCTCCTGGGGCGGCGCTCGCACTGCCACAACTGCTCCCACAGAGTACACCAACTTTCCCAAAAGCCCAATGCTCACTTCGATTCACGTTCCTATCGATGTCGTCATTGTGGTTCCCATCTCCTCATCTATGCAGGGCGTAAAGATCAACCTGGTTCGTGATGCTCTCAAGTTTATGGTCAATACTCTTGGTGATCGTGATCGCATGGGATTAGTTACCTTTGGATCTGGTGGCGGTGGTGTCCCCATTGTGGGAATGACCACCAAGGCTTGGCCGGGCTGGGGCAACATCTTGTCTTCTATTCGCCCTGTGGGCCAGAAGAGCCACCGCGCTGATGTTGTAGAGGGTGCCAACGTGGCCATGGACTTGCTCATGCAGCGAAAGCACAACAACCCGATCGCCTCCATTATGCTGATCAGCGACGCCTCCACTTCAGACGCCGACAGCGTTGACTTTGTCGTGTCCAGAGCCGAGGCTGTCAAGATCGCTATTCACTCCTTCGGATTAGGCATGACGCACAAACCTGACACGATGATTGAGCTCTCGACACGAACCAAGGCTTCGTACACCTATGTCAAAGATTGGATGATGCTTCGTGAGTGTCTTGCCGGCTGTCTCGGCAGCATGCAGACTCTTTCCCACCAAAATGTCAAGCTCAAGCTCAAGCTTCCTGAAGGCTCTCCCGCCAAGTTCCACAAGATCAGTGGTGCCTTGCAGATCACCAAGCGTGCCACTGGACGTGATGCGGAAGCCTCCCTTGGTGACCTTCGCTTTGGCGACAAGCGCGATATCCTCGTTCAGTTGGTGATTCTTCCCGACAACGCATCTCAGGAGCAGCTGCCACAGGATCCCTGGGACAACATCGTTTCGGGCCTGGAGGCCCTCGGTGGATCAGTGGACACTGATGGCGAGCGAGCACAATCTGTTGAAGAGGTCCCTCTCATTCAAGCAGATCTCAATTGGGGAGACATTCTGCGTGATGGCACCGTCACCAACATGCCTCGCCCCTCTCTGCTCGCAATCACAATGCTGCCAGCAACAGGAGGCGCCAAGAAGCCCTGGCACAACGCGCCCCCCATTCCACCTCACCCCAGCATTGTCCAGCGTCGCATGGAACTGCTCACCTCGGACATGCTTACTCGCGCCCTGACGCTTGTGAGCCGTGGCCAACATGACCGCGCTCACACCCTTCTGAACGAGACCCGTTCTATCCTTAAGGGCCTTGGAAAGGGTGGACTTCCACCCATTCCTCCCATGAACAACAGATCGACGCCGTCGACTCCTCATCCTGCAAACGAAGGCTCGCCAGGTCTGTCAGCCACTCCTGATCGCAAGCATAGTCCTTCGCCACCCGTGTCGGCCATCTCCGGCGCCAATGGGTTCCAGCCTCCGCCCCAAATCGGTCGCAGCCGCTCCAACGATGGCCTTGCACTTGGCACTGGCATTGACGCCAGCACTGTCAATGCACTTGACTCCGAGCTGGAGAGTAGCTTGGAGTGGATTAACCACCCTGCTGTCTTCAGCCGTGATAGCCGCAAGGCTGTTCTACAGGCCATTGGTGTGATCAGCTCCCAGAGGGCCTTTACCTTCCGCACCCCCATCGAGGGTCTCTGGGCCGGTCGTGTCGGAGGTGTCAAGCGCCTCACCGAAAAGAGCCGCGAGTGGCGTGACGATGGCAGCGGTGAGGGCGGTATCATGGAGGAGGCCTAATCAGTTTCCTTTCCCTTTCTTGACTCTGGTTTCTATCCAGTATCACTTATTGGCGCGGCAATGGTTGGCGTCTGGTTTTCCGGCTTGGTTTACGACTCTTAACGACCTTATACATTCCTGGACGTTCTTGCTACGTCCTACTTTCTATATCTGCATTTTACGCCACACTGGAATGCACGCGCTTGTTTTGCTTGTTTGGATATTGATACCACATCATACCCCATTGCAACCCCCCGGGAAAAGGGGGAGTTGAACAATACCCCATCCCCCACTCAACTGCACCATCAGTCTCTTGTCATTTAGTTTTATGCTTGCCTGATTTATTTGGTCACTCGATTGTCCATGGACAGAATGATGGGTGTGGCCCCTTCTTTTTATCATTACTATACAAGGCTCGCGTTCGTGGGGAAAACCGGACGCGTTGACAGAGATGAGTGGGGACTCAGTTTTATGTTCATCCTTTCTTGCGCTTCTTGGCATATACCACCTGGGGCTTATTTTTACTCTTCGGTTGTTACTTTTTATGTCCTGTACCATGCATAATTAATGTGATGGGCAGTCTTGACTGATGCATCTATGCATACTATGATATGTACGTGCCTGTTTTGGCTAGCTAGTTAGATGCGTGCAACGTTGTAAATTTACGCATTCAAGTTCATGACGCTGTTGACTCTGAAACCCTTGTGCTGTGATGTGTGACGGCCAAGTACTCCGTTGCCTCTGTGAGCCACGTATTTGCGGTAGTGCGAAAAACACCAAGTCGGTATGGGTTGGTCTCATTACTAGTTGTCCCAAGCTATGTTCCATTAAGAAATTCTCGGGCGAGGTTGGTAGTCTAGACAGATGGCGTAGCAAATCTCTTGCACGTCGTATATAATTCATCTCTTTTATTCCACACCCGTCCATTTTGCGCATGCATAAACCGCCTTGATATGGATATCTAACCAATTCGTGCCTCGGGGAGTTTTTACAGTGAACCGTTCCCTCGCTCAGCCCCCTTTTGACATGCCGAACGCCTTTAGTCCTCGTCCCAGTTCTGAGCGAATGTGGTCAGCAATTGCTAAAAGTATGTTCTCACGAGCAGAAACTTACAGGGTTGGGAGCTGGGGGCTTTGGGCCGCCAGCCTGTCTTGCTACAATGATTTGATCGACCGAGAGAACTGTACGGGCAGCCTCGGTAGCGAGCTTGATGGCCCACTGCTTGGAAACGAGCAGATCGAGGATGCCCTCATCCTTGGCATCCAAGGTACCAGTGTTGTCATCATTCTGAGTGTCGCAGTTAGTATCCAAATTCAGCACAGGTAACATATGACATGGTACTCACGTCAATATCAACACCGGTGTCCCAGTTGTCAGCGTTGTGGTGGGCAGCATAAAGTTGGCTCAAAACCTCGGTGGCATCTAGACCGGCGCTCTCGGCAAGGATACGAGGCACAACCTCAAAGGCCTCACCGAACTTCTTGATGGCATACTGGCTCAGTCCAGGGGTGGTCTCACCATGGGCCTGTATCCTCTGGGCCAGCTCAACCTCTGTGGCACCTGCACCAGGTACAAGTCGGGGGTCCCGAGTAATGGCCTTGACGACGTTGACGCCGTCGTCGACAGCTCGCTCAATATCATCGAGATGGTTCTGGGTAGCACCACGCAGAACCAGGGTTGCTGTTCGGGTAACCTCGTCTTCCTGTCGGAAAACAGTCACTCGGTCACCGCCAATCTCGAGAGTCTCGACAACATCGATGCTACCCATCTCATCAGGCATAGGGGCACCCAGGCGGGCAAGAGGTGTGGCGCCGACAACGCGGCACACTCTTCGGAGCTCAAACTTGCTGAGGATACGGATGCAGAGAATGCCGAATCGGTTGAGGTAGTGCAGGGCTAGGTCACCAACTCGGTCACCGCAAACCACAACACGCAGACCGGAGTCGTGAAGCTCCTTGATGGCGGTCTCGAGCTGAGTCTCCTCGCCCTTTGTGAAGTCCATCATCTCCTTGGCATTTTTCAAGAGGACGGTTCCCTTGGTTTCGGTCTGGCTGGTATCAATAGGGCAGGTGTAGACACCAACCTTGGCGCGGCTGGCCTTCTTGACGGATCCGTGGGGCTCCTTGGGGAAGACCATGCCCTTGACAACTCTGCTCTGATCAAGGCTTCCACCCATAATCTTGACGACTCGGATGTTGTCGATGTTGAAGTTGGCGGGGTTCTTGGGGAGGACGGCAAGGACAGCCTCGGCGACGAGGCCGGCGAGGAAGCCCTCGTTACCGTTTTGCTTGCTGGCAATGACAGTGCTAATAGCCTTGCTGAGCTCCTCCTGACTCCTAATATCCTCAACCTTGTCGACAGAGAGCTGCTCGAGAGTTTCGAGAGCATACTTCTGGGCCTTCTCGTAACCGATGACGATGTCGGAGGTCTTGAGGCCCATGCGCAGGAGATCCTCAGCTTTTCGGAGCAGCTCGCCAGCAAGAACAATGACGAGGTTGGTTGCGTCACCCATCTCGGACTCTTGCTGCTGGGACGCCATTACGAGAAGCTTGGCGGCGGGGTGGATGACGTCGAGTTCACGGAGAATTGTGGCGGCATCGGAAGTAAGGATCATCTTCTGGAGGTGGTTGATAACGATCTTGTTGCGGCCGTAGGGGCCCAGAGAGGTCTGGACGGTGGAGGCAATGGCACGGCAGGCATCGATATTGCGGAGGACGGCGCCATCTTCAGAGTCGTAGCTATAGACGGGGGAGAAAGAAGAGGGCCGAGGTTAGCTGGGGGATCTGTGGCATATGGATTTCCAAAGGGTGGTGGTTGTGGTTGGTATTATCTTTTTTTGAGGGCATCATGGAGGGGAATGGCGGGGAGCTTTCTTCCCACCACACACAGAAAGCAGGCGGTAAAGCAGGCAGAGGCCAGAAAACTTACCTGTTGTAGCCCTGCTTGAAGAGGCCCGCGTTGGGGGCGTTAGGAATGTTGAGCGACATGCTGGCAACCACGGCACGCAGTGAGCGAGTCTTTGTCGTGGCGGGATGTTGGTGCTCAGGGGAAGGTTGATGGAGGTTTTTGGATGGCTAGCTTCAGTCAAGACTCCCCTCCACCTTGGCCTCAGAAAAATCTTGGGCCGTCCAAGGCCTTCTGTCGTGGTGGGATTTATTAGTGGGGGGGCGTACCTCACAGCAGCAGCTTACAGGTGCTTGGCTGCCGTGTAGCCTGTCGATAGGGGACCATCAGGTACCTGGGTACTTCGCTCGTGTGGCTGCAGCCTTGCGGGCGTGGCCAATGAAATCCCCGGCTTACACTCCCCACTGGCCAGTGGCCATTGACGCCACACGTCCCCAGCTCTTCAGCCTCGGCCCCCCTGCTATGCTAGCCATGTACCTGTGCCTGTGGCGGTGAAGCTCTGCGAGCTGCGATTAGTCGGAAAACACCGTACCTCTAGTACGCACGCCGCTCCCCTGTGGCCTGCCCCCCCGTAACCCCGGGGGCGCGGCTGCTGGTGATGGCCCGCGAATGGGCACCTTTTCAACACACGCGCTCACTGCCCTTGACCACGAAACCCGCCGAAACCATCGCCCGTGTCTTCCTCTCCTGCATCACCATTCCCTCATCCCCCTTGCGCCCTGCACCCGACCATTGATCCACGCCCGGCCTTGACCAACTCCGCCGTCAACATCTTCAATTGCTCCTCCGTGACCCTGGGTCCTCGAAGTCGGGGCCTGGAGTTATTGTAATAGCAGCGCCGCGCAGCCCAGCGCAAGCCGACCGCGCACACGTTCAGCGTACCGCCCATCATGCCTGGTAAGCCTTGGTCTACTTGACTATTCCTCCCTGCCTCGCTCTGCCTTGCGATTCTCTGCGTCCACCACGTCTTTTTTCCCTTCTGGCAATCACCGGGTCGTTTGTGGATGTGTCCGGCATCACTTTCTGGGGTCGGATTCGAACCCACATCGACAGACGCAAACCGGGTCTCTCCCCATCCCTTGCAAACCTTTGTCCATCCATCATTCATTTCCTGTTCCCGTGTCGCGTCCGATCGCATTTCCTTTCGCGAGCATCACCTCTCGCAGCCATGGTCACTCTAAAGCGAAAAGCCCCCGAAGCTGACATTGCTCCTCGTCCCTCATCAGCTATCCCCTCTACTCTCCCTCCATCTGTCGAGGAGGCCTACCGCCGAAAGTGTGTCCAGCTCAAAAACCGCACCAACGAAGTCGAAGACGCCAACGATGCCGCCCGTCTGCGCCTCGCCCGCATCAAGCGCCAGGTCGAGAAGCTCCGGATAGAGCGCGCCTTCTTGCTCGAGCAGCTCTCCAAGCGCACCAGTACCAACGTCGAAGATTCGGATGGCAGTCCCAGCCCGCCTCCTACGGTATGGATACCCTTTTTTTTTCTCCTCGTCTATTTTCATTGTCACTGCGCCGCTCCCCTTTCCCAATCTCGACTCGGGAGCCGCTTTGCCAGAGCACCTGCACATCTCGCCCCATTACAATGTTGATACTTGAGTGTCCTTCTGGAATAGAACCTCGACGGTTTAGCTGAGTTGATGGTTAACCCCCGGAAGCCTAAGGACAAGCCACTGCGCACCAAGCGAGGCCATCGCAAGTCCATGGCCGTCGACATCGAATCCAAGGCCGCCGGTGCCTCCTTTAACGGCGATGCTCCTCGATCGCCTGTATCCGAGTCTGCTCGCGCCAATGGCGTCGAGTCGAAGGTACCCGCGGATGCCTTCGAGGTATTCTGTAATGAAACCCGAGAAGCCCTCATGGCCAAGAAGAAGGACGACGATGCCGAAGACGACGTAAACGTCGAGGACGAGCTCGCACGCCTCTGGAAGGAGCTTTCAGAGGCTGACAAGGAAGAGTTTGAGGCCAAGTTCGAAAAGGCCAAGGCTGAGGAGGAGGAGAGAAAGAAGGAAGAGGAAGAGGAAGAGGAAGAAGAGGCTGCTGCCGCCGCCGCCGCTGCTGCTGCTGCAAAGAAGAACAAGGAAGACGGGCAAGACAAGGAGAGCAAGGATGAGAAGGCCGACAAACCCGAAGACTCTGACAAGCCTCAAACCCAGGATGAGGATGTTGAGATGGGCAACTACGATACTGAGGACCAGGACACTCAGGCTGACAAGGCAGACGAGTAGACTCGAGCCATATTAAAAAGGCTTTTAGGGAGGCGTTTATGGGTGGGATCAGGGTTCACGTGTCACATTAATAGCCTAGCCATAGAGTCGCGGAGACTTTACATAGGGAATTGGTCTTTTTTTTTTCCTTTGTCCTGATGAGCAAAAGAGAAAGTAGTGCAGTGCAGTAAAACGAACGCCCCTCGCTGTGCACCATGCGGAAAAGCTGCTGCGAAGCGCTACTGTGTGTCTAATGCTTACAATGCACACCCGACATTTCCTGGCTACTCATGTGTTGTGCCCTCGCCTGTTTCAAAGTTGGAAAGCAAAATAACAAGTAAAAATTACAACGTCCAACGCCTCCCGTTGAAAACCCACACCCAAGCAAAACCAAAACCAAAACCAAAACCAAAAAAAAAAAAAAAGGAGAAGTAACGACTAGGCAGACGCCCTGCTGTCCAAGACTCACTCCCCTATGTACAAGTCCACTACGATATTCACTGCAGCGACGAGGATTTCCGCAGCGATGAGAACAATTACTGCACCTGTGTTAGTTTACCTGCTTTTGATAGCCCATCAGTCGGGGGGGGGACACAGGATCGAACTCACCAATCCACTCCAGCTTCTCATCGTGGCCATGACTCAGCTCGCCCTTCAGCACAGCCAGCAGATCGGCAATCACATCGAGCCGCTCAGTCAAGAGGCCCACGCGCTGGTCCATCTCAAGATAGCTTCTGACGGCCTGGTACACAGGTTCCAGTTGGGGCTCCACCCAGAACAGCTCGGGCGTATCGAGCACTGAGCCATTGAGGTGAATATTGATGCGGAGGATAAATAGTTCGCCAATCTGCATGTTGATCTGTGAACGGTGAAGGTTGATTTTTCCGGTCAAGGCAATCTGCGTGGGAATATCCTTGCAGGTTTCAACAGTCGAGGCAATCAGCTCCTCAAACAGCGAGGTCTAACACGGTGAAGGTGAGCATTGGCTCGAACGGGCGGGCATCGCATAGGGAATTGACTTACTTTGACACTCTGTGCCAGGGCGTGGGAAATCGCTAGCTTGGTCATGTAATTGTTCTTGTCGCGGAGCGTGATGAAATCGTTGTAGATGCGAGCCTGGTACTCTCTCGTGTAGTAAAAATTGAACAGTTCCACCTCGACATCGTCTGGCGCGAGCTTCTCTGTTTCAAATTTGGCAATCTCCTTGAGGAATTTGGCCTCTTGAGATTCCGTCATGCCCCAGATGACGACAACTCCGTAGTCAAACAGAAAAACCTCAGGGGTGTGGATCTGGGTGTCAAAATCGGGGTTGGTCTCGATGGCGCTCTGGTCACCCAAACTGGGACCGAGGAGGTCCTCAGTAGTTATGCGGGCGCCGTCATTTTCGGCATGGCCATTGTGGCCCGAGAAGCCATTTTGAGGCTCCAGGCCGTTTGCATGGAGGTCTATCAAATCGGCCCTTCGATCTTGATTGCCCTCGACGTCCTCTCCGCCAGTTGAATGTCGTCGTTCGTAATTCTGGATAGGGTCTTGGCGAGGGCGAATAGCTTTGGAGTAGTTGTACGGCGTGTATATGCACTCGTCAATCAGCTTGGGGTTCGCACCCTTCGACTTGCCCCTTCCTTTGAGGAAGCGCATCAATCCGTCCATCTCGTATCGGTTCGCGGTGCAGTACGCCGTTACACGTGGCAGCCGGTCGCGATCTGCTTTTCCCAGGCGCGCCGCATCTCTACGCGCCGTTGGGTCTTTAATTCGAGTATACTGAGAGTAGACATCCCTGCCGCTTTCCTCGTCCACCTCCTCGTTGTCGATGTCGGGGTTGGGCAGGAGCTTGAGCTTCTCCGTCTTCTTTGTGCTTCGCTGAGGGCCAATCTTGGGCCCGACGCCCAAGTGAGCGACTGCGGGAACGGCGCCTTGGCTGTTTCGTCGACGGAGCTTGTTGTTCAGGGCCGCGAGCATGGGCGGGCCCCCAGAGCCGCTGGACGGGGCCGAGTTGGATCCATGGTGAGGGACTCGGGTTTGCAATTGCTGTCGAATGGGCTCAATTGTGCGAGTGACTGGGTTTTCGCTAAAGGTGACGGTACGGGTCCCCTTGGGACGTGAGGGAGCGGAGGGGAGAAGAGGCGTGGCCTCGGTTGACGTCGCGTCTGGCGCACTGGATGTGGTGTGAGACTCGGCCATGATGATTCAGGCTGAGTTGGATCGGCGACTGTGGACAGTAAAAAACAATCGAGCAAATAGATAAATAATAGGCCGAGGCCAGCCAGCCACATGCGAAAATCAAGTCTGGTTGTGCATGTCCTTGGCTCTGGGCGTGGGTGAAGGTGTCGGCCGGCGAGCTCGTAGCGATATTCGTCCCGGGTTGGCGTTGACGGAAACAGCAGCCCGCTGAGATGAAGAGCCTTTTTGGGTGGGACGAATGATGACGTTCTGCACCAAGGGCCTTCTCCAATTTCAAGACCAATGGGCCTGTAGCAGAGCACACCGGCCCGCTAAATCAAGCTACTGCGGGGGCGTTTACAGGGGGGCGTGCAAGCCACTAAGGCAACTCCTGCAGCACACATGGTTCCGGCAGCCAGCATGCCCAATCCCAATTGCTGGGGGGCAGAGTGCCTAGCAGACACCCGTCCAAATCCACAACTCGGTCGTATCAGTCCCACACAAGCTGGGATGACGGTCGACACATTTTCACATGCAATCTCTTTGACCAAGGAAACATCCTGATAAGCACGGCATATTTGGTTGGCAACGGATTGGATAGCATTCACCCCCTGCAGACGCCCAAAGTAACCAGTCACCACCATCGTCCTGAATCGTTGTGGCTGAATCTGACTTTGTCTTATAAGACACCGGAAACGCGACAACTATCAAGCATTTCTCTGTCTCGTATTTTTCTTCATAGCCAACAAATTCGTACCAGCTCAGCCCCCACGTGTCTAGGAATGCTAGCCAATCCTGACCCATTGATCTGGCCTTCATTTTGGTTCTCACTTCCCATTGCCCGTCTCACGACATTGCCATGCAACGCCGCTCTTGTCAGAAACTCTTGCGGTCAACAACCTCGAGGTTAGCTCGCAACTCCGTTTAGGCGTCAATAATCTTGGTTTCGATTTTAAACCCGGCCTTGTAGAGCCTGTCGATATAGCCCTGCCCCAAACAAGCAGGCGTAAAAACTCCTCCCTCCAATTGAGTGTCGTCTTCCAAAATTGTCAAGGCAGCCTCCGCCATCATCTTTCCAGTAACTGACATGTGTCAGCGGATCCAAATCTCCTCGTTCGGTTATTGAAACTTACAGTAATACATTGGTCCTTGATGGTAGGCCCTGCAGAAGGCAACCTTGCCAGCATGCTTCTCAGAATCCGGATATGCCACACCTCGGTACTCAATGTCGTCTTTCATTGAGTCCTCCCTCTCTGCTCCCTCCCCAGGCTGGAAGACAAGCTTCTTAAGGAGCGCACGAAGAGGTTTGAGAGATGCAATGAGGGCGAGGCCGATGATGAGCATCCAGTGGACAAAGACTCCACTGAGCACGTTACGAGTCCTGAGGTACTGGACCCAGGTGAAGTTGGGGCCGTAGAATTCATCCTTTCTAGAAGGCGTCTGAGAGAGAAGACCCCAGGTTCGTTCGACGATGGCGCCGTCAGCTCTCGCAATCGGCGATGTAGTCAGGGTGCCCAAGTTGGGGATGGAGCGCACGCCAAATATCTTCTGCAAAATAGTGTCCTGGGCAGCAGATGGCCCGGTGTGAGGAACAGGAGACAATGCAAACGGAGCAGTAGCAGCCTTGATTTCCTCAAGAGTGAAGACATCGAAGAAAGTCATCACGGATAGCTGAGTGCCTCCAGACGGGGCGGAGCTGTACCTTTTGTCAGCAATATTCTCGATACCGATACAAGGCGTTTACTTAATGTCAAAAGAAACCTTGACGTCTTTAGTTGAAGCAGAAAGCTCGGTGCGGATGGCTTTGGCCATGGCCCAAGTGACCAGATCCGAAGGCGCAGACTCAACGCCGCACTGAGGAAATAGATTGGCCCCGGTTTCCTGGGCAACTTTTTCGTACTTCTTGATCATCTTAAATACCCAAGGTATCTCGCCCGTGACATCGATATAGTGGGTTCCATTCTCGGCGCACGCCTTGAAGGCATGTTCTCCGTGCAGCGCATAGGGCCCGACGGCGCTGAGAAGTACGCACGTCTTCTTGGCGAGTGCAGCCAATTCATCGTCATCGAGATTGGCAATTTCGATTGCTATGATATTTCAGATTTCAACTGTTCATTGATGATAAAAGACTCGAGGCAGCGTGTATCTAAGCGCGCGTTAAACATACCTGGAGGGGTGCGGTCTGGGTTCAGCCTCTTGCACTCATCTACCAACGCCTTCAGCTTGGACTCGGAGCGACCTGCAACGGCCCACTTCAAGTCGGTAGGCAAGTCAGTAGTGATGTATTCTGCCGTCCATTTGCCAGTGTATCCTCGCGCCATTTGTCAGTGTTTTTTGCTCAATTGTCCGTCTTGGCAATGACGTTTACCAGTAGCCCCAAAAATGACAATGTCATACTGACGGCCATGCTCCCTGATCGGCATCGCGAGAGAACGGGCGGAAGCAAATCCCTTTTCTTTCGAACTGGATAGGTGAACAGGTCAAACGACGAGGCAATGAGGGTAAGTGGATAAAAAAGTATCAATGTCGTGCCAGTTTTGGACGTGACTCCGGCTTCCCAACAACTGGCCAGAGTGGCTGGCGGCGTGTCTAACAAGTGCATGCGGTGCAACGGCCCACTGAGACTTCGATACACTACCACGCGGACTCAGCTGGCGCGATTGAGCAACAGCGTCCACGACCCGGTCAAATCTGAATTATGGTCTAAGGGGGGGAAACTCCAAGTCTTGAAAACAGTGAACTGACACAAAGGACTTTGCTGGCTTTCTTATATCTACAAGTTGACGATGCAATGTATGCTGTCAGTTATACAGCAAGTACACATGACATCATTCGGGTTCAGTTCATCCTTAATTCATGACTTTGAACTTCTCCATAGACGCATGCCAAATTAAGAACATCAGAGCTTTCAGAATTCATTTGCACAAAGCATCGAGTTATACAATAAATCTACTGAATAAAAGTTGGAACTGGAGCAAGCATCTGTAATTGATTATCTGACGGCATCGAGTGACCTTGAAAGTTTTGCCGAGGTTTTAGCGCTTTCAGAAAAATTCCGGTTGAAGCACAAATCGAGAAGGTGGGTCCCTCGCTTCTCCCTCACGTGCTTGCCCTAAGGAAAATTCACAACTCCAGACTTTTTTGGTGCCGACAGCCTCCAAGAGCACCTACACCTCAGCTTGTCCATCTTTTTCGTCTTTACCCTCCCCAAGACGTCACACACATAACCAGACAAGATGACCAAGCGAACGAAGAAGGTCGGCGTTACGTGCGTATTGCCTCTAATCAATTGAACAAGTCCCCAGGAAATTTGCTAACCTCGTTGCCAGCGGTAAATACGGTACCCGGTGAGTTCACGAAGCCCGTCGCCATTTCCCTCGAGATCGACTTGAGCCCTGCATCTCAGATCCAGCCACGACCTACATTGCTGCATGACAATTATCAACGAGGAAGACTTGTTCGACCACGAGACAAAATGCTTGCGCCAAAATGGTGGTCGTGGCGGATCTAATTCCCAGGGCACAGACGTCTTCCTGGGTCAGGCACTTGCCTCCGGGAGAACGCACAACTAACGAAATTGCTTTCAGCTACGGTGCTTCCCTGCGAAAGCAGGTGAAGAAGATGGAAATCACCCAGCACGCCAAGTACACCTGCACCTTCTGCGGCAAGGTCACCGTCCGACGAAACGCCACCGGTATCTGGGACTGCAAGTCTTGCAAGCGCACCGTCGCTGGTGGTGCTTACACCGTCTCGTGCGTTTACCTTGAACCCTGGTCCAGCCAGGCTCAACGTCGTCTCTTTGCTAACAATGGGACAGCACCCCCGCTGCCGCCGCCATGCGATCGACTCTGCGACGTCTCCGAGAGATTGCTGAGGTTTAAGGAGTGGACTCTAGCGGGAGGAGGTTACGGTTTTGCTTTTCGGTCTGGTGTACGGGGGGAAATGGATTTCGTGCCTACACTACGAGTTGACGAACTGGACGTCAGCACCCGATCTTCGGTCATAGAGGCCGGTCGATTAGCAATGAAAAAAAAATTGCATGGTCTCGGACCCTTCAACCAGAAGATGCGAACGTGTTGAGGCTTCCCAATCGTGATGTATGGACCAACCAGCGTGGCGCTCTCGCGGGCTTGTGGATAAAGGACATGGCCTCGTTGGGGACAAACCTCTGGTGACTCAGCTCAGCGACAGATCCAGACGGCCAGTAATTAGCCAAAAGTCGGCGATGCTCGATAATGCTAACCTGATAGCTGACTGGATGATGACGGGATGTGGAAAATAAAAGTCATTTGTCAGTTCAAGACAAGAAGAGAAGTCTTAGAAATGTGATGCGGTGAGACGAAATGGTGCATTTTGATTCAGGGACGCAATGACATGTCAGAGCCAAAACGGAAGTAGTCGGTGCAGTGGGCCAAGCACGATGATGCATCTCGCCCTCTCAAGCATAGTGTGGTGGGGTGTAAGCGCGGGCGTCGTCGAACAACACATCGTGGTGGCCGTCTCGGTCTTGCAGCGCGCCCACCGCTAGCCAACCACCCCAAATAGCTAACGAAAATGTAAACAAACAAGGCCGGGTACAGCTCAGGTCTGCGCGTATTCCCGCGTCCCTCGTCGGTGGCCTAGCATGGCAGAATGGCCGTGGAGGCGAGCCACGTCGGCAGATGAGGGGAGCAAGCTTGCCGGTTTCGCGGGCCTGTGCCTGGCAAAGTTGGGCGCCGACCCATGGCCTTCCCGGGGTGTGACATGATATCAAGGCTTTATGGCGCTGAGAGAGGTGGAAAGGCACAGGACAGGACAGGACAGGACGCAAGACCCACGCAAGGGGGGGTTAAAGCCACACGTGGATGCATCGATTTACGGGACGAGGCGAGGGATGGGCGATGATGTGCATGAGTCTGTCATGGCGGGTGCAGCACGAGGGTTCGCAGAAGAGGGGGACGAAAAGCGCAGTCAGAAACCGGAACAGGTCGACTCTGAGTGAGGACCTGATCTATCTGTAGCGGTGCAGTAGAGCAGAAACTATTGATGGTGTGCGGCTTGCGTGAGTTGGATTAACCCAAGGCCGTCGGTGTGAAAACGAAACTACGTCGGGGACTAGCTCGAGACTGTCCAAGGGCGAAGGAATGAACGGTCTGGGAGTCCGGGACCCGGGAGTCGGGGGAGGAGCATAGGCCAAGGCAAGGGCAAGAGGCCATCACGCGGTCGCACCTCTGTGCGGCCGGCAACTCTCTCTGGCACCAGCAAGGGACATTCGGGGGAAGGGCCGCGTATCCCGCACCGCTGCGGAAAAAAAGGGAAAAAAAGAAAAGATGCTGGCTTTGTGTTTCTGCTGGGTGCTTTCTGGCCTACAGGACGTCTGTGCGGACGGACAACCAGATGCCAAATGGGGAATTGGCCAAGACGAATCGCATTGCTCCAATGCGTATTTTAACTTCCGCGGCTCTTGCAAAGGGAAAAAAAGAGGATGTGGCCCTGGCCATGGATGTCTTCTTCTCCTGATTATGCCGCCCCAGATCCATTTTATGGGCTCGTGCCCGCCATGGCTGCTTGAGCGGTGCGACAGCCGACCTCGACTGAGCACCGTTCATGATGCCAGAAATGGTGATGGTGGTGGTGGTGGCCGCCCACTAAACCCGCTCAGCTGCGCCCCCCCGCCCTCTCCCATGCCATGCCATGCCACAAAAAAAAGGCGACAAAGCTAACGCCCTGTTTTTGGATGTTTGGTACCTGGGCCCGTGTCAGCTTCTAAGGGAAATCAGAGAAGCGAAGAGGCCTCTCTCTCTCTCGCTCCCTTTTGCCTGTCAGAGTGTCAGAGACAACTGCTGCTGACGTAGGCAGGGGGCAGAAATAGAATACAATGACATTGCACAACATGTAGCAAAATGAAAGAAGCCGGAGGGCACAAAACATTAACAAAATGCGGGTGTCATTATGTCTCTGTCTCTAACTCAACTCGCCCAGTCTAGACGCATCATTACTCGCCAGCACCGTATTCTGCACATATCCATGGATGACCCGGCATTGTCACACGTGTGAGTTTCCTGGCTTCCCCATCCACAAGGCGGCCAGCATTCCCGCTCGCTCGCTCGCTCTCTCTCACTCGTCTTTTTCTTCTTGCTTGCTTTTCGCTCCCAAAACAAGACATTCAATCACACGGCCTTCTAACAGGTTAGCCCATCCCCACCAAGCGAAAATAACAAGGAAGAAAAAAATTAGAAAGAAAGAATAAGGGTACAGCACACAGCACACGGAACAGCACAGAGCACAGTCACAGTCACTGATGCTCCAACCACCGGGCGAGTCACAGAGATCCACCATCCACCCAACTAGCATACCTTGGCTGGTCTTGATTGTCTACCTACCCGATCAACTATCCACCCATCCCATCCACACCTGCACTGCTCTCATTCCTTAAGTTGCCTTGATCTTTAACTCTTATCTTTATCACCACTCTTATTTTTCCTACTCCCCAGTCTGCCGTTGTCGTCGCCATCGGCCATTGCATCTCCCTATCACTCCTCGTTAGCTTCGGCTTCCTCCTGTCTCCTTTGACACCCCTGTCAACCTTGTTGTGGCTTGGTGAGCAAAGACAAGAGGGTCCCTTTGCGTGCAATCTGTTGGGTGACTCTTTTTGCCCACAGCCTAGTCTGCCTACTTGCCGACCCAAGGTATTGGCTGGAGGATCACAGGGCGCTTCCTCTTGGTTCCTTCGTCGTATACAGCAGGGCGGGCCTCTTTTTTTCTTCCTCTTTTTTTTTATTCTCTCTTCCTTGAAAAGCAGAGACTTGTCTTTTCTGCTCCTTTTTTACCTTACCTTCCCACACGCGAATCTTCCCCCATTCCACTTATCTTCCCTCTCTCTGGTACTCGGCACGTCTCCTCTTTTTTTTTTCCTCTCGCGAGTTTCGCTCTGGCTTGGCCCGGTTAAAGTTCCCTCGTCGGTCGCCCAGGCGAAAGAAAGAGGGTAACAAGAACGGGCCGGTCAGCCTCGACGGTTGATGAGTGGCCAACCCAACCCACCCCCCATCTCACCAACAAGCCAAACTCGAGTGAGCGAGACCAGGGTCGCCACCTCTCGGCGGTGCCTGTCATTAGTCGTCCTAAGCTGTTAACTGTACCGAGTGCATGCTCGCGCCATCCCGCATCCTATCCCCATCTCCATCCCAGCCCGCCTACCCATTCACCATTTCACCCATCAATCCCACCCACATTGGCAATTCAAACCCAAAATCTCAACTATACGCGCACGCATCCACGCACGCATCCCATCCTGCACGCACTCGTGCAAGAGCCTCTGTGGGGGAAAAAGGAACAAGAGAATAGGAACAAGAAACCACAGCAACGTTAGGTACGTATCTGAAACCACCAAGCAGCAGGCGTGCATAATCAAACCCACCCGTGCAAGTCCAAGACCTGGGTGTCCCAATACTCGAGACCCCAGATCCAAGACCCAAGACCCAAGACCCCAAAAAGCCCTCCAAGACCTTCCCTTCCCAAGGATTGGCGGCGGCCCACTGCCCAAAAAAGAGAGGCTGTCGTCGAGACGCTGCCTGGGTCTGTCAGCTATCGGCCTGCTCATGTTCACGGGACCCCAGCTGCCAGCCAGCCAAGTACAAGCAACGCAGGCACAGGCGCAGGCGCAGGCGCTGCAAGGCAGGGTCGTGGCGACACCCCGGGCCTCCGACTCCCCCCTGATTGGCCCCCGCCAGGTCCCCTAACACGCGCGAAAACCGCCTCTGAGGCCCGCTGCTCAACTCTCCCTCTTTCAAATTCCCAGCAGGCTCTCCAGGCGTCTTGTACCAAGCCCGTCCACTAATACATCACCACCCATACCAGGCCAGAAACCACCCACCGTCGCCGTCCGACCACCGCTCCCACGCCCGCTCTCGAATCCCCCTCCCGCCCGATTCTTTTTACATGTTTCCATCAAGTTCCAGTCTGTATTATCGAATTCGACATCATGTCTGAACCGGAGCAGTGCATTATATGCCTGGATCCCTTGCCGCGCCCCTCGTCGCTCGACGCTGATGATACGGGCGGTGGTGGTGGTGCTGCTGCTGTTGGCGGGAGTAGTTCCAGTGCCAGTGCCAGTCTCAATGGTGCTGGTGACGCCGTCCCGGTACTTGCCACTACCGTCCCCGAAGCCAACGGCGAAGACAGCAGCGACGACGCCAACTATCTCAACATTGTTGCTGCCCTGGACGGCTGCAATCACATTATTCACGATGCTTGTATTCGCTCATGGGCTCAAAAGACCAACACCTGTCCCATTTGCCGCAATCCCTTCCATTCCATCCGCGTGTACAACGGCGTCGACGGTAAGCTGCCTAGTCCCTGCCTCATGCATGCGTCCACCCGCTGATCCATTTACTTTTCTACGCCAGGCACCGTTATTTCCAAGTACGAAGTCCAAGACAAAAAACAAGTCGCCGAGTTCGACGTGCAACAATGGTTAGGAGAGAACCCCGAGGAGGAGGAGGAGCAAAACAATCCTTGTCCTGTCTGCAACTCTGCCGAGCGCGAGGACGTCCTGCTCCTCTGCGACAGCTGTGATGCGGCGTACCACACTCACTGCGTTGGCCTCGAGGTCATTCCTGACGGCGACTGGTACTGCATGGAATGTTCTCACCTTTTCCACCTTACAGAAGAGCCAGAGCCTACGGAGGGCGACCGCACACCACGACCCCAAATTGTTCGACGGCCAAACCCTCGAAATGTGCGAGGATACCACGTCAGGACGAGAGCTCGCCTTAGAAGGGCCCGCAGGCAGGCTCGCAACGTTGAGTGGCAGGGTGCTTGGGGCCAGTTCTCCGGTCGGTTTTACGAAATGAGCGAGCTGGACCTCGACAACCACGATGAGGAGGATGCAGAGCTCGAGCAATATCGGCAGTTCCAGGAGCGCGGTCGTCGGGAGCTCGAGCGATGGCAGCAGAGAGTGGAAATTGCTCATCGCCTGGGTGCTCGCGAGACATTTGCCAACAATATTCCACCGGCTATTAGTGAGCGCTTGCAGCCTCCTCCCCCTCCCGTCGAAGAGACCCGAGATGAGAGGCGAGCTTGGGGTGCGCTCGATCGTGCTCGCGAGGCTGAGGAACCTGCCCCGAATACCAGCAACAACACCACCAACAACACCCGCAAGCGCAAAGTGCGGTCTGTGACAGCATCTCCGAGAGAGCCCATCCAGGAGCCGGAACGCAAGCTCAAGCGCCCCAGAACACGACGGCTACCGACTCACAACGGCGAGGGTTCGAGCTCCATGTCATCCCCCGCCCCAGCTGGTCCCTCAACCCTGAGGGCCACCAACGGAACCTCGAGAAGCGGTGGCGGACAGGCGGCTCAAGGCGACGTCGGCCCTCCTCTTGTCTCGTCGCTCCTGAAGGAGCTCGAACCAAGCGCCATGTCGGACGACGAGACGACAATTACCATCAATGGGTGGCGACAACCGCCAGACGCGTCTTCGCCAGCAATCTCACCAGCCATTTCACCTTTTAGCAGCCCTCGTGCACTCTCACTCACCCCACCCCCACTGCCTAGTGCGGGCGGTCGACCAACCTCTCCGACCCTATCTCTCAGCACGCACATTCAGCCGAGATATCCTCCAGCAAATTATTCCCCTACTCGTATAAACAGTGATCATCACAGCGATTCTGAATCGCGGCCCAGCAGGCCTGAGGGTCGCCCACTTGAGCTGCGCCAGCCTCGTCCACGCCGCCCACCCCGGGTCCCAGCACAAAAAGAAGAGGAGCAGCAATCACCGCCTCAGCAATCTCCGACAAGGTGGACGATGTCACAGGAAGAAAAGAAAAACATTAACGACATTGTAAAATGTGCTCTGAGGCCGCACTGGCGGGCTCAGAAGTTGACGACTGAGCAGTATGCAACCATCAACCGAGACATCTCGAGGAAACTCTATGACGAAGTCAAGAACGCGTCGTCGCTAAACGGCGAGGCCCGTCAGTCCTGGGAAAGACGCGCCAGCAAAGAGGTGGCCCAGGCTGTTGCGGAGCTTCCAGCTTGATTGATCACACAAAATAGGCAAAGAGCGAGCGGGAATTGATTTATCAGGCGTTTCCATGGATTTTCGGGCGGTCCATATGGTTTGATACCCAGCATCATTTGACGGGGAAGAATATTCTTTGTTTGGTAGCGAGGTGCTGCGCTGGAGTCGGATTGAATTACATTTTCAGGGTCTGGTCATCTTGTCATAAGCCACTCATGTTTTTTTGGGCTCCCACGTGTAGGTAGTTTTTTGTCTAAATATCGTCTGTTGGAAGAAGGCTTGTGAGGCCTAGGGTTCAGGAAATTCAAAGACGGCGCAGCATTTGCGTCGAGTTAGCTGCAGTAGCCTTGAGGCCATGTGCGCGTGCAAGTGAGACTGATGCTAAGACGAGGCACCTGACTTTGTTTTAGCCGATGACTGTTGACGACTGACGGAGAGTTACCGGCAACGTTTCCCCCTGTTGGTCACGAGAGAAACAATGGCCGAATAATAGCTCCGGGGCGCCGGCCATAGTCGGAAGTACAAGTGCCTGGGCGTCCAAAAGAAGCCAAGGTAAACATAAATAACGCGGTCACGATTGGGCAATGGTAAGATAAGAGGGAGAGAAAAAAAAAATAAACACCACAGGGGAAATAATTCCGTTGTGGGGGTGGATCGCGGTGCTTTGCATGTTATGCCAAAGCACCGGGCTCTCGGCCTCGCCTCACCTCGTGGCGCGAAGGGGAGTGGAGACCGAGAAGATTAAAAAATGTAGAAATGTCAGCAGTATCTATCTAACAGAACCCGGTGGGAGAGATAATAAGAAGGAATAAACCTCCTGCAGGTCCCGCTAGCGAAAAGACTGCGATGAGTCACTCTCGGCACACGTAAATGATCAGGACGTTCTGGAGGTGGAAACAGGTCTTGACGATAAGGTAAATGGTGCCTTGAGGAGAAAAGAAAAAGGAAGAAGAAAGGAAGGAGCGGTCGTGGGCTGGGGAGAAAATAGACCATGGAAGCCCGCTGTGGGTACTAGTGCCTGAGGTGTCAAGAAGGAGGTTGGGAAAGCCCCAATTGAGGCTGATACATGGACTGGGGCTGGTGCTCGCAAGCTGACATAATACAGACAGACGGACGCCCCTCCCGTGCTTGCTTGCCAGTGGTCAATGAGTACCATGGCAAGTGCTGGCTGTAGCAGGTACGTACCTCCAGCTCTCGGCATGGAAAAAGTTCGAGGGTCCTGAACATCACCAGCTTCTCTTGGGTTGCTCGCTCAGTACATCGGGAGTCAACCGCCAGCCCACCCAAACACCACAATGGCTGCCTCGAGTAGGGGCGGACGAGCCGTCAAGGCTGCCTTTTCCAGTGAGTTTCCCGAACCCGCCTGCGTCGCCCAATTGGCCTCGGCCCGCCTCTCGCCGGTCGTGTGTGCGTAAAAAGAAGCCATTTTCACCATGTACTGACACCATTGTCCGCGGCAGCATCCCCCAATCTCTGCGCCCGATGCGCCTCCTCCTCAGGCATCGCCCCTTCTTCTCCCTTTACCAGAATCCCTGCCCGTCTCTACTCGGCCGCCACCGATGCTTCGCCAACATCCCCCGCCGAGAAACCCCCACCGTCGCCGCCGCCGTACGATGTTCGTTCGGGCATGATTCTCACGCGGCCGCCGCTCGTCACCCGCGAGCTTCACCCCTTCGAGAATGCCTTCTACTTCTACCAGAAGCGCCTTGAGGAGCGACTCAACACGCCATTCATCACCAGCATCTACTACAAGCCAGACACGGCCCGCCGCCTCGACTGGAATCTCAAGGTCCAAGAACGCCAGGGCACTGTTGCCAAGGAGATTGGTGTCTACAAAGGCAAGAGCTCCACTGCCTGGGACGACGAGCTCCGCGTTGGCGACAGTCTGAGCGACCAGGAGACCATTGTCAAGGCTCTGCTCAAGGATGCCGAAGCCCGTGTCAGCGACGACGCCGAAGTCATTCAGCCCCAGGACATCGTTCCTATCGACCCTCCCGTCGGCCGACTCACTGAGGCTGACAAGACCAACGATGTGCGCCGTCTGGATCGCAAGCTTGAGCGAACACTGTACCTAGTTGTCAAGGGCAAGGACGGTTGGGGTTTCCCTTCTGACCTCATCGCCAAAAACGAGAACCTTCACGAGGTAAGCCTAGGCAATTGAAGCAATGAAATTGCAGACAACCAAAGAAACGCAATTATAACTGACATGCTGCTTAGTCTGCCAAGCGAACACTAGATGAGGCTGCGGGCGTCAACATGAACACATGGGTTGTCGGCCGTGTACCCGTCGCCCATGTTGTCACCAAGCCCGTCGTCAAGGCCGACGGTACTGTCGAGAAGAAGGGTGACAAGACCTTCTTCATCAAGGGCCGCATCATGGCTGGCCAGGCTGACCTCGATGGCAACCGCTTCGGCTACTCTGACTTCAAATGGTTGACCCGTGAGGAGCTTGAGAAGGAACTCGCTCCCGAGTACTTCAAAAGCGTGCGTAACATGATGGCCGATAGATGAAGAAAAAACGAATTCAAGCCTGGAGGGGAGAAAAAAAGAAGGAATCCCCAGGAAAGATAGAGAGCAGCATGCTAGGCGCTGCGTGTACAATTACTATGTATACTTGCTGTACAGAAATTTCAATGAAGTCCGACGGGAACCGTGCATAGTGCCAATTTGACCTTGTGGTGAATGGGAAATTGCTTCAGCCAAAATCCAGTCAGTGATGCTTCGACGATACGAATTCGCTCCATATTACCAAGGCCGCAAGCAAGTTGACGGGTCGTATTTGTACAATTAGCTAGCCAATGAATTCCAAATGCTCGTAATACGCCTGGACTGTGTGAATAATGAACAAATATTTCCAAAAGAGAGAAAAAATCCACATGGTCCATGATATATATTTCAGAGCGGATGGGCAAGCCATCTTATTTACATTCAACACGCGGTTGATGCTTCCTTACGTCTTATCCATACAATGCTATCTAAGAAAAAAAAAAACCCGGGCGAACTGCCGTTCAGTGTGCAGTCCAGCCTCACAGGACAGCGGTATCAAAGCATACCGCACAACTAAACGAAAAGCAGAGAAAGCGAGTATTGCACCTTCTCTTTTTCTTTTTTTCAATCACGGCGAGCAACCTGGCTATTTTGATCCCGTCATCTTGGCTTGTTGATACAAATAGGTATTCATCTCGGCACGCGACGCAGCATAAAGCAACATCTCCATCCTCCCCATCTACCAGAACAAGACAAGACAGCTCCCAGAAACACATTCGTTACCGCATAAATCGTCTTAAACCCCGCAACGCCGGTTTCCTCCCGTCCGTATTGCTACGTACAACCCAGATTACATCCCCAGACCGGAAACGGGGCACTTAGTTGGGCTTGGCCTGGCCCTCGACAAAGTTGAGGGCCTCTTCGGTGCTAACACAGTTGATTGAACTCGTCTTGTTTCTGAACGTCACACCGTAGCACTTGTCGGCAACATGAACAATTTCCGGTCGGAAGGTGGTGCAAATGAACTGCGTTCCCGCCTCATTAGAAATAGAGTCGAGCAGGGCCGCCACAGCAGTTCGGTACTGAGCATCCAGGTTGGCATCCACCTCGTCGAAAATGACCATGGGGCTGCTCTCGGTTTGCTGGAGCGCAAAGATCAAACACAAAGCGCACAGACCTAGAAGAACGCTGTTAGACTTGTGACGCGCGCGAAGTTGGAAAATCACTTACTCTTTTGACCACCACTGAGTTGCTGGATTCGCTGCTGCTCATCCAGGTGCTTCGAGTTGAAGGAAACGCTGATACCAACACCAACATAGTTTTCAACAGCTCCACGGCCTTCGTCCTCTGACTCTTCAGGCTCGGGGCGGCGGTCAGTCCTTCGTTGAATAACCAAGTGACCGTGGCCAGCCGGGACAAGCTTCTCGAAAATGGTAGAGAACTCTTTGGACACTTGTTTGAAAGTACGCTCAATGGCTTCGTCCTTGCGGCGATCCAGATGCTCAACGAGTTCCTCAATGGAAGCCTGAGAATCGTCGAGCTCCTTGCGACGCTTCATGAGCTGATCTTGCTGGGTAGTGAAGTTGTTATACTGCTCAAAAGCTTTCTTGTTGACATGCTTGTACTTCTTCAGGGCCTCGTTTACCCTCTTAAGTTTTGACGTAATCTGTAGAACCATGTCAGCTTACTTGCTTGTCTCATCTGTCTTCATAGCATTGCACTTACCGTCTTGGCCTCCATGTTTTCATACTTGTCAAAAGCTTCTTCGGGGAGAACACCAAGGTCTCGGATGTTTTTGGCACATTCCGCAGCTTGCGTCGTCAGCAGAGCCTTTCGGCGGAGACTCTTGTCCATCCTCTTCTGCTGCTTCTCAATTCTGGCCGAGAGTTCTTGCTGGGTCTGCTCTTGCTGGGACTTCTCAGTGCCCATTTGCTCCAAGCGCTGCAACACATCATCCATCTTGGCTTCAGTCTCCTGGAGTGTTACCTCGACAGACTTGAGTGCGGATTGGGCCTTCTTAAGCTCTCTCTGCGACTCCTTCAAGCTGCCTGAAGCAGAGCCTGAAGCAGAGTTCTCAAACGCCTGACTGTTGAGCTGATCCAGCTTCATCTGCAGATTCTGTCGCAGATCAACCTCCAAAAGTTGCTTTCGTCGCTCAAGCTCTCGGCGAGACCTGCTGGCATCATTCCACTGCTTCTGCAGTTCTTGCGCATTGGCGCTGAGCTCTTCCAGCTGCCTCTCTTCGGCCGATGTCAGACTCTTCTTAAAGTCAGTGCCAACTTCAGCCTCGTGAGCAGCAACCTCCTGCATGAACCCATTCATGTTCTTCTCAACAGCATCCCGGCGCTTGATAGCGGCATCAAGATGCGCTCGAACGTTCTCCAAGTGGGCTGCCTTGTTACGAAGTTCATGCTTCAGTGGCTCAAACCCGTCATCAGCCTGACGCAGTCGCTGCTCAAACTTTTGCACTTCTGACATGGCAGCCGTAATCTCCTGGTCCTTGAGCTCAACTTGTCGGCGGATTTCGCGGGACTGGGCCACCAGTCGCTCATATTCATCCCGCCACTTGTTAACTGCCTGGACAGCTTCAAGACGAGATTTTCGGGGATCAATGTAACCGCCGGTCATCGCACCTCGTTTGTTCGTAGTGTCACCTTCCGCGGTGATACCATCCACGCCGTGACTCCTCGCATACTGACCTGCTACGGTCAAGTTGGGACAGACTACCACCTTGCCAAACACCTGCTGGAAGGCCTTATCAAACTTGGGGTCATAGCTGATCTTGCTCAAGAGCGGCACCGCATCGTTTGACCTCGGGAAGTTCATTTTGCGAGGTCGCAGCTGCGCCAGAGGCATAAACGTGACTCGGCCACCGTGCTGCTTAAAGAGGGTGTCGGCAAGATAGGTGGCCGTCTCTGCATTGTCGACAACGTAATGGAAGAGACTAGCACCAGCAATCTGCTCAACTGGCAATCGGTATGCGTCACTAACTTCGAGAAGCTCCGCTAGCGTTCCGTAGGCTCCTGGAATATCTCGGTCTTGCTTAAGGCGTCGGATACTCGCCAGACCTCGGGCAGTAGCTCCGTCCATCGTGTGCGATAGTTCGCGCTCGGCATTCTCTTTCTCTTGTCGGGTGTTGGAGATGACAGAGTTCAGTTTGTCGTCATCTCGCCGAACAGCCTTTCGCTCTTCATTAAGTTTGTCCAGTAAATCGCGGGCTCCCGTCGCCTCATCAACAAGACCTGCCCGCTCGCCATTCCAATTGGCTAATCGCGAGCGCAGATCCGCGACTTCTTGCTCGGTTTGCGCAATAGATTGCTCAACTCTAGCCACTTCTTCATCGGCGTCAATCTTGTTGGCCTTTTGGGTGCTAATGGTCAGCTCTAGCTCATTGATTTCCTGACGAAGCCAAGCGTCGCGTTCATTCTTGTTCCTAAACCTGGATCCTCGGCTCTGCTTAGCAAATAGACGAGACCTCGACGCCTCAACAGTGTCGAGCTGCTGCCTTATCTCGTCCTCTGACACCTTTGTCTGGTTGTATTGCGGTAGAATATTGGACAGCTCATTCTCCTTTGCGGAAAACTCGGTCTGGACAGCCTGCAGATCTGCGGCATGCTGCTGTCGAGTTTGCTCCAAGGCGGACTGACCCTCCTTCAGATTCTTGGCCTTCATTTCAATCTTAGCAAGGGCTTTCGCGCTGTCACGTCGGTCCTCCTCCAACTGCCGTCGATCAATCTGCAGGAGCTCCATCTCTCTTTGAAGAGTGTGGATCTCAGCGTCGAGTCTGGAAATCGACTTTTCGCCGTCAAGAAACTCTTGCCGGCTCGTGTCGGAGGAATCGAGACCATCTTGCCGAGCATTATCCAAATCCTCGAGGGCGGACTGAATGGTGACCTGCTCTCGGTGGTGATAGGCGTACTCGAGACATCGTCGCTCGCGGTCCTTATCCTGGAAGCCCCGTAGCTCTTCTTTTTCCTCCTCTAGCTCGTCCAGTCGCTCCTTGATGTACTCGAGCAGCTCGTCAATCTTCTCTCTCTTGTTGTTCGTCTCGTTCATGATTTTAAGCGACTCGGCACGACGCTGTTCGTAAACATGAGTACCGGCAACTTCTTTGAGCAAGTTTAATCTGTCTGACTCCTTCATGTTGGTGAGAGCGGTAACTCGGCCCTGTGGCACAATATAGTACGGGTTCGATCGCGAGAATCCGGCAGCTTCGAGCAAGTTCATAACATCAGTCTTGGTGACAACTTTGCGATCAACCGAGTACTCGTCCTTTTTTAGACCGATGGTACGGCGCAGGACGAGCTCCTTGTTTCCAGTAAGGAATCGATCATCGCTATTGTCAAAAATAATCTCGACATAGGCGGACATGACGGCAGAGCCAGATCCCTCGTGAAGAAGACCCTGTCGCTCCTCGCGACTCATCTGGGTGTAAGCATCGCTGAGGACGAAGCGGATGGCCGCGAAGAAGTTACTCTTTCCAGAGCCATTGCGGCCGACGATGACGTTGGTCTTGGAGGAGAAGGGCTCAATGACGGTCTGTTCCTTGTAGCTGCGGGATAGCGTTAGCGACGGGGGCATGCGCAAGCACGAGGAGATGAAGATGGTGATGCGGGACGGAATCGGCGACGTACCTCTTGAAGCCCTGGATAATGATCTGCTTGATATACATGATGTGCTGCGCCGGCGCTTTTGCGCAACATGCGAGGAGTCAGAGAGCTTGTCTGCGAGACACAGGACAGTCTCGACTCTGTCTGTGGTTTTTTGCCTCGAGAGTGCGAACTGATGCGATTCGACGCGTCGGCCCTGGAGACCGCGATCAGTGGACTTTCGCGTTGCGGGTGTGGTTGCGACGTGGGTCGGTGCCTTGTTTATCAGGCGTAAATGGGCAGCAAGTTTCCTCGCCTCCAAGGCTAGTCATCACTCAGCCATTCATTGCCTTGTCTCTCGCTGCAAATTGGCCCGTGCTCTGGCCGTCGCAAAAAGCTTGGTCTCCCGTTGTTAGACTTGGACCCCTGCCGGCGATCGGAATACAGGACCTGGTCCGACGAGCATCAAAATATGTTATTTTCAGAATCATGGAGCGATCTCGCGGTGGCGTTGAACGGGAGGCATGGCTTGCCTTCCGGGTCCAGACTCCGCGCTGGATCGTGGACCTGGGCCAGGTTGTTGGCGAGTCTCGACAATGGTCGCCGCACAATCGCATGGCGATGCAGGTTGTCCCTGGTGATGAATGGTGGCGTGACGCCCGGTCCAAGTTTGGTGTGAAAGCATCGGAAGGCTTACAGCCACTTGACCATTTATGAATCAGTTTTATATCTGCTCGGGGAGTCACCAAGCCACTACAACAGCACGGCACAGTCTATGAAACCTAAACGGGAAGAAGGTCTAGTGCGGCGGCAGCGGCACAAAGTCAGTCAGTTCGTCCTTGAAACATGACGGACTTCAGGTATGGACCATTTGCTTTTCCACCTCTAGCGCCAGGCGGCTTCAGTTTGGGACGGAAAGCAAAGACATCGGGGACAAGCAGTCCGGTGATGGCGTTCTTCCGTCTCTGCCCCGGATTAGTGAATGTCACCAGTCGGGCAGAGGAACCTAGGACTGCACCATCTTGCATCCATTGACCCACACTCGGCATGTTCCACTTCGCCATGGCAGCACGGTCAAGGTATGGTCTTTTGGGCATGCTACGCGATTGCTATTGCCACTGCTACGGAGGCATTGTGTGCGATATCGAGCGACACGTTGCAGGCTTCGCGCCCGGCTTCAGCCCGCAACGATCCCCTGCTGATGCCCCGGGCTGGTTCATGGCCTTGGACTGGTGTCGCGTGAGTGAGACTCCGCCGAATCACAATCTATCCGGGCCTGCTTGACATGTGTTTCCGACAAGGTGGGTCGCAATAAGGGCCAACGATCAGCCAAGTACATGGCGAATAGGCAATAGAGTAGGACCAGATGGTCGGCCGAGGACTGGACAGAACTGCCCACTGACGCTGCACCTGTCATCGGGCACGTTGCTGTGCGTGTTAGGTTTGAGTGGTTGGCCGGCGAGGCGTTTGTCAACCCCGCGCAGAGCCACTGGGCTTACTTAGAATGCTTCTGCGGTACGGGCAGGCGGCTGAGGTTGGCACATCCAGAAGCAAGCGGGTTAGCGACCGTGGGAGTGATGGGATTCGCCAGCGCAGACGAGACCATGCAGAAACTAGTGAATATGACCGCATGGGAATCGCCAAGCTAGCTACGAGCAAGGCATACCCGCTAGAGAAGGAACGTTGAAGGCACAGCATTGAAAAAAGGGATAGTCGGGGAGACTTTAGGGTAGCTGGCGGTGATGGATGCGGCAGCCTCCCTTGGTGGAGGCGCCACTACAGGTTTGGACCTCAGCCGGGACGTAGGCACCGACCATGCCGATAAGTAACTTAATAGGAAATAGGTAAGCAGGCCGCATGGCGGCATTACCGCCGGTATGGGTCAGATTTGTCTCTGGGAAGGCCAGACAAGGAAAGGTACGGGGCGGTAGCCAATCAGCGGGGCGACAGACGGCAGATGCAAGAAAAAGGAAAAAAAGAAACGATTGTAATTGATCAAATGGCAGCATTCGGGGAAAAAAGCTGGCCTCGTCGTCAGGGTTCCGCACAGAGTGCCAATCCCAAGACAGCCTTGGGTGGTGCGCACCTCTTACGCAAGGACCACATTGAGGCTGGTGGATGACTGGGCGAGAGCTTGAGAGGCCAGCAAGCCGGTCAAGCCCCAGTTGGCAAGCCCCAGTGGAGCAAGTATGGAGTGGGCCAAAAGGGAAGGAAAAAAAAAAAAAAGGCCAGCCAGCCAGCCAGCAGGGGCCCCAGAAATGACGCTAGCAAAGCAAGAGGGAAATTAGGCGAGCGCAGGAAGGGAAACCGTTGGCCCTCGATGCCGCGTGTATAAAAATACAACCAAACACATATGAATGTCCGGCCGCCCTCCACCCCGATTTTCCCAGCTGGCACCGGGACCACGCAGCAAGCTGCTCCAGCCTGAAGCTCCAGCACCACCAGCTCCAGCTCCAGCTCCAGCCAGCTCCGACGCCCGCTGCTCACATATCACCCATCGCATCTGCATCAGCATCGGCATCGGCCATCATCGTTCAAGCCACTGCGCGTGCTTGCTGGCATTTTTCTTATTCCGGAATTTTTTTTATTCTTATTCCTGATCCCTTGCCGACGATTCCTCCCCCGCAGCCATACCTGGGCCTCTCGCACACTTACACCCGCTGCGCGACTCTTGTATGCGACTGTGCGGCGCCCGCCCTGCAACCACCAGGCCACCAGCCCAAGCATCGCAAAAACTGGCCCCAGCAGCTAGGCCGGTCAACCGGGGCCCGCGCAGGAAATAACGTCACCAATCTGTGCCCATATTATCCGACGGCCAGCACCCAAACCCGTATTCGCCCCGTCAGATTCCATCACTGTCGCATCGCATCGTATCGCATCGCGGCGCATCGCGATTCCAATCCCATTGCCTCTGCCGTACCAAGTCACATCCCATCGCATCCTCATCTACGCACGCTGCCGATCTCACCGCCAATGCCGCTTGCGCACTAGACACGGACAGTAGCTGCGTTTGCTTTGACTTGACTTGCGAGACGAGGCCTGGGAACTCTCCAGTCAGTGCATAGGTACTTGGGTTTTTAGTTTGTCTGCGGTGCACGGCACCCTGTCCCTGACGCTCAACGACGCTGCACCACATCCCATCTCAGGTAAGTCATCTCGGCGCCCTTGCGCGCCAGCCGATCCTTTTTCTTTTCATCCGTCTCTTCCTGCAACCCAGAGGCTTCGCCCCCACATTTACACCTGCCCATACCCTCCACATTCGTCGCGGCCACTTCACCACGCCGGTGCCTTGTTCGTGAATAAGCCACCTGGAACTTCATTGCTGCCTGCGGTCTCCCGTTGCAGCCTTTCTCGAAGGCCCTTTGGATTCCTGCAGGGACCAATCGGGGCCAGGCTTGGGTGGCCGTCCGCGTCCGAGATACACATCTCTGGGTCTGGTCGGATGCATGCATCTCTGTCCCGGCGCCCCACTGAACCCCGTCGCGTCGCGCTACACGGTCCCGTGCCGCTGGGTACTAAATGGCATGCTACGGCCGCGGCCTCGCCTGGGGCTCACTCAATTTTTAAAAATTGCGACTGCCGACAGCGACTAACACCACACCACAGAGATCGAAATGTCATGAGGACTGGGGTATTTGACACACTCAGATCCAAGACAAGATGGCATCAAGGTATGTTTGTATTTTTCCTTTATTTTCCATCCTGCCATGTTTTTGGCATTTGCTAACTTGAGGACAGACTCGATAGACTCGTCACGTGAGTTCACCCAGTTTTATAATTGATATTCCTTGCATTGCTGTCGCAAGCAATGCGCTGGAGAGCAATGGAGATATCAATCATTCACACCATTCTGGTAACAATCTGCTAACATACCACAGTATCCTGGAGACGGGAAGTACGAGGTTAATTCGAGATACTGCTGTCAACCAGCTTGCCGACTGGCAAAAACAACACCCCGATGAATTATTTAATCTCCTCTCCCGCGTTGTTCCCTACCTGCGCCACAAAGAATGGGAGACGAGAAGAACTTCCGCGTCAGCAATTGGAAAGATTGTAGAAAATGCATCCATTTATGACCCCAATTCAGAAGACCCGTCCAGCGAACCCAAAAAAGAGGAACCTGTTGTCGAAAATGGCCACATCAAGAAAGAGGAAGAAGACAAGGATGTGAGCCTGCCCAGCGACGACCTATTCAAGCTGGAGGCCCTCAACGTGGAAACGATTCTCACATACGGCCGCGAGCTGCTCCGAGGCGGCGGCATTGAGTATGGAATCGCATCGCTTGATCCGCAGGCCCGCTTGGAGCACCAGAAAAAGACACTAGTTGGGCGACTGGGCCTCCTCGGTAGGAAATTCGAAGACGAGGAAATGGCCGTGGCCAGCAATGAAGCTGCTCCCATCACCCCCGCCGATGCCAGCAACGGGAACGGAGTGGGTCGGACTGATGGTGCTTCTGGTCAGGGTCAGCCCTCCGAGGAGTCGGGTTTGAGCTCAAGACAACTCAATGTCCTGAAAAGAAAACGAAAGCGCGAGGCTATGAAGGCATCGCAAGGAAAAGGCGGTTTCGGCGATCTATCCGTCCGGCGATCAGTGACTGCAGGATCCGAGGCCCCTGCAGATGACTCTGCAGCGGCCGACGGGGAGTCCAAGAAGAACGGGAAGATGAATGATTATTTCAATTTGGAGCGGCCTGCCGACGTGGACGAAGAAACCAAAGTAGTGAGCGAGTTCAAGGGCCCTGTTATCCCTATCAAGTCAGAATTGGAGGCCGAAGATTCAATGGAGGGCTCTGAGTGGCCATACGAAAGGCTCTGTGATTTTCTCAAGGTGGATTTGTTTGATTCATCTTGGGAAACTCGACATGGAGCTGCGATGGGCCTGAGGGAGGTAATCCGTGTGCACGGCGGAGGCGCCGGAAGAATACGTTCAAAATCTAGGGCTGAAAACGACGCCCTCAACCGGAAATGGCTGGACGACTTGGCCTGCCGCCTTTGCTGCGTTCTCATGCTGGATCGCTTTACTGATTACAGCTCAGACACCTCAGTGGCTCCGATCAGAGAAACCATTGGTCAATCCCTTGGTTCTGTGCTAAAGCACCTCCCTTCGCCCTCTGTTTACAGCACTTATCAAATTCTTTATCGAATGGTCATGCAGGATGACCTGAAACTCGACCGACCAGTGTGGGCTGTATGCCACGGCGGCATGGTTGGCCTCAGGTATGTGGTGGCAGTCCGCAAGGACCTGCTGCTCCAGGATGGCGACATGATTGACGGCGTTATCCGAGCTGTCATGAAGGGCTTGGGCGACATGGACGATGATGTTCGTTCAGTCAGCGCTGCAACTTTGATTCCCATGGCCAAGGAATTTGTCACCATGAGACCCAAGCAGCTCGATGGTCTTGTGAATATCATCTGGGAGAGTCTTTCTAATCTGGGCGACGACTTGAGCGCTAGTACCGGCCGAATCATGGATCTTCTCGCCACGCTCTGCGGTTTCCCCGAGGTGTTGGAAGCCATGAAGACATCAGCTGCCCAAGACGAAGAACGTTCCTTCACGCTCCTCGTACCCCGCCTGTATCCTTTCTTGCGACACACCATTACTTCGGTTCGTCTCGCGGTGCTAAAGGCCCTCTTGACATTCGCCAATCTTGGCGAGGAGACATCCCAAGGCTGGCTAACTGGCAGAATCCTGAGACTGATTTTCCAAAACATCCTCGTTGAAAGGGACAAGGACGCCCTCAACATGTCCTTGGAGCTCTGGTCAGCTTTGGTCAGCAGCCTGGCCAAGAAGCCTGAGGTTCTTGCCGATGAGTTCGCTGCCCATACTGATGCCATGATGCAGCTGACGCTACACCCGATTGGTGTCTCTCGCAACCCCATTCCTATGAACGCCACTCTCTTCCAGAAGCCGTCTGGTGGCACTTATACTATGCCGGGCATCATTCAGCAGACCCCAAGAAAACCCTCTTCGCCTGATGCCTCGGATCGGGCACCGAAGCGGCGAAGAAAATCCACAAAGGTTGAAGAAGCCCCCACGACCAGTCTGACACACGATGTCGATGGACACATGATGCAGGGTGACGTTGACCTTGTTGGCATGGATGTGTTGATTCGTTCACGTGTGTATGCTGCCAGAGCGATGGGTCTCATCATGGCTGCTGTCCCTGTGAAGAACCTTGACGACTATGACGCGCTCCTGGTCCCCGGTCTCTCCTCCGCATTTTCCTCTACCCAGCTCACGGCGTGTGCCGTCATTGACGAGTACGCAAAGAACTGCCAGGATGGAGGCGATTGTGCTAGATACGCCGAAACTCTTCAGCGCATCGTGGAGTCGGAACGTCCGGCATGCTACAGGGATCTGGTCAATTTTATCCAGCGCGTCCGAACGCAATGTCAGCAGTTGATCCACTTCTTCCGAGACCACGGCAAGGTGTCCCACAACAAATTACCCATCCTGCCGGTGGTTGTGCAGGGTGAAGCCGAGGCAGGCCCAAGCGCCTTCTCGATCACGACGGCTGAGAAGTGTGTTGGTGAGGATTATGATAAGCTGAAGAAGGCGATGTCTCCTGGCCAGCGTCTTATTGCAAGCCAGCAGCTCTCCGAAGCCCGGGATGTCACGGTCTCTGCAATTGAGGAGGCCAAACTTGTCAAGGCTGCTCGAGACACCCGTATCAGGGCTGCGGCGGCTTGTGCCATGGTTGCCATGAACATTCTGCCCAAGAAGCCCAGCCCGCTGATCAAGGGTATTATGGACTCGATTAAGCTAGAAGAGAACCAACTATTGCAGACCCGGTCGGCAGACACTATTGCGAGACTCATTCGACTCTTTACGCAGAAAGGAAGACGAGGACCAGCCGACAAGGTCGTTTCCAATTTGGTCAAATTCTCCTGCGTGGAGGTTGCGGAGACTCCCGAATTTCCTGTACACGCCACTAAGACTGATTGTGTTCTTTCGATGCAAAAGGAGGAAGACAGAGTCGATCACGCGGACGCTGCCAAGTGGGCTCGAGAGGCGAAGGCCGCCCGCATCACTCGGCGCGGTGCCAAGGAGGCACTCGAAATCCTCTCAAAGACGTACGGCGCTACTCTCCTGGAGACGGTCCCCAGCCTGCGAACCTTTATGGAGGAGCCCTTGATCAAGGCTTTCTCAGATACCCTGCCTGCGGACGCAAAGGACCCCGAGCAGACTTTCGGACAGGAAATTGTCGATGCCATGTCTGTCATCAGAACCATGACGCCGACTCTCGACACGGCTCTGTATCCTTTCGTGATGCAAATGATGCCCCTTGTCATCAAGGCTCTCCACTCAGAGCTTTCAGTTTTCAGATACATGGCAGCCAAGTGCCTTGCCACTATCTGCAGCGTCATTACCGTAGAGGGTATGACGGCACTGGTTGAGAAGGTTCTCCCGTCGATTAACAATCCCGTGGACCTTCACTTCCGCCAGGGCGCTACCGAAGCCATCTACCATCTCATTGCCGTGATGGGCGATGCCATTTTGCCATATGTCATTTTCCTCATTGTCCCTGTTCTTGGCCGCATGAGCGATTCTGACAACGAAATTCGTCTCATCGCCACGACTTCATTTGCCACCTTGGTCAAGCTGGTGCCCTTGGAAACGGGCATTCCCGACCCACCTGGCCTGTCCAAAGAAATGTTGAAGGGCAGAGATCGCGAACGAACCTTTATCGCCCAGCTTCTCGACCCCAAGAAGGTGGAGCAATTCCAGATCCCAGTTGCAATCAAGGCCGAGTTGCGATCGTACCAACAGGAGGGTGTCAACTGGCTACACTTCCTCAACAAATACCACCTGCATGGTATTCTTTGCGATGACATGGGTCTTGGAAAGACTCTCCAGACAATTTGCATCGTGGCCAGCGACCACCACCAGCGTGCTGAGGAATATGCCAAAACGCAATCTGCTGATGTCAGGAAACTGCCGTCTCTTATCGTGTGCCCGCCAACCCTATCTGGACACTGGCAGCAGGAAATCAAGGCTTACGCGCCATTCCTGAGCGTTACCGCCTATGTAGGCCCTCCGGTGGAGAGGAAGGCAATGAAGGAGAGGCTTGGCCAGACGGATATTGTTATTACATCCTATGATGTATGCCGCAATGACTCGGAGATTCTTGACAAGCACAGTTGGAATTACGTGGTCTTGGATGAAGGTCATCTCATCAAGAATCCAAAGGCCAAGATTACCCAGGCTGTCAAGAGACTGGCCAGTAACCATCGTCTCATCCTCACTGGTACACCCATTCAGAACAACGTTCTTGAACTGTGGTCGCTGTTTGACTTCCTCATGCCTGGCTTCTTGGGTGCTGAAAAGGTTTTCCTGGATCGATTTGCCAAACCCATCGCTGCCAGTCGATTTAGCAAGGCGTCCTCGAAGGAGCAGGAGGCCGGAGCTCTTGCCATTGAAGCACTTCACAAGCAGGTTCTTCCCTTCTTATTGCGACGTCTCAAGGAGGAGGTGCTCAACGACCTTCCTCCCAAGATCTTGCAGAACTACTACTGTGACCTCAGTGACTTGCAGCAGAAGCTCTTTGAGGACTTTACAAGGAAGCAAGGCAAGAAGATCCAAGCCGAAGCTGGCCGCGAGGACAAGGAAGCCAAGCAGCACATTTTCCAGGCGCTGCAATACATGCGCAAGCTTTGCAACTCACCCGCCATGGTCATGAAACCTGGAAGCAACCTTTATGATGAAACGCAAAAGATTCTTCAGAAACAAAACACTTCAATTGAGGATCCTCAGCACGCACCCAAATTGACTGCATTGAGAGATCTCTTGGTGGATTGCGGTATTGGCGTCGAGGGAGGAGACTCCTCCAACGATCCCTTGTACCAGCCCATCAAACCACACCGAGCCCTCATCTTCTGCCAAATGAAGGAAATGCTCGACATGGTCCAGAACAAGGTCCTGAAGGAAATGCTTCCCTCGGTTTCGCACTTGCGACTTGATGGATCTGTCGAAGCCAACAAGCGACAAGACATTGTCAACAAATTCAACAGCGATCCCTCGTATGATGTTCTTCTGCTGACAACGAGTGTTGGTGGTCTGGGTCTGAACCTGACAGGTGCTGACACGGTCATCTTTGTGGAGCATGACTGGAACCCCCAGAAGGATCTCCAGGCCATGGACCGAGCCCATCGTATCGGTCAGAAGAAGGTGGTCAACGTGTACCGCCTAATCACCCGTGGAACACTCGAGGAGAAGATTCTGAGCCTCCAGCGATTCAAGATCGATGTCGCTTCGACGGTGGTGAACCAGCAGAATGCGGGTCTCTCAACGATGGACACGGACCAGATTTTGGACCTGTTTAACTTGGGAGATACAGGACCGAGCCTCATATCAGATAAACCTCAGAACAATATTGAAGGAAGGGAAGAAGATATGGTAGATATTGAGACAGGTGACGTTCTACGCCAGCCCGGAAAGAAGGCATGGCTTGATGACCTTGGCGAGTTGTGGGATAATAAGCAGTACGAGGAGAGTTTCGATCTCGACGACTTTATGAAGACTATGTCATAGGCCGCCTAGAGTTTGATGAAGGATGGGGAGCATATGTTGCTAATTGATTCCTGATAAAAAAAAAAGGAACGTTGCTTGCAACTGGTACAGGTGTTTGGGCGATGATTATAGTGCCTACTTATTTGTATAATAGAACATTTAGCGATGGAGTACCACTGTTTGTATCAATGTTAACGAGATGCCGGAGGGTCTCCGGATTTGCATTTTTCACGATACGAGTTTATCTAGATGCGGCGTCAATTGCGAAAGATGTGTTGTGGTTTCCATTCAATGCTTGTCTTGTTTTCCCTTGCGATGTGCAACTACTAACAAAGTAACTGGGACTCAGCCCAGCTGTGAAGACTTGGCTGTTCCGCCCACTCCCGCGCGCAAGACCATGCCACAAGCCCAGCTGGGACGAAATCATTCGGCGCCAGCGCCAGCAGTGATGGCCTCCAAGGCCCTCGCTGCCTCGTCAATCTCGGCGACATTGGCCTGCATGGCATCCACGGCTCGCCTGAGCGAGAGAAGCTCCTTGAGGCTGTCGCCACGAGCCTCGAGCTTGGCAACGCGCAACTTGAGGAGCTGCTGATCCTCGAGCACCGCGGCGACGGTGGCTTTCAGCGCCGACACACGCAGCCCGTGCCTCTGCCGGTCCTCCTCCTCTTCTTTGCGGTCGTTCTCGAGGACCAGGAGCCGAGACTCGGCCGAGAACAGGCGGCGGACCAAATCGTTGTGCGTGATGCCATGCGCATGCCTCCTCCCCCCCGCGCAGCCGTCCTTGCTGGCCTCCTCGTCGGTGGTGACGTCGCACGGACTGTCGCTTCCCTTTCTTGGCCGTCTCTTCCTCTTCTTGTTGAGGTTTGCTGTTTTTGTCTCTTGGTCAGGTATGGCCTCCGACTCCTTCTTTGTTGGACTGTTGCTCTCGCGGAGGAGGAGGATGGGATTCACAACTGATAGGCCTGGTGCTGTGTCAGGAGACTTTTTGATTGCGGCGACGGGTGTGGGTGTTACGGAGGCGTTGGCATTCTCGGGGTTGGAGGACAGCGCCTTGTTGCTATCGTTGTTGTTATTGTTGTTGTTGTTGTTGCTGTTGTTGCTGTTGTTGCTGCTGTTTCCCCCGCTTTCGTTCTCCTCGCCGCCGCCGTGCCCGCCGTTCTCGCCGTCGCCGTCGTTGCTGTCGCCGCTGTCGTCTTCACTGCCGTCTTGGTTGCCCTCCTGGGCCTTGGGCGTTGCCGCAGCGGGAGACTCCTCCTGGGCGCGTTCTTCCTTGAACACCTCCTCGTCACTGCTCTCCTCGCTTTCGTACCCTGGAATAGGGCCGGGATACTGCATCCCGGTGACGTTGGTGCTCGCGTGGTCCTTGGCGAGGCGCTTTCGGAACTCCATCAGGGCCGGCCACAGGCGCGGGTGCGTGTGGCCGTAGATGGCGGCCAGCACCCACCACTTCTCCCAGCACAGGTGGCGCTGCTTGAGCTTGCTCCGGGGCCCATGCATGTGCCGGTAGTACTTGTGAGGCACCGGCGACGTGGTGCTCGCCTTCTTCCAGTGAGGCAGCCCGTCCTTGGCCAGCACCACTATCCTCTTGGCCACCTCGAATGGGAGGCTCGCTCGCTGCCCGTTGAATCGGGAGATGATGCGCTGGGCGGCCTGTCTTTGAGCCCATGTAAGCTCGCCCGGGAAATCGGAAATGCTCAGTTCTGGCACCATTGTTGTCTGGAAAAGAGAGTCCTTTGATTATTCGAAGGTTGCATGCGCTGATTCAGAAGAAAGCGTAATAGGCTAATAAGAAATGATAGAGACGAAAACGTTATATATAAAGAGTTTGTTGTTGCAATTAAATTGTAAATATGCTGGATGGAAGAGCGCGCAAGTCGAATTTAAAGGAGCTGTTGAGGTTTAGTGTTGGAATCGAACGAAGCCTTAGGGGCACACATGCGCGTTATGTGCCTTATTTTCCTCATTGTTGAGAATAGGTTATGATGCAAACTGGAGCGCAAACAGAATCAGCTTTGGTAGAGCTTGGTAGGCATTGCGCTGCATAACTAATCGCCCTGAGCAAGGGATGCTTGCGCCAAGCCAGCCAAATCAATACCGCTTGGGGTTTTCGAGATTAAGAGTGTTATTTATATCATTATAATTCGCTCGACCAGATGTATTCCAGCAACTACTTGCAAGAAATGGCGTATTTGCATGGGTAGTTGGTTCTGCTAAGCCTAAGCGCGAGGGTTTCCATGTAGTTGCAGAGACGTTGGGAAAATGCCAGAAGCCGGTCTAGGAGAACGGATCAATATAGAGGACAATATCATCTGAGTGAGAATCATAAACTCCGGCCATAAGCAGAATGAGACGGTATGAGATTCTCACCGGTAGATGAATAAATGCCCCACGAAACAGGTATACCACCATCCCCAGTTCCGAATAGACCTAGTCCCAATTCAACTATTTGGATGATGTGTATGGGATACTTTGGGATGATGAACTGACAGCCGTGTTCGGCTTCCGGCTGCTTGGCCACTCTATGAATTATTAACTTCATTCATTTAAGGACCTCTTTCTGGTATGTCGTGTAACGGAGCCAGGGAATAAAAGTCATGAGAAACTCGTGGTAGTCTAACACATTTATGGGAAAACGAAACGGGTATAGTATGTCGCGATTCAATTATAAAATGCACGCCATTGATAATCGAAATCTTGGTTGTTTTTTATGCCGTTGAACCAGATCCAAATCGACCATGAAGGGCGATGTGAGAGTTGAATCAGACAAGGGGTTTTTATTTGAAGAAAAAAGAAAACAATGAGATCTGATCTTGAATGCAGCAGCGTATCGTTAACTGACCGAACAGTTGTCCTTGCTTTTTCTGTTACTTGTATGACCACGGCAGCGGGGGTCGATGACAAAGTTGGCCTGATATTGATTGGTATTCTTATTGGTCTACAATTTGCCCTAATAGACAAAACATGAGCAGAAACAACCTAGCACCCTTTGCCATTCACGAATTCCATGTTATAAAACACATGTCCATCCGCTGTAGACTCATTTGTGTGGCGCGGTCCGAATGTGGCTCGTCTGCCGTGTGGCTTAAGCGTGACTTGGATTCAGCCTCAATGGTGGGGTGCTCGATTAGGAACCCCGCCATCATGGCCAACTTCAGTCAAGTCCAGAATCTTCCACTGGTAGTCTAGCTTTCTATATTTTGGAGCTCTGGATGTTCTACGCTCTCCTATAATCACAAGTTTTGGAGGCTTTTCTGTAGAGTCGAGATATTTTCCCTCCAGCAAATATGCCCGTCGATTACAGCAAATGGGTAAGCTGAAGCATGCCCCCTCTGCCTGAGCTCGCTGACACACATTGGCCATCTAGGACGCCCTGGAGCTCAGTGATGACTCCGACGTCGAGGTGCACCCCAACGTTGACAAGAGGTCCTTTATTCGAGCGAAGCAGGCCCAGATCCACCAGGAACGCCAACAACGCAAGGCCCAGATCGAAGCGCTCAAGTATGAACGCATCATCAACGATGGCCTGATGAAGCGCATCTCCTCGCTTCTGGCGTCACTCCGGGCCCATGCATCCGAGGCTGCCACCCGAAATCCTGCTGAAGTAGCTTTCCAGGCTGTCATGGAGTCGGCCGGCAACCCCAAGGACGACCAGCCACCCCCGCGACCCGAAGGCGTACACACCGAGGAGAAGGAGCTGCCCAGCTACTCCAAGATGATGGCCACTCTTCTGGACCAAGTAAACAAGGCCCTGGACGAGAAGAAGCCCGAAAACCGGTACGAGGCCATGGTAGACGAGGTTCAGGGACACGAGGACAAGGTCAAGGCTCTGCAGAACGACCTGTTGGCGAAGCTCGCCGAGCTGGAGAAGGAGGAGAGCAAGAAGATCACCAGCGAGGGCATTCACACTGGCTTCGACAGCTCTCACGTCAACAAATCCACACCCGCAGACAAGAAGGAGTCCACCCAGGTGGAGCTACTGAACCCCAACTTTGGCAGCAGCTCTGGGGCCACAAATGACAAGGTCAAGGTGGATGACGACGAGGAGATTGAGGCGTCCCCCGCAGCCAAGAAATTCGGAGAGATCAAGGCCAACGACTACTCGACAAGTCTGCAGTTCTTGTCGCAGAACCCCCAGATCCTGGTGGAGCGAGAGACTGACGGTCTGCTCGTCTTGGCCTTTGACGCTGCTCTTGAATCCAAGGACGACCTCGCCAGACAATACGTGCACCAGGCGCTGCTGCTGCAGTACTGCCGTGCTCTTGGCAAGGACGGCGTGGGTCTGTTCTTCAAGCGCATCACGACCAAGGGCCACCAAGCCCAGGAGGTCTTCTACAAGGATGTCCAGGATACCTTTATGAAGATCCGAACCCGATCCAAGGAAATCATTGCGGAGCGCGCCAAGGAGAGTGAGACGGAAGGCGTGGAGCAGATCCAGTTGCATGCCGTGGAGCCCGGAACCGTGATCCAGATCAAGGTTCCGGCTGCTGACAGCCAAGACCCGGAGGAGCAGGCTGCGCGCAGCATCTACGACGGGTTCAAGCCCGAGATGAAGAAGGCCCTGGAGTCTGGCGAGCTGGACAAGGTGAACAAGGTGCTGGGCGACATGAAGATTGACGAGGCCGAGGAGCTGATCGGCCTATTTGGCGAGGTACGTGACGGAACAATATGCACTTGAGCGAATGCGGAGAGCTAACATGATGGCTGAAAGGCAAACATCCTGAGTCTGGAGGAACAAATCATCGATGCGACAACAGAGGAGGGCCAGCAGCAACTCAAGGAGATCGAGGCTGCAGCAGCTGAGAAAGAGCTGGCACCTGACCCCGAGTAGGAATGTATGCCAAGGATGACGGTGACGCCAATCTTTAAGAGCTGAGGTCTAGCGACTAGCGACCCCCCCCCACAACCAAAAGAATTTGGAGGAACGAGGAGAATCACATAAGCAAAATTGCACATGTATTTATTTACTAGGGCTGATGGGCACATTTCCGTGGAAAAGGAGGGGATGGACGAGAGAACGCGTGTTTGCGCGAAGAGAAAGAGACGAGAAAAAAAAAAGGATCCAAATAGCGCAAATGATGAAATGATAGTACCATTAGCTGCGACAGGTATATTGCTGGGCAGTCAAAGCGAAGCCCAAGGGGTTTGTGACGTGAAGCAGAATTGTCTCGATTTTCGCGGCAACAGAGAGAATGGCAACGTAAGCTTTGGTCTAGACCGGGCCATGGGAAAGTCGCCAAACGGTTCACGGTCGGCAGTTGGCCAAAGATGGTCTTGGCCACCCGTGGCCCCATCCTCGCGACGTGTGGTGTGTGGCGTGGGACTTGCCTGGGCTGAGTAAAAATAGAACAATGACACAAGACACAGGGCAAAAAAGAGGATACTGCTACCTGTACATACGTGCATACATACGTAGGGCGGCACTGCCTCGCCGCGTACCGCACACCCTTTCCCGCAACTTGGTGCGCACCATGTTCGCTACTTTTTTTTCTATCCCTTTGTTGCTGCGGCTGACGGGATAACCGCATCGGGAGGGATGCACCGATGAGCTTTATTGCCCGAGCGAGCACATGGCTCGTGGCGCGCATTATGGGCAAAATGAATGAAAAGAAAGGGAAAAAAAGGCTAACACGAGGTGGTTGTGGCATGGTGATTTGTTGTCCTGCCACTGAATTCCAGATCCAAGGTTTCTGGGCTTGGAATGACAGGGTGCATTGCTGGAGACTTGTGGACCGATTGGGCTGTGGCGGCTGTTTTTTTCGTTGCTTCTTTTTCCAGTATCAAGGTGAGACAGGTTGAAGAAAGCCTGCCGCGCCGTTGCTTGGTGGATGAGGCTGTGATTTGTGATAATGCTGCACATCACCACCGGTCTCGTAAAAGGATGGGCAGCAGCATAATTGGGGCCGGCGAGCGCTGAAGCTTAATCCATCCATTGTGATGCTTGGGGTGCCTCTGGCCAGGGACGCCAAGGCGGGGCAGGGATGGGTGTTTTTCATGCCCCAGGGTCCTGACATGGATCGAGTTGAGCTGACAGGCTTTCATCCGGGGATCTACACGCTGTGCAGCCAAGTGCCCATGTAAGCAGCGTTTGTTCACCGGACAATTGCAAGATGCGCGCGCGCGAGCACAACAAGTTGCTGTGCGGCTAGACAAAGCCGATTGACCGCTTGTAGATGGGCAGAGGAAGAGTCGCCACACGTCACGTCATGGACTGTCTCTGCGGGCTCCAGACTCGGCGTGTTTGTTTGAATTTTTTTTTCCCGCCTAGAAGCCGAGCCTCACGCAGGTGGTCCGCCCCTCGTATTTTCGGCCAGCAGGAGGGCAGGGCACATGCGTTTGCTGCATGTTAGCCCGTGTCGCACTATGGGAAAAAGGGAAATAGGGGCCAGTTTCATCGCTGTGGCCAAACAGCACTGGCGAACCAAGCCTCTAAAAAAAAGAGGAAGAGGCTCCTGGGCGGCCTGATCCACTGCTGACGTTTGTGACGGGGGCGCAGCACAAGCCTCCCTCCCACCCTTTCACGCCTTTCTAAACCGCCTCAGGGTTCCCGCGCGGCGCGAATGCGAGAGGCTATTGGGCAGAGTCGGCCCAAAACGACGCAGACGCCAACCGCCTCTTGGAGCCGTGGCAGGCCCCGGCCCACCCAGAGCTGCCAAATGGGGAGGAGTAGGCTGGTGAGTGCGTACCGCGGATCGCGTTGATGTACTCTAGAAGGGCGACGTCAGCTTCCAGCACAGACGACACGGGGTAACCGGGGGCCAAGCTTCCCAGCTCCACCAGCCGCAGACGAGGCAGTCTCCATTCTCTCTACTTTCACTTTCGCATCTAAATTACTTTTATATCCTCGTCTCGTTTCCTTGTCCCTTTCCCACTTGTTTTTTTTATTAGTATCCATTTCTGGCTCCCGTTAACTGCAGGCTTTCCCTTCGTTTGCATTCTTCCCTCGCTTTCGATTCCTCTTGCTTCACATTTTTTTGGGAGGATAGACGTCATTCATACACAGTACGCGCACACACAGAGACACAAACACACACACACACACACACAGTCAGACCATCTTCTACCTTGCAAGATGCTTCCCTCGTTCTCACGATCCGCCGTGGCCGCGGCTGTCGCCTTCTTCGCCGCTGCCGTGTCACCCGTCGCTGCCGCTACTGCCTGCAACAACTCTCCTACGCTCTGCAGCCGAAACTACAACAACATCACGCACATGGGCGCTCACGGCTCGGCTTTCCTGCGCGAGGGCACCAATTCCATCGCCGCCGCCGGCAACCAGTTCAAGAACGCCACCGAAGCCCTCAATGCCGGACTGAGACTTCTCCAGGTCCAGGTCCACAACGAGAACGGCACCTTGCGCCTGTGCCACAGCTCATGCTCGCTGCTCGACGCCGGCACCCTCGAGAGCTGGCTGACCAAGATCGGCAGCTGGTTGAGTTCCAACGCCAACGATGTTGTAACCCTTTTGCTCGTCAACTCGGACGACGCCGACGCCGATGCTTTCGGTTCCGACTTCAAGAGCTCCGGCATTTCGGACTACGCTTACACGCCTAGCTCCACCAGCGCCACTGGCGACTGGCCTACTCTCTCCAACATGATCCAGAACAACACGCGCCTGGTCAGCTTCATTACCAACATCAACGCCAGCACCACCTACCCCTACTTGATGCCAGAGTTTGACTACGTTTTCGAGACGGGCTTCGAGGTTGCTACCCTCGACGGCTTCAACTGCACCCTCGACCGTCCTTCGAACCTCGACTCGGCCTCCTCTGCCCTCTCGAGCAACTACATGGGTCTCGCCAACCACTTCAAGTACCAGTCCCTCTCTACCAGTGCTTCGTGGTACATTCCCGACGTGACCAACATCGATCTTGTCAACAGCGCCAACACTACTCAGGATGGTGAGCTCGGCAAGCACCTGGCTGAGTGCAAGAGCGAGTGGGCTACCGTTCCCAACTTTGTCCTTGTCGACATGTTTGACAACGGTGATGTCATGAAGGCCACTGACAGCATGAACGGCATCTCTGATGCCACTGGTCGCACTGCAGTCACTGCTGGCAGCGACTCTTCCGAGGCTAGCGGCCGTGACAAGAACGCGGGCGCCATTGCTCTCATCACCTTTTTCGCTGCTGCCATTGCCCTGGTGTAAACGGCCTGGCTTTGAAGCCATATTCTACCACATTCCTTTTCGCAAAACAATGATATTCCACGTGCACACACATCGCACCTATACACACCCTATTCAGGCTTGTCGTTTTTAGCATAGAGCGAGGCGTTTCGGAAACACAATTTTTTTTTTTACACATCTTGGGGATGGATTTTGCCCTACTTTTTTTTCTTCCTCGGGCATGAACAACAATCTTGCTATTTGGCATAGACGCCAGCGGGAAATTGAAACAGTGTCGTTTCCCAAAGATGGAAACTGACCATGGAATAGTTAGATAGATAAATGAATGATAAAGCAGGCACAATAAGTGCTATGAACCAAACCTTTAACTTGTGCGAATGATTGTTTTGTGACAATGACCTGGTTTGACGGTTAGCGGTGGAGTTGGGTTAGCATCACGAAGTTGTTCCCTGTTTGGTTGGTAGCTCGATTGGCATTTCCACTTTTGACTTTGCAACTCCTCATCGTCCATCGCAAACAGCCTCAACTTTGGCATATAGAAAGACCTTTGACGGCCAAAAAAAAAAACAGAAGAACCAGATACCAGGTCCTTTTCCTTTCTCTCCAGGCCATCTCACCACTGCAACCATGGATTACGCCAGCATCGCCACCCCGGAGGCTTGCTACGCCGACTTTTGTCTCCTGCCCGTACGTGACAAACCTGCTCGGGACTTGATTTCAAAGCTGACGCTCTTTTGGGGGCCACGGCCAGATCGGAACGGGCAGCGTCTCGGTCGCCGAGGACATTGCGGAGGTGCAGAGGGTGCTCAAGGCCAGCGGGCTCAAGTACACGCTGCACTCGGCCGGGACCACGGTCGGTGAGTGATTTGATTTCCCTGCTGCTTGCGGACTGTGTCGTTGGGGGAGGAAGGGGGAAGCAAAGTTCACACAGGGCCGAGAAAAGAAAAGGTCGGGAGGCTGACGTGTGCTTGCAGAGGGTCCCTGGGATGAAGTCATGGCGGCCATAGGAAAGGCGCATGCCGTGGTGCACAAGCGCGGCGTCGTGAGGGTCCAGTCTTCCATGAGGGTCGGCAGCCGGTGAGTTGCCTCTTTTCCTTTTTTTACTTGCGCCCAAAATGAATGTCTGGACATTGAGTTGACCGGGCCGTTGAAAACAGAACCGACAAGAAGCAAACTGCCGAGGACAAAGTCAAGAGGGTGGAGGGTTTGTTGGCAGAGTCCGGCGAGAGCAACTGAGCGGCTACATAAATGCCACTTGGGGCATCTACAGAGTTCACGCGCAAGTGTATCCAGTCGGGGGACCAGATAGATGACGCGAGGCTTCAAGTCTGGCTGTTCATGATGCCGAGTCACCAGAGTGTCCGCCCTCATACATCGAACAGAATTTCAAATGTCCAATTATTGTTTTTTTTTTCTTCTTCTTCAGCCTTCTCCATCTCGGCCTCGATGCCGGTTCACAGCCTTCCGTACCGCACGCACACCCCCGTCCTTGCATCGGGACGGCCTCTGTGCCGGTTCTCTGAATATGTCATTGTGCAGCTTTGTAATGAGAAAGAAAAAATGGACAAGAAACTGGAGCAAGATGGATCGGCCTCTTCTTTTCTCGGCTGCAACCGCGGTCCCCCCACCAGTCCAAGTCCAGTTCGCCGGCCGGGCCTGGCTGGCTGCTGTCTCTACGCACCCCGAGACACAAAAGCGCTCCTCTTTTGTGCGAGGCAGCTATCCGGCCGGGCCTCCGGAGGTCAACTGCCCCGGGACCCCGGACCCTCCGGGTCCTTGCTACGAGCTGGATGGAGCATGAGGCTTGAGTCTTGGAAAGGAAGGGAGAAAAAAAAAGGCCAAGCCCGGCATTGCTCGCACGGGGTGTATTAGCAGCCACGCCATTGGTCCAGTCCGGACTAAATAGAAGGGGGAAAAAGGGCTAAACATTTCCTCGGGCAGTTGTGTGTTCGGAACCATCTCGTGACGGACGAAAGTGCCGGCGTGTGGGGACGTTCCTGCTCCTTGTCTCAGCTGGAACCTGGCGCCGAGGGGGGGCGAGATCGGAGATGCGAGCGAGGGAAGGCTGGGCTAGGATGAACATGGGCAATGCAGAGCAAGAGCAAGGGGAGGCAGCGGCAGTATGCAAGCCTGCTGAAATCTAGAGTTTGCTGGGTCGTAAAAACTGCCCGAACCGGCAACCAGCGAGGCCAAACCTATCGCCATGGATAGTACCGTCCATGCCTAGTATCAGTGCAACTACCACACACCCACCCCTCTTCGCTCTGTATCGCCGCGGAGAACGTCACATGCCGACTTTTGTCTGTATCATGGTTCATAGCCCAAAGAATCCATGTGCTCCAACTACCACCCCCCCTCGCCCTAGTAACCAGGGCTGCTACGGTGGTTTCTTCTTCTTTCGGTCTGCTACCGTAGTTGGCACAACCTACTATCCTCGAGCTGCAGTGAGACGCTCCGGACATGCATCTCCAGCTGCAATGGCTGGCTGTCAGTGTTGCAGCTTAGTCGAGGGTAGGGGCTAGAATTGAGGCCCGGCTCAGAGGCCCTTGGCCTTGGCCGAAAACAAGCCTTGATCAACGGAACGGAGTCATGATGATGCTCTCCAGATGCAACGGCACAACCCAGACACGCCAACGGGAGTGCATCTTCAACCACACTTTGCTTTTCCCTCTGGTACACCCAATGCTACAGCATTTTACGTCATGGTGCCTCATAGATTCCCTTCTCCCTTTTTTCTTTTTTCCCCTTTCTTTCTTGGGGACAAGGTCACGCGTGGTGTTTGATCTCCGGAGGCAGGACGCTCGCAGCGCCATCCCGCACGGCCTTGCTTCTCCCCGCGCTTCGCACACACGCGTGAACCCAAGTGGGACCGGCATTCATTCCCGGTTCGTGGCGGGTGTGGCTTTGCCCTTGCTGATTGACCCTTTTTTTCTTCCCCTCGCATCTTGCCCCCAAAGGAATTTCTCCACGCCAAGAAGTAGTTCGTTTAGTCTCCAAGGGGAGGAGGGGGTATTGTCTCTAGTAGATTCCTTTGGTTCCTGCTTCTTTCCCTGGGGTGGATACCCTTTTCCCATCTCGGTGAAGGCCGGGACCGGACCGGGATTTCACGGGGGGGCGTATTCTGGCGGTTTGGAGAGGGAGGAAGGGAGGGGCGTGTAACCGGTTGAGGCGCGCCGTCGGCCACCAAAGGGTGTGCGAGTCAACATTTGGAGATGGAAAGCAAAAAAAGGTTCGCTAGATGCCGACAGGCGATCAAGATCTGATGGGACCGGAGACCGTGTCTGCCGGCGATCTGACCTCTCATGTTTTTTGTGTCGATTTTGCCGCCTCGGTGAAGCAGCAGGGGGTGCGCGGCAGGCCATGTGGAATGAACGTCCAGTGCTAATACGAAAGGGGAGGGGGAAACACCAGCGCCGGGCTCCGGTGGCGGGGCTCAAGTGGCCGCGATAGCTTCACCGGCACAGGCACGGCAACCACCTCTGATACTTCAACGGCGCAATGGGGAATTGCGAGTGAATACCGTAGTGTAAATTGCAAAACCCGTCGTTGCATCTCGGTCCCACCGACCCTCCCGCGTCTCGGGTTCACAAAATTGAGCCTTCCCATACCTAGTGTCCCATGTATGTTTCACTAACACGTACACCAGCATACCTGAACCGAGGAGTTCCAGAACCATCCTCCTCGTCAGCTGCATTTCGGCGCATCCTTGAAATGACTCTGAAAAATACCAGCCCGCGATCTCTTCCCCGGCCTTCGAGTGGCGGACGCCGCCCTCCGTCCCTCACCTTGGCCACAAACCGTTGGCAGTCACACGGTCCCACCCCTCCCACCCCCGAACGGGCAAGGCCATGGAATATTCTGCAGAGAAGAGCAGCTTCGGAGCGAGAGCCTCGTACGTCAGGCCGTGTGTATGCCACCCCCTTGCGCCTTGTGGCATATAGATCACTCGTCAGTTGTCATCCTGTTTTACCCGCCGCTTGCCGTTCACTTACACACCGCACGACGTGCATGAACCGCGCACCCAATATGCACCGCCAGGCTTGTCTCAAACCATGAGCTCATTATTTGCTGGGTTTCTATTCGTCTTATTTGTGTGTTTCATGTGTAATTCAGAGCTAATGTCGAGCTCTGCACAGTGTCTAAAAGCACATTTTGCCTCCTATTTCCGCGGGGTATATATAATTTTTTATCCTTTCCGACAGCATTCTTTTTCGCTCTTATTGCTCAATGCCCGTCATAACCATCTTTGTAACTGTAAACTCATCAATTCCGTACTTGCTTCCCTCGCGGCCAAAGCCGCTCTGCTTAACGCCGCCGAAGGGCGCAGCGGGATCGCTCAAAGCACCTGAAACACACACATGTTAGCCAAGTTTGTTTTCGACTTGATTCACTTCGCGGGCTGTAACTCACCGACGTTAACGCCAACCATTCCGACCTCGAGGGCCTCGGCAACGCGCCAGCACCGGCTCACGTCTCTGCTGTAAAAGTAGCCTCCGAGACCGACCTCGGAGTCGTTGGCAATCTCAATTGCCTCTTGCTCCGTGTCAAAGGCGAAGAAGCCGGCGACGGGGCCGAATGTTTCCTCAGTGCAGATCTTCATGCCAGCCTTCATGTCCGTGAGCATGGTGAGGCCGAAAAAGTTGGGGCCAAGGTGCGGGAGGCGCTGGCCGCCATGGATGAGGCGGGCGCCCTTGGCCAGCGCATCCTGGACGTGCTCCTCGACCTTCGCGACGGCCCGGCCGTGGATTAGGGGGCCGTGGGTGGTGCCGGGGGCAAGGCCGTCGCCGATTTTGAAGGACCGCACCACGTTGAGGACCATGCCAACAAATTTGTCGTAAACGCTGCGGTGCACGAGAATGCGGTTGGCGCAGACGCAGGTCTGGCCCGAGTTGCGGAACTTGCTGGCCATCAGGCCCTCGACGGCAGCCTCAAGGTTAGCATCCTCGAAGACGATGAACGGCGCGTTGCCGCCAAGCTCAAAAGAGAGCTTCTTGATAGTCGAGGAGGACTGGTTCATGAGGAGCCTTCCAACTCCAGTCGAGCCGGTAAAGGAAATCTTCTTGACGGACGGGTGCGTGGTCAGGACCTTGCCCACTTCAGCCGTGTTATCGAGCGCCGTGATGATGTTCACTACGCCGGCCGGGATGCCAGCTCGGTGGGCCAGCTCGGCCAGCGCGAGTGCTGTAAAGGGAGCCTCGGCGGGGGCCTTGACAACCACGGTGCAACCGGCAGCGAGCGCAGGGCCGACCTTGCGGGTAATCATGGCGGCAGGAAAGTTCCATGGTGCAATGAGACCGCACACACCCACAGGGTGCTTGAGGGTGACCAGACGGCACGAAGGGTTGCTGGCTTCGATTGTCTCGCCGTAGATGCGGGGGGCCTCCTCCGAGAACCACTCGAAGAAGCTCGCCGCATAATTGACCTCGCCCTTGGCCTCGGACAGTGCCTTGCCGTTCTCGAGTGTAATGAGATGGGCAATGTCGTCGGCGTTCTCAATCATGAGGTCATACCATCGGCGGAGGTAGCGGGCCCGCTGGCGCGCCGGGGTCTTGCGGTACGTGGGAAACGCAGCCGCAGCAGCCTTGATAGCTGCCTCGGTGTCTTGGGCATCGAATTCGGGGCACTTGGCAAGCACCTCCTGGGACGAGGGATCTGCAGAGTCAAGCAGTCAGCAGGGCAAATTCATCTTGCTTTTTTTCCCCTTTCTCCCTTGCATTTCCAAAAAGAAGGGGGGTAGGTATATTGTTGCATTCGCTCCTCTGTTGAGCTGCCTGCATCGCGCCGCCGGCCAAGGGGGAAACTCACTCTCAACGCTGAAGAGCTTGCCCGACTGCGCACCAACCCATTGGCCGTCAACGTAGCATGCCTCTTTCAGCAGCGATGGGTCGTTGAGGTGCAGGAGGCATGGGCGGCAGCGCACCTTGGGGCTGTCCGTCGTGCCAGACACGGCCATAATCATGTTGGTGACGTTGTAGAAGGTGTGCGGTATGGGTGAATTTGGTGTAAGTGAGGCAGGTCTAGCTCGGATCTCGAGAAGGAGAGATAGGAGTTTTTTCTTTCTTTTCGCTCTTGCCCTTTATCAATTTTTTTTTTTTGGCAAAACGCCTTCTTCTTTACTCTTTATCAAAACCGTCCTTCTGATCGGCCCGTATGGGACCCTCCTATCTCGCACCCAGCGGCTATGATGCCTTATACTTGGCCGCTTGGTAAGTACTTTGACCGAGGGGCACGGCACGGGGCCGGTTCACGGTGTGTGAGGTGCCGCCGAGGCGGAGGGGCGCTGGTCTACGATGGCGGACATCGATTTGCCATGGACGATCGTCACGACTCGATGTTTTGCCCAGCTGAGGCCCTCGAAGCCGAGTTGAAGCCGGTCGAAGCGCGCCTGGATCAGATCCCGGGCCGGCATTGTGTCTCGACGAAACTGGCTAATCTGGACGAGTATGTAATTTTTTTTTTATCTGGTGGATTACTGGGGGGCGTGGCCGAGGGCGTGTACGGAATGCAGTGCTGAATCGGAGCGGCGGCATGGAGCCTTCACCGTGTGCCAGACGAGGGTTCCTCTGTGTCCTCTGTGCCGGTACGGCGTGGGCGTGCGGCTTCGCAGGCGTGCCAAGATGAATTGGCCCTCGATGGTGGAGAGTTGGTCATGACTACAGAGTTAGCTGGTGGGGAACCGCTGGAGAAAGGAAAAGGTTCGGCATGTCACACGGGGCTGCTACAGGGGCCAGTGAACGGCCAGTGCAGGGACCATTCAGCGGCCGAGTCGGCGCGGGAGGCATGGAGAAGGGCCTGGACAGCAGCCGTTTCCAGGCGCTTCGACCACCACGACTCCCGCTACGACCTATGTTGCGATCAATGTGACCCCCGCTGTTCGCCTTCCAATCAACCCCCATGCGTGGCCTCGCGGTGGCGTTGAGATGGCCGTGGTAGCTTGTTTTCCCTTTGGGTGTCTATGCCTTTTTTACTTTTTTCTCTGTGTCACGCTTGTTACTGATCTGCTGTAATGCAACTGCACTGGGGGCAAAGGGGAGGGGGCTTGATGCTCGGTATTGTAAATCCATGGCTTGGCTTGACGCACTGCAAACAAATGCAACTGAGCAACGAGACATGCCAGTCTGATGTCAATCTTTGATTATGCACCGTGCTAAGCTGAGGTGCACCGTATGATAACTGGTAAGGAGGGGGGCATCTACATCCGCGGACCGGCATCGCCAGCCAAATGAAAAGGGAATGGGTAGCAATCTAGCATAGGTGCAGCGTACAGTACTGTACGGCCGACCCGACCCAAGGCCCTGCCATACACTGTGTTCTAGATTAGATGCGAGGTAGCAGCACTATTATCGCCTGCACTCCACCTCCACACCTTGTCCACCACCCCCGTAACCACCGTGCGTGCCTCCTATCTGCCCTCTAATTGTGGCGGCGCCGTTGGTCTCGTGAGCCTCCGGCTTCGTCCCGGTTCTCTCGACTCCGGTCCCACGACCGTCCCACGAGCCGCATCACCCGAACCAGGAGCCGCCCTCGCCTTGCTTGACGCGCGCCATGTCCATCTTCAGCCCAAGTCTATTGCCATGGCCATGTGGCGGGGACATTGGGTTCCATGCCGCCCTCCGCCAACCAGCCCCCATTCCGAATCCCGCCCACGCCCCGGCGGCGGAGGGCGTACCGCGACTAAGAAGAACCCAAAGTCCAAGGGAAGGAGGGGGCGGCCAATTGCTATAATAGCTTCCTCCCCCAGCTTCTTGAAGGCTTGACTTGTGCTCCAAGACATCCCTTCATCCCTCAATCCCTCCCCAAGAGACATCAAACACCTTCACGATGCCTTCCTTCGTCGAGACCCCCGTCACCACCGAGATTCCTGGCCCCGTCTCCAGGGCCAGCACCAAGAAGCTCGATGCCATCTTCGATGCTCGTGCCGTCCACTTCGTGGTCGACTACAACAAGAGCAACGGCAACTACATCGTCGATGTCGACGGTAACCAGTACCTCGATGTGTATGTGTCCCTCCCCGCAGCATGGCCACAATGTGTCATGATGTGCTAACTTGTGCTCGCAGCTACGCCCAGATTGCCTCCATCCCTGTTGGCTACAACAACTCGACCTTGATCGAGGCTGCCAAGTCCCCCGAGATGGCCTCTGCTCTCGTCAACCGTCCCGCCATTGGCAACTTCCCCTCCGACCAGTGGGTTGACATCCTCCGCGACGGTCTCATGAAGGTTGCCCCCAAGGGCCTCAGCTACATCTTCACTGCTCAATCTGGCTCCGAGGCCAACGAGCTCGCCTACAAGGCCGCCTTCATGCTCTACCGCCGCAAGCAGCGTGGTGAGGGCGTCGAGTGGTCCGAGGAGGAGGTCAGCTCCTGCCTCAACAACTCCCAGCCCGGCTCCCCCGAGCTCGCCATCATGAGCTTCCAGAACTCCTTCCACGGCCGTGGTTTCGGTTCTCTCTCCACCACCCGCTCCAAGGCCGTCCACAAGCTGGACATCCCCAGCTTCAACTGGCCCCAGGCTCCCTTCCCCGCCCTCAAGTACCCTCTCGAGCAGCACGCTGAGGAGAACGCCGCCGAGGAGAAGCGATGCCTCGAGGAGGTTGAGCGTCTCATCACCAGCTGGCACTGCCCCGTGGCTGGTCTCATTGTTGAGCCCATCCAGTCCGAGGGTGGTGACAACCACGCCTCTCCCGCTTTCTTCCAGGGCCTTCGTGACATCACCAAGAAGCACGGCACCGTCCTCATCGCTGATGAGGTCCAGACTGGCTTCGGTGCCACTGGTTCTTTCTGGGGTCACGACCACTGGAACCTGTCCTCCCCCCCTGACATGGTCACCTTCTCCAAGAAGGCCCAGACTGCCGGTTACTTCTTCGGCAACGAGCAGCTCATCCCCGACAAGGCTTACCGCCAGTTCAACACCTGGATCGGCGACCCTGCCCGTGTCATCATGTGCAAGGCTGTCATCAAGGAGATCCTTGACAAGAAGCTTGTTGAGCAGACCGCCCGCGTCGGTGGCATCCTCTTCAAGGAGCTTGAGCTCCTTGCTGCCAAGTACCCTGCGCTTATTCAGAACCTGCGTGGCAAGAACCAAGGGTAAGCTAAATCTTCAGAACTTTTTTATATTGAAGATAACCATTTCTAACAAACATTCCCAGTCACTTCATTGCTTTCGATACCAAGGACCCCGCCGCCCTTGTCCGCTCCATGCGCGCCATCGGTGTCAACATTGGCACATGCGGCACCAACACTGTCCGCCTTCGTCCCATGCTCATCTTCGAGGAGTCTCACATTCCCGTCCTCGTCAACGCCCTGGACAAGGTCCTCGGCGCTGCTCAATAGGCTTATTTCGTCATAAGAGAAAGAAATAGGGAAAACGGGCCAGGCGGGACAACGGAGTTTATACCAACATGTTAACTAGCGTGCATTTTTGTTTATGAAGAGAATGGGAAGCCTTCTCGGCGGGTAAAAAGAATAACTGGATGACGGTTATGGTTATGGTAATACCTAGGTGTGGGAACAGACAGGCGTCGCACACGACGGAAGTAGTTCTACGCTGGGCGTACATAGGAAATTGGAAATGATGAATTTTACATGGCTTGGTTCTCGATGCTTCTGTGGATACGAATTGACTCCTGTCGAGCTCCCCTCGAGCACTCTCGCAAAACCACAAAGCAGTGGCGTTGCTAGAGATGATGAGCAAGCTGCAGCTCGGCTTAGAAGGTGCGCCTGCCGGTCCAAGCCCGGTCCCCCGCCCACGTCGCTCGGAATTGCATCGGACATGTCGTCGTCCCCAGGGGAGAGAGAAGGGACACTACACACTAGACCTGGGGAAATGTGCCACGTGCAAATCTTATCACAAACGAGAAGAGGAGGCAACGAACGGCTGCGACCGGCAGCATGCAGCGCTGGAAGCGTGACGGGGCTAATCGACGCTGATTGCTGGGTCTGAGGTCGAGGTCGAGGTCTTGCTTGGGCGGGGCATTCTGCGTGGCTTGCATTGGCGGGTGAATGGATTGGATAAGGCTTGCTCGGCTGCATCGCAGCAATAGGATCGGGAATCTGCGATCACTAGGGTCCCGCGGTTGTCGGATTCGGCCGACATAACTGAGATTTTACCTGGATGTTGGGTGCTGCGTGTTGGGGCCCACGGCTATTATCGAGGTACGAAACGGAGAGGGGGGCACCGGCCCGTTGTCTGTCAAGTCAGCCCGCAAGCACGAATCCATACGCCGTAAACCCGCTTCTTCCGGTCAGAGTAGGCTCTCCAAACGAAGCTAGGAAGGGTAGGGGCAACCACCGCAACGGTGTGGAGGTCAATTGGCCACCCTTGGCGCTGGGAGATGAGGCTATTGTTTCTGTTTCCGTCTTCATGGGACGGGAAGGGCGAGGAGGGGGTTGGACATGCAAGGAGCAGCCACAAAATCAGAGACGAGCTATGCGAGCCATTGAGGAGCCTTGTATCGAGCTGGGTGCAACTATAGCCGTCGAGTTTGTGATTACGGGTCACTTCTTACATGAGGGCTATAATATGTCTCAAGGTGTTAATGCAAGGTAAGTAAGGTGGCTGCTGAGATTGGGCATCGTGATAGCATGCCGAGCCTCGTCGAGTGGACAGATTTCGCGAGCAGCAAGATCCAAGTCCAATTGAGCGCTCATCGAGTCACAGATCTGTTGGTTTGCTTCTCGCTGCCTGATCAATCCGACCGGGTGGAAGAGGCGGTAGATTGATAAGAACTTCGGCATCTAGGATTGTCAGCGCACCGTTTGCAGCGTCGGATCTTATGGTTGAACTGAAGTTTTGGAGGGTCGGATCGCCGCCCCTCCCGTTGGTGCATCCATATCAGGTAGGCTTCTGAAATGGTGGTCTGCCCAAGGAGTCCAGTAGCCCGGTTATGTAACAGAAGCGGCAGACCAAGTCCGCCCCTGCCAATACCGAAACGGCGGGAAACGGCGGTTGGTGGACACAATCGAGGTGCAGAATGCAGCCGGGGACAGTTGCCTCATCGACATGGTGAATCCTTTGCCGTTAGGTTTCATGACTCGAATGCATGGGTCGTCGTAGGCAGGCCCTGGGGTGATCGGGAACCATCTCGCATCGCAGTGGCTACTGCCAGGGGATTAGCGAGAAAGCGCAGTGGCCATGCTAGATACCCGGAAAGCGTCGTCATGGATAACATTGACCGTGATGGCTGCCCAAGCCCGAAAGCCAACCAGCCAACAAAGCTGGGCGAGGCAACCCCGCAAAGCATGACAGCATGAGATCCGGGGAGGCGTTGGCTTGGCTGCGCAAGATGATCGCTTCCAATAGACCAAGCTGCCTTGAAACAGTACTAGCACTAATCCCTGGGTGTACGGCATTATTGTGCAATGTTGCATGTCTGTCGGCTGGGTTGGGCGGCCTACGATGGGTAGCTTGGCCATGAGATGCAAAAAAAGACGGCCTTCCCCACCCGCACCCCGACCCTAGTCGCAATGAGGCGTTGCAGCGTCCATGTCGTGTCTTGGTCGGTGCGGCTGCTGGTCGATGAGCGAGGAATAGGGAATCGGAGAAATATCATTTGTGCACCCGCCATGTTCATCGACGGAGGCTGCGATGAGAGAGATGATTAGCGTCTTTGTCAGCAAATCCCTGGGTATCATTGGGCTTGGCAATGCGCTGCGGTGACACTGCTGCGTCGTCATGGCTGCCCGAGCTGCATTGTGATTATCGCATTGCTGGCGCCGTCCTGTGTTGCGAGATGAGACTTTTGCGACTTGGTCGACTTGGCAGTTGGGACGGCCACCCTCTCCGTGTCCGCCCCGCCCCGCCCCGCCTCGAAATGAGGTGCGAGACACAGGACGGAACGAGGGGTGCGGCCCATCCCCAAGGCTAGTTAACCTTGAAAGAGTCTAAGACCTTGACGACGACGGCAGAGTTGCGCCTGTCACTGTGGACAGCAGGCTGTGAGTGGAGGGAGCCGAGGGGGCGGAGGGGCGGTTGCGTCGACGTTTTGCTTTTTTCCTGAAATGCGAGTGGTCGTTTTTCTTTTTCTTTTCGGACTTTGTTCGTTTCCAGGCTGGTTGCTTTCAAGTTTAGCAGCCATGCCCCAGGCCGGACAACCCCATAAGCAACAACCTCAACCCTTGGAACACGTGCCCCGAATAGACCCCAGCAAAAGGATCAAACATCTGCACATTTCCAGCCAAAATAAACAAATGAGAAAATACTGAACAATTCCATCTATGCAAAGAAAATAACGTCCTGGATTTTCTTAGTATTGGCTTGCCAGATATTGTGGCTATTTGACTGGGATCAAGATTGTGCAGTGGCCATGGCGGAGAAATACCCATCGTGACAATCATTTTAGGGTCGGATTAGAGGCCTAGAAATAACCTACCAACACACCATATTGGTTGCGTGCAAGCCAACACCGGCTCCGTTGCCTTCGCCGCTGCATCTTTTAAGGAGTCCGGGCGGCACAGCAGCGGGTGACTGACTGATATTCTCCGACCATGTGGAACGAAAGCCACACCTACGCCAGAGCAAAAAGAGCGGCATTCGGGTACTAAACTGCATTTGATTGCGAAGCCCTCTCCCATATCCCACGCTCGCTACTGCAAGTATGCTGCGTCCTCCCACCTTCGCGTGTCCACGTGAAGCTTTGAGCCGGCTCAGCGTCGTACATCAAACAAATTCCATTTGCCATCCCGCACTCCATCCAGGTCCCCCAACTCGTCCACGTCTCAGCGATTGTCACCCCCAGGCCAATCCCTACCATGGCGCACCCCCCCGAAAGCTTCCCAAGGATCCCCCCCAAATCCAGCCTGGGAAAAGCAAGGTGTCGTCGGCCACCACCAATTGGCTTCGTCCTCGCCAACCAGCTTCTGTGGGCAGCCATCGTGCGCCTCTTGTTGCTCCCTGCGCTGCAGCATCCGCAGCCTCCGCAAGTGGGCTTCAGGCCCTTGGCTGTGCAGGAATCTGCAGCAACACCCCCCGGGCGACCGAAGACGACCGAGACGTTGCGCGCATGTACGACAGGCGGCGCAGACGAGCCAAACCCGGTGAGTTTTTGGATGTTAGACTTCATCCAGACACGGCACAATAACATTGCTCTGCAGCGCCCTCTGCATCAATGCGACAGCTCGGCCGTAGGTGGGAGGTATGCCAATCCCGAGAAGGAGCTATATCCTAGCGCCCTAGGCGCCTCCTGTCCATGTGCTTTGCCCCGCGTCGCGACAGCTAGGCGCTGCCCATTCCGCGCACGTTGAGATCCAGTTCCATGTATATTCGTCCGCCAGCCCTGCCGCCCATCTCCGCCCCGGAGCAGCACATGAGCAGATGGGGTGGTACCTTGGCTGGATTAGCAACCAGGCCACTGCTCGCCTCTGTTCAGCACCAGGCGGGGCCAACGGAGGCATTGCAGCAGGACGCTGGCCAGTGAGCAAGGGCCCCGAAGGTGCAGCGGCTCCGCCAATGTCACTAAAAGTGGCGCTAGCCGCGATCCCCGCGTCTTACTTATCTCGCAGGTGACGGCCACGACCAAGCGGCGACCAGAGACGCAGAACCAACCAGCGAACTCGTTTCTGACACCAAGCCACGAGGTTACCTTTACCTCGCATGTCTCATCCTGCTTAACCTTGCTGCAGTACTTCTACCTTGCCTGCTCGCCCACCACTGCATCGTCTGGTCCAAAACCTTGCCTACATAGCCAGAGCCATAGCACCTTGGCTCGCCCATCCCATCCCTTCCCCCGTTGCGAAATAGGCAGCTCGAACGAGTCGCTCGAATACCTCGGTCACTCACTTCGCCCCTCTAACCCGCCCGCACCAGCGTCCCCATCCCAGCACGCACCACCCAAGGCCACAGCACGCCAGCCAACCCGCAGCCGTGGATTTTTAGTGGGCGGCTTCCCGTATCCATCCATTGATTCGGCCTTGTTGCGCTGGGTCCCGTCCTGGATGGAGCATTTCGCTTCTCGAACCTCGACCAAGCTCTGAGCCGCAAACCCGTGATCCCTTCAACCTGAACCTACATCTTCAACGTCCATTCCGCCTCCCACCAGTCGCCGTCCTTGCACTCCCGCCTATTCCAAGCTGTTCCGCCCGTCGCTGGGATCTCCGGGCCCCGCGCCGCTCGACGGTCCCAGGGAGACCTTTCCATCCGCCCGCCGTTTTTCGGCCCCGCGCCGCCGCGCGCTCCTGACCGAATGAATGGACAATCAACAGAGCCTGCAGAAGCACAGGCAGCGTCGCGAAGCCGAGCGAGAGCGCAAGCGAGCTCTTCGAGCGTAAGCCCCCCAAGATCTCTTCTTCCCGCCAGCGCCGCCCGCCATCATCGCCCGACCGCCGTTTCCAATCTGCCATGACAGCCCTAGCCCTCTCACCTGTCACCCTCAACCTCATCGTCTTCGCAAGTGGTCGCTTGCCATCCTCACCCCGCGCGCCTCACCTGACTCGGTTCCCATGTCGCACTCGCTTGGATCTCAATTGTTACCATCAAAGCTGACCATGTTTCTTCTCTCAGTTGCGATGGCTGCCGACGTCAAAAGGAAAAGTGTGATGGCGGTGTCCCTTGTCGGCGATGCACCCGCCTGCGTCGCCAATGTGAATTCCTAGGCCCAACAGCCAGAGATGGCGACGGCGCCGGCGATGGTTCTGCCAGGTAAGTCAATGCGACTCACTCCTCAGCGCCACGGCCGCTGTTGCACCCACGGCTAACTAGAACTTTGTTCTACGCTTCACAGGAATCGCTCTGGCTCTAACAACGCTGAGCTACTTCAGCGCATTGCTTACATGGAAAAAATCATTACTCACTATGCTGGTCCCATTTCCCTTGACGCTGAAACTCTGAAAGCCATGGCCGAGTCAGTCGACAAGGGTGCCGATACCTCCGTTGCCAACATACGACCTAACCAAACAGCAGTTGAGTCACCAACTGGCTCCGATTATCTCGGCGTTGATGATGAAAACTTTACTGTCCAGCCGCTTGACAACAACACTACGCGTAAGGATCTCGTTCTTGCATTTCGCCTCAAGGGGCATTGTTGACAATTGTTCTAGACTACTCTGGCGAATTTTCTCACTGGAACTTTTCCATGAGAATCAAGCAGTGGATCGAACAGTGTGTACCAGAGGGAACCCGCATTGTATGTTGTCCCTTTTTCTCTGAATAAAGTTGGCGGCGCACTTTTCTAACTCAGTCAATCAGGATGGTACCCCAGCTTCTCTCAGTTTCAAGGAGTACTACCGAGCTGAGGAACTTCAGTCATCAAACACGCTAGCTTCTCTGACTTCTCTGCCGCCCCGGTATGTTGCCGAATTTCTTGTCCAGGCCTTCTATCAACATGCCGAGACGAACTACTTTTACGTGGATCGGGGTTGGCTCGCCGAGCAGCTCGACCTCGTCTACCAAAATCCCGGCGCGGTCTCTCGGAGAGAAGTTGGCACCATCTGCATGATCTGGATCATATTCGCCATCGGCACTCAATACGCTTACCTTGACTCTCGCCCGGAAAATGGCCACGGGAAAAACAGCATGGACAGTCCATTTTCGGAGGACACGATCGGTATCATGTTTTATCAGCAAGCCTGCAAGTTGGTTCCCGACGTCATCACGGTCGCGTCCCTCGAGAGTGTTCAGGCGATCCTTCTCATCGGCATCTACACACTACCCTTGGATGCCTCTGGATTGTCCTACATCTATCTCAACCTCGCAGTGAAACTCGCAGTTCAAAATGGCATGCATAGGCGGTACCCTTCGGAAGGCATAGACCCGTTCGTTCGCGAGACGAGAAATCGCGTCTGGTGGACAGCGTATACGACAGAAAAGTACACACCAAATCTCAGTGATAATTTAGCATCAGGAGACTAACACGTTAACAGGCGAGTGGGAATATACCACGGGCGGCCAACTTCCATCTCGAGCAAGGATGTGGATGCGGAGATGCCTGTCGATCGGCCGGACATCATGCCATCCAACCCCACGAATGTCGCGCACATGCTGGCGACCCTGCGGCTGAATCAAGCCCTTGGAAACATTGCTCATGAAATGTACTTGCGGCCCCTGAGCCTATCGAGCTGCTCATCCCTGCTGACCTATGCTGACCGGTTCCTGCTAGATCTGTGCTCAGGACATCCCAAAAACATGAGATTACCGAGGGTCTCAACAAGGTGATTGAGATGAAGGAGGAGCTCCGGAAGTGGTGGGAAAGTCTCCCGGAGACTGCATTCCGCAAAGACTCCAATCTCCAGAACACCATCGTGTACCGGGCAGACATGCACCTCAAGCTCGAATACTGCCTCCTCCGTATGTACGCCGGACGACCCTTCATTTTCCCGCGGGAGGCGATCAAGGGTAATGCCAGTACTTCGAGCTCGCCGGCCGACTCGAATAACCCACGACCTACCACCCCTCACAAGTCTAATCCCCGCTCCATCCTTGTCGCCGACTGTGTCGAAGCGGCGCTGTCGGTCATCGACACGTGCCATCGACTGAAAAATACTATCGGTCTGGCGCGGGCTTCGTATACCGAATTCAGCTCTTGCCGCGCGGCCCTACTTGTTGTTATCACCCAGTGTCTCCAAAAGACGACTGACAGGCTTCGAGATGGCCTGCGCGTCGGTATGTCTATGATCAAGGAGATGTCCGCTGGTGGTGAATCTGCTCGCTCCGAGGCTTCGTTGATTGAGGTGTTTGAGCGTGCCATCTCAAGACTCGATGCCACGGCTGAACCTTCAGGACGCGAGTCAGACTACTCGCGGTTTAAAAAATGGGAGCTTCTCTGGAAAAACGATGTCCCCACGCAGGAGATGCGCCAAGAAGCCTCACCTGAAACTACGATGCCTTTGCCCCCCAATCCAGCTTCATTCTGGCGCGGAAATGGAGCTGGAAGCACGACCAGGCCCGGCATGCCGGCAATGCAAGCTGCAAGTCCTTTCATTGGGATGGATACCTTCCCATCTGTCCCGCAGGTAATGGATGAATTCTCCACACTTTTTGGCTACGGCTTCGGCCCAAGCCCTGAAAGCATGGCCGGCACCGGAAACGGGGGCATGTGGATGGGCCCCTGAGCGGTTTTATTTTCCACCTTGTTGAGGCGGCGCTGCGTGCCGATCTATCAGGAGGAAATGGACACACAAGCGGGGAAATAATGTCGAGCCGTTGAGTCGGCGATAACGACACCGTTGAAAAGCTGAATTAAATCTTCAACTTACATCAACCGCCACAGATCCACGGTCTGAATACTCACTATCCTACCAAAAAAAAACTCGGTCGAAAGGAAGCCAGTCTCTTTCTACAGTCGACAGGTGATCAGTCGGCAACAAATTTGATGTAATCATCACATTGCAATCAAGGGCTGCGGCTCGCGAGAGAAGGGCTGAAATGCCTATTCCCCCCATCGTCGAGGAGGCGTTGGGCCTCCAGCCCTTCCGTACTGGACCAATTGGTCCCGATACATATTCATTTTTGAAGAGGGAATTGTAGGATTACACGACATGGTGGGGAAACCATCGAAGCAAAATTAAAGTCAAATGTAAGTATAGCATAACATAACAGGAGGAGTGGTGTTATTTTTTGGATCATTGAAATTGCTGGGTTTTTTTGATTTATTTTTCGGACAACGGGTCAACCCACAAATGAGCATCTTGTATTTTGGAAAGAGCGTGTGTGCTTGGGATGGACGGCTGGTTGAACAAGCCATTTAAAAAAGGAGCGAAGGAGGGACCAAGGAGGGACCAAGGAATCCCCTGGCTGGTTGCTTTGTTTATCTATTTTTCCTCTTCCTAATGTCAAATCAAAAAAATGTCGTCGCAGTCAAAATGGACTGTGGGCGTTGTTGGTGCTGCCATTCCGGCCACCTCATCTGCTCTTCCGTTCCCGCATTCGCCCATGCCACGCTGTTGATTCATCTTGAATTGAACGAGATTGCAATCAGTTTCAAATTACTAAATAACTAGACGACATAGACGTTCGTTCGTAATTTAAGATACACGTGCCGTCGAGATTGCACACCGGCACCCAGATTATAGCGAGGAGGCATAAACTAGTGATACAGCAGTTTTGAAAACCTTTTACAGAAGCCCCTACCAAACCGTCGACGGCACAACAGCGTTGCAAACAGAGCCTAAGCGCGCGTGGTGGAGCGCTTCTGCGACTTGCGCAGCTCCTTCTCCTTCTCCTTCTCGAGGTACTTCTTCTGGGCCTTGGCATCGAGGCCCTTGAGTTCAGCGTCACGCTTGGCCTTCTTTGCCTTCTCACGCTCAATGAGACGTTCTTCGTTACGCTCCTCCTCGGCAAGTTTCTTAATTTCAGCAATCATACCCTCGCGAGTGGCACGAACTTTCTTGAGAACTTCAGGGCGGAAATGGGCAGTCTTGACCAGGAAATCGGGCAATCGCAGGAAATACGCGAAGAGCGGCTGGAGATCATCATAGTTGCCATTGGAGGGCAGTTTGTACTTGAGGAGGATACGCTTTCGGGGAGCGGTCTCGTCAAGGTTGGCAGGCTTATCACCAGGCTGATCGGTGATGATAAGGTACTCAAGCAGGTCGCCAGCGGTCTTGACAGCATCAGCCAGCTCAGTGGTGAGAAGAGCCTCAGTAATCTCGGCGTTTTCGCTCATGACGGTTGTCCAGGCGGGAAGCTTGGAGTTGTCCTTGGTGAAGGTGAGTGACAGGTCATATCGTTCCTCACGATCCTTCTGCATGTTGTCCTTGTTAACGATACCCCAGACGAAGTTATCAAAGGTACTCTTGCCGTCCTTGGCACGTATCTCAGCAGAACCAGGCGCGGCAGGGACGGTCAAGTTCTCTCTGCCGTCAAAGGGGTAGGTAGTGGCTTCCACGACATCGTATGGGATAGGGAAGGACTCGACGAAGTAGCCCAGGGCGGACTCGAAGATGTTGACAATGGGGTTGAACTTCTTGGTCAAAGTGAGCTTGACGTCGGTGAAGGCAACATTCTGTCGACCAGAAGCGTATGTGGCGAACTCGAAGAGTGACTTCTCCTTGATGAGGGTGTCGGGCTTGACATCATTGTCCATGGTAGGGACACCAGCGAACCCAACAAGGGCATATTCCTTCTTGAGAGCAGCAGCATTGCCGCGGATCCATGACTTGGCGCGGGAACGATTGGCGCGAGCACCAATCATGTGAACAATGAAAATTACGGCCGCAAATGCGAGAATGATACCCTCGGCCTTGAACTCGGAGAGGGAGTGTCGCTCATGGATGTTGTACCACTTGGTGTACGGGGGAGCTGTGGCAGAGGCGGCAGCAGCCTCAATGGTGGTAGCGGCAGGCTCGGGCTCGGGGACAGCGCTGGCAGCATCGGCGAAGTCTGCAAAGTCTATGGGAATTGCGCGTTAGCTGGACGGGCTCGTCGAGTTTTGCGCCAGACATGGGTGGGCGTCAGGCGAGCATTTTGAGGCGCGTCGCATCATGAAGACGCCACATAGGCAATTACTCACCAGAGTCGGCGCTGGCAGCCGGGGCAGGAGCCTCGGACTTGGCGCCGCCGAGAAGGTTTTTGAGGAAATCGGCCATGGTTGAGGACTCGGGGGTTGGATACGGAGCCGTAAGCCGGAGAAGAGAGGAGGAGGTTTTGGCCACGCCGCCAGTCGACAGAAAACTGGTGTGGACAACTGAGGTGAGCGCGGAGAGCTCCTACTCAATCCGGACGGAAATAGTGGGTCTGCCACGCCTCCAGGCCCAAGAGTCCGGGGCAAGCATACGCCAGATCTCATTTGTCGTTCCTTCCTTGAACGTTGTAACCTCTAACGGCCATGGCGTATTGCACAATATCCATGCCTCACGGGCTTCATTTGGTACAATCTCTTAATCTTACAATCTGCTCATCTTGCAACAGAGCGCACGCATCCCCCACGACAGTTGGACGCCTTTTTTCCTAATCTCAACACTAGCGTTAGGCGAACCAGGGACTCTTATCACGCCATCAAACTCCAACCCCTGTAGATTAGCTTCACTCTTCTTTTTGATTCTCTCAATTCTAAGTCAACACCAAATATGTCAGTGTAGTTACATTATGAGAAACCCGGCAAAAACACCCAAAACACCCAGACCCCAAGAAACCACAAAGAACCCCTAGGAACAATAGATTTCTCCCTGATCGCACGGATAGTAAAAGAGCCAGAAATGCAACCAGTTGCCCTTGGACTACCCTACAGTCTTACCATGGGTAGACGAGGCGTTTTATCATGACGTTTGGTACTGGCGTCTTGCCTGCAACGCACAGAGACTTCCGCTCGGCGAGACTTACACAGTCCGACCGGCGTCCGTTCTTTGGTTTGAGGGAGATACTGAAACCTTGGACGACGCACCATTTGTTTGTAGAATTATCAGAAGCCTTTGCCAGCCGTATGATTCAGTCGACGATGCAAAAAAGACAAGAGCCAAGAATGAAAGCACAGCTCTTGTCATGACTCAATTAAAACAAAGGCAAACTCATGGTCAACGAATTTCAAGCACACTATCGTTGTTCTCTGAGAAGGCTGCACTGATCATTCCCGGACCCACTTTTCACGCTGGATGGCTAGAAAGTTGCCATGACAACACCCCTGGAACTTGAAGAGGTGTAGAGTAAATCAAGGCTTCTTTTCCCTTCAGGCCAACGTCAATATGTCACGGACTACTGCAGCGAGGAAGTACGGAAAGCCTTCCAAGAGATCAAAGGCGGAGCGGCTCTTCGCTGAACTGCCTCAGAGCCCCATACGGATCCCGACCAAGACCAGAGGGCAGAAAGATGAATTGGAGGTTTTGACGGAGAAGATATCCTCTGTCAAAATCGAAGATGCCCCATCACCTCGAAGATCGCCTAGGAAGACCAACAGGAAATCGCAAATAGACGAGGGCGAGCCAGTAGAGGCGGTGTGCGAAGAGACGGTAGACCAGCCGCAGGAGACGGACAGCGGAGAAGCTTCAGATGATGCTCAGCACACCGAGATTCTTCCGGACACCAAGATTCCAGACACTGAACCTGAAACAACCCAACGGAGCACCAACGATGAAGAACTGGCGGCGTCAGACGACACCGATGAGGAAGATTCATTGCGCATTTTGACATGGGATGACGTCTGCCCGCCCGGTGACGCCATTGAGAAGATTGCCGAGGCATCTTATGCCGAAGTTTATCGTGTCACAAACGACAGAGGAACCAGTATCATCAAGGTTATTCGGCTGCCATCACCCATAAAACCACAAACCAAGGCCCAGGTGCGGTCCGGCCTCGTGGATGAGGAGCCCCACGCCGACGATGATGTCCAAGGCGAGCTGCAAATTTCCGAATGGCTGGCTGACATCCCTGGATTCGTGGTATACAAAGAACGCTACGTGGTTCGGGGGAAGACAACACCAGAGTTGCTCGAGACGCACCAGAAATTCCAAAAGAAAATGAAACGACAGGACCCCGGCAGAGCACAGTTCTACCCTTCCCCAAGCCGATATTTGGATGATACACGCTTTCTCGTGGTAGAACTAGGTGATGCTGGAAAGGCACTGGAAGACTGGAAACTGGACACTGAGGCTCAGCTATGGGATATTTTTTTGCTGGAGGCAATCGCATTGGCAAGGGCAGAAGATATTGCCATGTTTGAGGTATGCCCGCACACATTTCTTCGCCAAGAAAGTCGACTAACTGAAGCAGCACCGTGACCTGCATGAAGGGAACCTATGTATCAAACAAGTAAAGCCGCCGAGGGAGATGGGGCCGAGATCAAGCGGCGTGTTTGGTTTCTCTGGCCTGGACATTACTATTCTGGATTACGGTCTCTCCAGAGCCGAGGATCTGTCAGTCGACGATGCTGTGCCTGTGGCTTTTGATTTGGAAAGGGACCTCAGTCTCTTCACCAGCACCCATGCACCGCAATGCAAAGTGTACCGTCAGATGAGATCCTTCTTTCTCCGGGCTGACCGGACATGTCTCCCTCCTGAAGCTCATGACAAACCATATGCAAAGGGTGTCGACGGACCTCTGTCGTGGAATGCGTTTGCTCCATACACCAACGTCCTTTGGCTTGCATATCTTTACGAGTATCTGGTGGATCACTTTTCTGGAGACAAGAAAGAACTGGCTCGATTTAAAAAGGATACCAAGGAGATGTGGCTGTATCTCAACCCAGATGCCAAGGAAGACGTGCCCTGCTTTGGAAGCGCAGCTGACGTGGTCTACTTTGGGGTGGAATCGGGGTGGATGACTCAAGAACAGCTCATCGGCGTGGAGGATTCGGTGTTGGAGCGGGAGGACAGCATCATCTTGCCACGAGAAGATGCTCATGAACCAGTGCACGAAGGGACACCGGTGCGCAGATCAACACGAACACGCGCAGTGTAATATTACTATACGAGACGGGAGTTTATGATGGGTTAGGATTTGGCACTGGGCATTGTGCCTCGGGATTGGAGCGTTCGGGACTCGGAGTTTTTTTTTGGCGGACACATACTACCTAGAAGATACCATATCATTTCGCATTGCATTAGATTGCAGCTTCCCTCCGCGCGTGGAACTGCCTATTTGATATGGTGAATAGACGAACGCCACGACAAGGCAAAATAACACCGAGTCATATCACGTTTGTAGAATCAACATGGTTTAAGGTCAACTCGCTGTTCTTGACCTGGTCTGACTTGCAGAGCTAGCACAAACCTCAATTGCGTGGCGGCGGGTGACTGGAAAACAAGAAACCCCAAAAACAGACACAGAATAAAAAGCAATACTACATATTTTTTTCAACCATCGGAATGTCTGCCGGCGTGCCATGTGTTTCATCACCTGCTCGCAGGATGCAGGAAGACTAATCGGCCGGAACCACGACATGACAGGCAGGCCGCGTGATAGCCACCGCCGTTTTATTTATTTATTTAAATTTTTAGTTTATTTCAGCACACTTGTCTCTTGTTTACTTGGGACAACCACCTCCACCTTCTAATTGGTGCTCGCCCGGGAAGAAGTCCGTAAATTACCTAGCTTGTTCGGTAGCTCACCCTCAGCACCGTGGCGGCCATGTGGGTCAGGTCATGGTTTTCTGACCCGGTTGCGAGCGAGCTGTTGCTATGTCATGGCGGAGAAAAGAACCGAGAAAAACAATGACCGTGTGTGTGTGTGTGTGTGATGGGCCGAAATGGTTCACGGCCGACAGATCATTAAGACTGGGTACGAAAAGCAAATGAACCACCCACCATCAACGGAACTGGTATTCCTAAATAGGGGATGGCAGAGTGCGTGCCTGCATAACGAGCAGGGCTTCCGAATCGATTGATTCGTGGTCCTCTTCGGAACGCGGAGGGCCTCGGGGGGGATCTCCCAAGGCGGAGGTTAAGGGTGTACCTGGACCAGAGCAGCGCAGATCCGCTGGAACAGCGCTGTAAGCCGCTGCGGGCTGCTGGAAGTAGGACCTTGTTTTGTTGGGATGCAGGTACCGACTAACAGCGGCCGAAGCTAATATCCAGCATCGTCGTTGTCTGGCCTCGGCCTGTCCCGGGCTGCTCGGGAACCCCTGTCCCTCCCTCCCCGTCACCCAACCCCAGCCCCCCCAGCAGGCCCTGAGACCTCTCAGGTGTTAGCGCCCACCCTCTGCTGAAGCAGCTGCCGACAGCGGAAAGCTACAGCGGGTGCCCTGGTAATAGCGCGGCCACCTGACTTGGCGAGGTGCTGTGCTGCCGAGGCTAAATCGCCAGGAAGGCCGAAGAAAACACGCCCACCGCCCTGGTTTTTTGGCTGGCTGGCATCCCGAAATACAGAACCACATGCCACGGTCGGGAATTCGCCCTGACGCGTGCGCCCAGTCTTCCTTGTCCCTGTCCCCCCACGACGACATGCAACATCTTCTCATCACCAACTTTTCTTGCTGCCGTCTGCTCAATTGATCCGTCAACTCTCTGCGCGCTCCCCTCCGCATCGGTTTTCGCGCCCTGACCATCGTTCGCCACAGCTCCCCTGTGTCCGCGGCTGGACAGTGCAAGTTCCAGTGCCTTGAGCCCATCGTCCATTGTCGTCGACTTCGCTTCCGCTTCCATGTTCGCCTCGACTGTCGCCTGACCTCTGTCCCGATCCTGCCACTGCCATGTCTTCCAACGGTAACTCGACGAGAATGAGCGCCATGCCCATGGCCTCGCGATCGGCCGCCTCGACCGGCCTGAACAACAGCATGTGGGCGGCTCCCATGTCGGCTACGCTGCCGTCATCCTCGGCTTCGTCCACGTCGTCCCGTCAGCCCTCCCCGATCTCGAAAACCTATCGCCAAGCCTCTACTCTGTTCCTCACTCGTCGTCTGCCCGAAGCTCTGACAACGCTTTTGCCGCTCATCACACCCCCTACTGGCGTAGATGATGGCGAGCCCGCTCCTGTGACTAGTGCTTCCAAGACCACCCGTGTCAAGGTCTGGAGCTTGTATTTGACCATCATGAACGCCATTGCCGAGCTGGAGCCCGACGAGGGCAAAGACGCTTTTGGAAACCAAGAGTGGAGGGCTTTGTGCGCCAAGGTCCGAGAAGGAGAAATCTGGGATGAGGTTGCCCAGAATGGGTACCATGGTGTTGAGGGCGATGTTGACGCCGATGTTGTCATCAACTTGTAAGTTTTGGAACGCGTTTTTTTTTTCAACGGCCATGTTCATTTAGCTGACTCTGAACAGGGCGACTTTGTTGCTTGCACACTCGCGCGATCAGATTCTCAACCAGAGAAAACTAGAAGCTTACCTAGCATCCTTTAACACACCCAATCTCGACATTGCTGGTCGACTTTCATCACCTTCTCCCGAACCACGCATGAACCGCTATAGATCTCCAGCCAAAGGTGCAAGCGGCGCCAATACCCCTCGGGATTTGAATTCGAGGGTTAAGATTCTTGAGCTATATACCCTGCACGTGCTTCTCCGCAACAATGAGTGGGACTATGCCCGCGAATTTATTAGCATGAGTCCAGTTTTGGATGAAGAGCGCCGGGAAGCATTTCTTCAAGCCCTGCAGAGCTTGCACGAAGACCAGCTCTTCCAGGAGAGACAGGCCAAGGAAGAACAAGAACGACAGGACGAGCAATTGCGCCAAGAGATTGAGGAGGCTAAGAGATTGCGTGCAGAGAATGAAGAGAGAGAACGAAAGAGGATAGAGGAAGAGCGCGTAAAGCGAGGAGGGAGCGAGGTTGACTATGGCATCGACGAAAGATCGAGTCCAAGCCCCTCGCCAGCGGCAGCAGCGGCGTCTATCAACCGCGACAAAAACAACCGAACGCCATCAGCCTCAGCTCGGCAAACGAGGAGGCCAAATGGCAAGGCCGTGGCTGCCCCGACGTTGTCCTCTCGAGCATCGATGGTCATTACAAGATTGCGCCATGTCATCGAAAACCTCGGCACATCGCTGAACGCTAACCCGATGATCTTGGCTAGATTTTTGGCTTTCATCATCGGTCTTATCATCATGTTTGGCCACCGAGGAATTAGAGAGAGGGTCCAGCGAATACTGGGCTCCTCTTGGGACAAAATCAGAGCGACTGCCGGAATGGGAGTCAAGGTCACTTATATTTGAGGTGGCCAGAACTTATTTTCATTTCTTTTTTATTTAATATATCCTTTGACGCATCATGAGGAGTTTAGGATGGGTAGAAATTCAAGTCAGATCAGATGTGGTAATCAGTCACAAAACGTCATCAGGTAGCAAAATACAATATATATTCCTTTAAACATGATTCGCAATTGCATTCGTATCTTAATTGTCACTATATCGCACGTCCACATATCCTCACACAGAAAGTATACCAAACGCCAGAGATGCATGGTGTCGAATCCTCTTTTCGTCCTGCAACCATAACATAAATAATGGGCCAACCCAGGCCACCGCTTGACTAGTAATTTGTTGTCCGATTTGTTTTCTTTTGATAGAATAACTGAAAAAAGACGGGGGTTAGCGCGCAATAGAAACACCCACGCGGATGACAAACATACATCTGTTCTTGAGCTACCCAGATTAATAATCTTGGGACACCCGTCGCGGTCCTTTTCGAGGCGGGTACACTCGAAGCAGTAGAAGGCATCTGAGATGCCCTCGCCACCGCAGACGACACACTTGTTCTGGTAGTTGCCGAAACTGCACTCGTCGCAGATTCGCACGAGGGTTGTGGGTCGGACGTAGGAGTCGCAGACGGGGCATTTGCCGTCGCACTTGTCGCAGAGGCGGCCTATGGCGATGCCTGCCTGCTTCCGGCACATGACGAGATCGCTGGGCGGAGCGTTAGCACGGAATTTTCTTGCCGAAGATGCGAGCTTGACTTACGGGTGATGGCGGGACATGGTGGAGGAGCCTGGAGAGACGCGGCGGAAGGCTCGTGGTTGGGTAGGGGGGGGTTATGTGTGAGTGTAGAGGTAGAAAACAAGTCCGCGCTGGCTGTCGACACCTCGGGATGCTTTCTGCATGGACATTTCTCAGCCTTGCCGTGGCGTTCGGTCTGCTTCCAAGGGCGCCGGGAAGCCACGGGCCAATCACGGGCCAATGCCTGGCGCACCGAGGCGGGGCCGATGTGGCTGGTGACTTGATTCGAAGCTCTCGGGACGTTTTGACGTCCCACTTTTGGGACACTGATCATCAGCCTCGACGAGCTTCCCCTCGGGTTGGTTGACGTTTCCAGAGCAGGTTGTGCCAAGTGCTTCGTGCGCTGCTCCTTGACGCAAAGGCCGTAATACTTAATTGATCCGGCAGCCATCCGACGCTATCCAGCGACTGCTATGGCCACGGTAGAAGAGTATGCATGCAAGCCTAGTCCTGGTCGTTTATGCCAAATCGCTAACTGATTCGCAGGGACCGTCCAATGGACGAGGCCGCTTCCAATGCAGATGCAGGCGCCTCGCCGCGCGATGCGGTTGAGCATGAGAGCTTGAAGAGAAAGGCATCGCGGGACGACGAAGACGAAGCCTCGCCGAAGCGGGCTAGACATGCCGACGACGACGCCCACAGCCCCATCGACCGACGGCCCAGACAGGACTCGCCAACCTCCCAGCGCGACCCGTACGGAGATGCGCCAGGCGCTGAACAGGACCGCCGGAAATCGGCGACACAGGAGGAGAGAAAGCGCGGAAAGCGCCTATTCGGTGGCCTGCTGAGCACCCTGAGCCAGACCACGGGCAGCTCGCAGCACAAACGACGGCTCGAAATCGAGCGGCGGCAGCAAGAACGGCTACAGCGACAAAAGGTTGAGGATGACAAGGAAAGGGCAGAGAAGCGCGCGCGCCTGACCGAGGTTCGCATGGGTGAACAGATGGGATTCGAAGAAGAAGTGGTGAGTTCAAGCCTGTCGCAATACCATGTTGTACGCCACACGAAACTAACAATGGGCTGGCCAGATGCGCAACAAACATTCAAAGATGCTAGCCGTGGCCCAATTCCTACGAACAAAGGCACAACCCCAGATTGTGAGTTTGATGAACACGTCGACCCATTCATCCACCCATCATCTTGCTAACTGAGCCTAGTTTTACCTTCCGTGGAAACCCACGCCTGAACAAGAGGATGAGATTGACGAACAGATCCGAAACGCAAAGGAAACAATTCAAAGGGAACTGGATGCTTTTGAGTCACGAAAACAGCGGCACGGAAGAGGCCACGAACGACCTGCTCGAGCTGCGCGTTCCCCTACCCCTGAGAAACAGCTGGCCACGGCACCCCCTAGCGACGATGTTTCAGTCGACAAGCCAGAACCGACAGCTAGTAGTTCGGAACCACCGGCAAAGGCGCCGGACAAGCAGCAGGAGGAGCAAAACCATCATCACCACGACGAGTCGGCGGATGTGTTGGAGGAGGCAGACGAGGATATGGTAATTTACTGATGTCTCATCCGAGGGAAGATGTCATGCAATGTTTCTCTCAATATGCGGTCTTGTACTACATGTTTTTTGTTTCTGATTATCTGATGTATTATTGTTTTTTCCTCGGGATATAGGTGTTCTTTTTTTTTTTTGTTTTTGGCCGGGCCCTGTTAGGAAGCATCAGATAATACGGTTAGGACGGAATGGATCTCGTCAAAGGGGCAAACAGATGACGCTTCAAAGTCGGACAGTACTACTACTCTAGCCTTTGAGATACCAAGCCATTATTCATTGATACCCATATTGGGGGTCCACAGAGCTCATGAAAGTCATCAGACATGTAACGACTTGCGAGATATTCTTGACCGCAATCAGAGACCAACCTCGGCACGATTACACGACACTGGAGCACTTACACCACATCGGCCCGCCTCCATCCACTTGGGGGGAGCCATTCTTTGCGGTGCATGAACGCTTCCGCCCGCGACATAGCTCAGCGCATGTTTCACAGACACGTCGGTCGTATGGTGCGCACGCCCCCTTGGGTCAGTCGCAATACGCCCGGGAGACGGGCGTCGCTGGCGCGGCGACATGATACAAGATGGGAAATGCTCTCCGTTGAGCCTCGGTTCACCTTTGAGGGTCCCGCACTCGCTTCTGGGGGATCTTTTTTTTTTTGCTCGGCGCGGCCGTTCCCGCAGTGTCCTTCACCAATGACCTCACACCGACGCTTGGAGCTTATTTTGATGCGACCGCGGGGAGGACGAGGAGGAAGACTTATATAAATGCCACGAGCCTCAAAGCGGAAAAAAAAAAGAAGAGGACGAACAGTTTGACAATCCAGAGATCCGAAACGCAGTGGTCTTTCGGTGCTCACAGCTTCAGCTTCGCACTGACTGCACGATACTTATTGCCCGGAGGGATATCCCAGTTACGGACCGGGTCCGCTGAACACTTTGCCCAGTCGTGTTTCGACTTGCACCACCGTGAGTTATGCCGCCACTCCGTCATGTCTGATCTGCATTCTGGTGTTGGTTGCTGTCACTCTATTTCGGGGGCTTGGCGTGGTCTGTCCTTCTTGAAAGAGTCGTCTCCTATAAAAGGCTGCATCGGCACATCCATATGTGCCGCCTCCTCTTAGCACTAATACGCACATGCACATACATACCCTCAAGCGCCGGCGCTGACACCATCACCAGATAATCCACAACACCCTTCCACCGTAAGAGGAGAAGTGTAGCCATGGCTATCGATAAGTTGGTGCCCAATGACTCTCGGGTCAAGGTCGAGACGACCCAGATCCGTGGCAAGAGATATCAGTATCTTCACGGGAAGCCCGAGGGTGAGCCGGTGGCCACAATCATTCTCATCCACGGCTTTCCTGATCTGAGCTTTGGATGGCGTTACCAGATCCCCTTCTTCATGTCCCAGGGATATGAGGTCGTTGTCCCCGACATGATCGGATATGGCGGAACTGAAGCCCCCGAGGCTTTGGAGGAGTATACTCTGAAGAGCATTGCGGCCGACCTCAAGGAGCTCGCTCAGAAGATCGTTGGCGACGGCCAGGTCATCCTCGGTGGCCACGATTGGGGCGGTGCTGTCGTCTGGCGAACTGCTCTGTGGCACCCCGAGTTCCTCAAGGCCGTCTTTACCGTCTGCACACCCTACCACCCTCCGGCCAAGAGCTATGTGCCGCTTGATGCCATCATTGCCAGCGGTCACCTCACCAACTTCACATACCAGCTGCAATTTGCCGGACCCGATGTCCAGGACAAGATCCAGGGCAAGGAGAAGATCCGACAGTTCCTGAATGCGCTGTACGGCGGGCGAGGCCCCAACAAGGAGTACGGCTTCAGCACCAAGGAGGGCGTGGTGTTCGATAACCTGTCGGTTCTGGGCCCTTCGCCTCTAATTTCGGAGGACGAGCTCGAGCACTATGCGAATGAGTACTCCCGCAACGGCGGCCCCGAATTGCGGGGCCCTCTGAACTGGTACCGGTTCCGTGAGCTAAACTGCAAGGACGAGCTGGAGCTCGCCGAGAAGGAGCACAAGTTCCAGATGCCGGCGCTCTTCATTACCGCCACAGAAGACAATGCGCTGCCGCCGTCCATGTCGGTGGGCATGGAAAGGAGCTTTGAGGACCTGACCAGGGGAGAGGTCAAGGCTACACACTGGGCTTTGTGGCAGGCGGCGGACGAGGTGAACTCGCAGGTCGGCAAGTGGGCCAGCGCCGTGGTGAAGGGAGAAGTCAAGGCATCGCTGTAACCTGATGACAAGATAGACACGAAATGATGATTGGAAACGAAGGCCAAATAAGCTTATCGAGAGTGTTGGTTTGTAGCACAGCGCCATGCATTGAATGAAACGACATTATTGGACCGGGCCGAACCCTTATTGTCCTGCATGCCACCTTGAGCAAAACCATTTGTCGGCTGGCGCGTAGAGGGATGCAAGCCATGTTGTATCCATGTGCTTACACGCTGGATGGTGGTGGGCTTAGACATTAGGGTATGGCTATTGTGGCTTGTCTTGATTGGGGATGATTGGCAATCGGCCAAGAGTGTGAGTGAGATGCCAAGGCGTGTTTCTGATTGTAGCAAATCTAATCGATTCGCGTCGTTACGTTGCACTAGAGCGACATGATGTCTTGACAGTGACAGCGCCCCATAAATGTATTTTTCAAAAAACTTTTTACTTCTTCTGAGAGGCCGTTTTTTCGGCTGGGATTCGTATAACACTTGGCGGGCTGGCAGGGTAGGGAAGGGAATTGCATGGACGTGAAGTCGCATCACCCCGTCGATCACGCTGGTTTGGGATACGATGTTAGCTCCAAGCGAAACGACGGGCCCTTTGTCGGCGAGTGCTGGATAGGGAATGCATCGTCGTTAGTGGGCGGCACTCCTACCTACTAACGATAGGTAATTCGACGAGTACGAGGATGCGATACTGGCCTTGGGGGCAGTGGATGTCTGTCGTCCCATGTTAGAGGGCCCTTTTTAGTTGGAAGTGGCTGACCCTTTGGTGGGGACAGTGAAGATGACGACGTTCAAGGGGGTGAGGTAGGGGGGCTTTCCCCACAGGCGCAGGCGGGCTTGAGCAGGATGGCGGGAAGCAGGACAGGGCCAGTATAGGTACTGCTATAGGGGAAATTGGGCGAGCTAGATACTTGAGGGGGAGGGGAGGGGGGGAGGGGTTGAGGTGGTTGAAGCCAATGGGCGATTTGAGACATTCGCCGATTACGACACTTGAGCCAGTGGGTGGCGGGAGCCACGAATAGCAACACACAGCCCATCTCTCGGGCTGGGGCGGGGGGGACAAGGGCAGGGCGAGCCCCCCTAAAGTAAGGGGAGAGAAGAAAAAATGGAAGACATGGAAACGGGATGGGAGATGCAATGCAGCAAGCCAGGGGCCCGGACCCTTTTTTTGAGTTTGCCTGTTTTTTTTCTTCCTCTTCTAATGTTAAAGAGGGTCATTGCGGTAGTTGGGTCAAATTGGTTCCATGCTACTGTCATGGGCTGTTGTAGAGGCGAGGAGGGACAGGCCGGGACAAAGACAAAGACAAAGACAAAGAGACACGGACGACATGGCTCGGAAAGACTGGTTTTTTATTTTAGGTTGTCCGCCACCACCATTACTCCCCTTTACCCACGGATACAGCGCCTCGGCCTCTAGCAAACTCACCAGTGGAACGGGGCTAGCCGGGGCGGTTTTTAGCCGCTACCTTGTCTGCTCGAGGTGCTGGACGGAGTCGTTGGTAGGTAGGTTAGTGGACGTACGACGAGGGACACAGACGACGGGCCTAGAGACGACAAGGCAATAGCCGGCATTTCTGACCAGACCCGCCACCGTCTCCTGCCACGTCCACATTTTCCTTGAATCCCACGATCAAGCGACTGGGGGGGACCCGTACCGTAGCGACTATGTAGCAGTAGAGGCCAGAGACAGGTCTGGTTTGGGTGATTTGATTTCCCCCGTCAACGGGCAAAACCACCCGCCAACGGGCAGCAATAGAATAAACTGTTACTGCTGCAACCGCTGCGCATTTCTCCGCGACCGGTCCCCCTCCCAGCCGCGAAACAGAGCCCAGAGACACAGGCCCTGCGCCGCCAATCACTGCCCGCAAGCTGGCCACACGACTCGCCGGCAAGCCTTTGAGCCTCAGTTGCCAGTCCCACTGCGCCGCGACGCTACCCCTACGACGTCCCCATACCATACCTCCCAGGTTTCCTAGGCTCCCCCAACTATACCGGAACCTGGTAGCTGTACTGCCGGGTGATAGCGCTGTGTCGGGTGCTTCCCTCGAGCTTACGCCCAGAAAGGAGGCTGTGCTGCATCTCCCATCTCAACTTCAGAGGCTGGTTTTGGTCCATCAACTCAGCCCGCGAGCGCTTGCGTCCAACTCCAGAGCCCAGAGCCCAGAGCCCAGAGCCACACAGCGCTAGCCTCCATCAGCTGCGCTCCCCGTCGACTCTCGACCTTGCGACGGCACGACCTCACCTTACTTGTCCACGACGACCAACGATTACGACCTCCCCACAGACGACCCGACCGACCCTGACTCTCTCACACTCTCTCACTCCACAGCCTTGCCTGGCCCATCGCTGTCCCATCTTACTTTGTCCTTTCCTCTTCTTTTTTCTTCTTCTTTTTCGCCATTTTCTCTGCTTTCCGTTCTTTCCGCATGCCGACCGTTCCTCCCCCCAGCTGATTGCCTGACCTCGACTTGTCCGCCACCATGGCTGGACGACCTCCTGGAGGTCCCCAAGGGGACCCCAACAATCGCGACAACCTTTTGCTCGACCTTGACAACGAACAGCCCGTCTACAACAACGGCCAGCGGTCCGACATGAACGACGATGACCTAATGCGATTCCACAATCAAGACCAAGACGCCCAGAACCGACCCTCCGTCTCCTACGATGACTTCGTCGGCGGCGGCGGCGGCACCAACCCGTCAGCGTCGCGCCCGGCCGCCCTGGGCGTCCCCTCTGCCTCCGGCAATAACCCGTACGCAACCAGACAGTACAGCCAGACGTCAGAATCGAACAACTTCCAGCGCTACACTGATGACTTCGACGACTACCCCGCCGACGGCGACTCCTATTACCAGCACGGCGGCGCGAGGGCCGACGAGAGCTCACAGGCCCTGGCCAGGGCCAATGCGCGGAATAGAAACAGCGTGCTGGGCCTGGGCGGCGGTTTCTTGGGCAAGGTCAAGAACAAGTTGGGAATGGGAGAGGGCTACTCAGAGATGGATCTGCCTCTGACAGAACCAGGTCACGAACGGGACAACTCCGTTGGAGGCTCCGCGCAAGGCCAACCCAAGAAGGGCGGCTTTGATATGGGCAACTTCAAGTTTGGATTTGGCCGCAGCAAACCGGATCCTTCCACCCTCGGCCCTCGCATCATTCACCTCAACAACCCTCCTGCCAATGCCGCCAACAAATACGTCGACAACCACATCTCCACCGCAAAGTACAACGTCGCGACCTTCCTCCCCAAGTTCCTCTTCGAGCAGTTCTCCAAGTTCGCCAACGTCTTCTTCTTGTTTACAGCAGCCCTGCAGCAGATTCCCAATCTGTCACCGACGAACCCCTACACCACCATTGCTCCTCTCATTGTGGTGCTTCTCATCTCTGCCGGAAAGGAATTGGTGGAAGATTATAGGAGAAAACAGGCTGACAGCGCTCTCAACAATTCAGCCGCTCGAGTTCTCAGAGGCTCAAACTTTGACGAGACGAAATGGATCAACGTGGCCGTGGGCGACATCGTTCGAGTCGAGTCGGAAGAGCCTTTCCCCGCCGATTTGGTCCTCCTGGCCAGTTCCGAACCCGAAGGTCTCTGCTACATCGAAACGGCCAATCTTGACGGAGAGACCAACCTGAAGATCAAGCAGGCGCTCCCAGAAACCTCCAGCATGGTGTCGACCAGCGAACTGAGCAGACTTGGTGGCCGAATCAAGTCTGAACAGCCCAACAGCAGTCTTTACACGTACGAGGCGACTCTGACGATGCAATCGGGAGGTGGCGAGAAGGAACTCGCCCTCAACCCCGAGCAGCTTCTGCTTCGAGGTGCTACCTTGCGAAACACACCCTGGGTACACGGCGTGGTGGTGTTTACCGGACACGAAACAAAGCTGATGCGAAATGCGACCGCCGCGCCCATCAAGCGCACCAAGGTCGAGAAGCAACTGAACTGGCTGGTCTTGGTCCTAATTGGTATTCTCATGGTTCTGAGTGTTGTCAGTACGGTTGGTGATCTTGTTCAGCGCAGAGTTGAAGGTGACGCTCTGGCATATCTCATGCTGGACAGCACCAGCACTGCTGGAGAGATCACAAAAACTTTCTTCAAGGACATGGTCACCTACTGGGTCTTGTTCTCTGCCCTTGTTCCCATCTCGCTCTTCGTCACCGTGGAGCTGGTCAAGTACTGGCACGGAATTCTCATCAACGACGATCTCGACATGTACTACGATAAGACGGACACGCCTGCCACCTGCCGAACTTCGAGCTTGGTTGAAGAGCTGGGAATGGTTGAGTATGTCTTCTCAGACAAGACCGGCACTTTGACCTGCAACATGATGGAGTTTAAGCAGTGTAGCATTGCGGGAATCCAGTACTCTGATGATGTGCCTGAAGATCGTCGACCTGTTTTGCAAGATGATGGCACCGAGGTCGGATTGTTCGATTACCCTGCTCTCAAGGCCAACCTCAGAGAAAAGCACCCCACAGCTCCCGCCATTGACCACTTCCTGGCTCTCCTTGCCATTTGTCACACTGTCATTCCGGAAATGGATGAGAAGGGTAACATTAAGTACCAGGCTGCCTCTCCTGATGAAGGTGCCCTGGTGCAGGGTGCATTGGAGCTGGGATACAAATTCACTGCCCGAAAGCCCAAGTCTGTTATTATTGATGCTAATGGCCAAGAACTGGAATACGAACTGCTTGCCGTCTGCGAGTTCAACTCGACCCGAAAGAGAATGTCTACCATCTATCGATGCCCCGACGGCAAGATTCGCTGCTACACCAAGGGTGCTGACACGGTCATTTTGGAGCGATTGAACGACGAGAACCCCCATGTCGAAGCCACTCTGCGCCATCTGGAGGAGTACGCCTCAGAGGGTCTGCGAACTCTGTGTTTGGCTATGCGAGAAATCCCCGAGCAGGAGTTCCAGGACTGGCACAAAATTTTCGATACAGCCCAGATGACTGTTGGCGGTAACCGTGCTGATGAGGTCGACAAGGCTGCTGAGCTCATTGAGAAGGACTTTTTCCTTCTCGGTGCGACGGCTATCGAAGATCGTCTCCAAGATGGTGTTCCCGAGACAATCCACACGCTGCAGCAGGCCAACATTAAGGTGTGGGTCCTGACCGGTGATCGACAGGAGACTGCCATCAACATCGGTATGAGTTGCAAGCTGTTGAGTGAGGATATGATGCTGTTGATTGTCAACGAAGAATCTGCCGCCGATACCCGAGACAACCTCCAAAAGAAAATCGACGCCATCCGGACCCAGGGCGATGGCACCATTGAGACGGAGACACTGGCCCTGATTATCGATGGAAAGTCTTTGACATATGCCCTCGAAAAAGATCTCGAGAAGCTGTTCTTGGATCTGGCCGTCATGTGCAAGGCTGTCATTTGCTGTCGTGTCTCCCCCTTGCAAAAGGCGTTGGTTGTCAAGCTGGTCAAGAAGTATCAAAAAGAGTCGATTCTCCTTGCTATTGGCGACGGAGCCAACGATGTTTCCATGATCCAGGCTGCCCACATTGGTGTCGGCATCAGCGGTATGGAAGGTCTTCAAGCTGCGCGAAGCGCTGATGTGGCTATTGGTCAGTTCAGGTATCTCCGGAAACTGCTGCTGGTCCACGGCGCCTGGAGTTACCAACGCGTGAGCAAGACGATTCTCTTCTCGTTTTATAAGAATATTGCCTTGTATATGACTCAATTTTGGGTAAGTATCAATCACGCATTAATTGGCTGTCCTGTCCAATCAACTAACGATCTTGACTAGTTTACCTTCCAAAACGTTTTCTCTGGTCAAGTTATCTACGAATCATGGACTCTGTCTTTCTACAACGTCTTTTACACCGTCTTCCCGCCACTGGCTCTCGGTATCCTAGATCAATTCATTTCCGCTCGCCTGCTAGATCGCTATCCTCAGCTTTACATGATGGGCCAGCAGAACTACTTCTTCAAGCTCAAGGTCTTTGCGCAGTGGATCGCCAACGCCATCTACCACTCCATCATTTTGTACATTGGTGCCGAGCTCTTCTGGTGGAGCGATCTCATCCAAGAAGACGGCAAGACTGCTGGTCACTGGGTATGGGGAACGGCGCTGTATGGCGCGGTCCTCCTCACTGTGCTTGGCAAGGCCGCATTGGTCACAAACAACTGGACCAAGTATCACGTCATTGCGATTCCTGGAAGCATGGCGTTCTGGTACCTCTTCATTGCCGTTTACGGTATCGTTGCGCCAAAGCTGAACATTTCCAACGAGTACCACGGCGTGGTCCCTAGACTGTTCAGCAGCCCTGTCTTTTGGTTGCAGACCTTTGTTCTCGCGATCCTTTGTCTGCTCCGAGACTTTGCCTGGAAGTACGCAAAGCGCATGTACTGGCCACAAACATATCACCACATTCAAGAGATTCAAAAGTATAACATTCAAGATTATCGACCTAGGTACGTTTTCTCTGTCCCGTCCCAAGCCTCAAACACAGTCCGGTAAGCTAACCAACCCCCCTTTGCAGAATGGAGCAATTCCAAAAGGCCATTCGGAAAGTGCGACAAGTCCAGCGTATGCGCAAGCAGCGTGGATATGCCTTCTCGCAGGCCGATGAAAGTCAGACACGCGTGCTCCAGGCATACGATACGACGAAACACCGTGGACGATACGGTGAGATGGCAAGTTCGAGACCGGGCGGGAGATAACCCGGAAATGATTCGAATGCGGCGCGAATGATGGGGACGGCGCGGAAGCCGTGCTTTATTGCGTATGACGAAATAAAAAAAACCCGGACCTACTCAGGAGTTGGACGCTGTTTATTTTTTTTGAAACCATTGTTGCTCGACTTCTCTTCATGGTCCACCCTCACGGTGCCCCGGTGGTTTAAGCGAGATCCTGCCCCTCCCACCCTTTGCAAACACTCCTCCCCCCTTTTTTGATTTCTGGTTTATTCTTGGCGTGTCGCACGCCCCCTTTCTCTCACGGCTTGAGGCCGTGGACATGACGACGATGCTAGATGGCTCTCTGGAGGAGATGGAAAATAGTCTTAGTTAGAATTTTCGTTTTGCGGGGGAACAGGCTTGGCTGGGCCGTACTTGGGTCGGATGACGGGGCTGGACGACACTGAACTGGACAGGACGTTATGGAGACTTGGACTGACAATGTATTGTGTTATGTATTTTATTGGGCAAAATAGCCTGTCATGATTGAGAGATTTGACTCTTGCGTCTTATGTGGGATTGCCTTTGTGTGCTTGGTTAATGCATCAGGTGTGAGATCTAGTCAGGATAATGAGAGGAAGGAAGTTGCTCAAGTTGAAGCAAGTGTGATTTCATATTCGATGCAACGGGCAGTGTGCGGTGCTTTGCATACTTTCGGATTGTAATCGACAGAAAGTAGCGCATGGCTGAAGAGCTAGTCCATTGTGGTACGGGCCATATGCATAGCTGCGCATCAAGTGATGGTGCTGGAAGAAACCTTGATTCGTCTCCGGCGACCCCCATCTCCCCGCCGATCATTCCGTTTGGTGTTGTTAGAAGTTCTTTGTGGACGACAACTATCCGTAGCCGAAAACCCTGCACGAGTTTGCTGACCAGGGGCAAAGTTGCTCGTCAAACAGCCAGGGCCGTTCTGGAGGAGCCAAGAGCGGAACCTGCAGAAAGGTAGGCTCCAAAATAGAACCATGGCCATCTGCTCGGGATGCCAATTTCAAAGCTGCAAAGTACGTCTGAACTTGCAACAGTTGACCTGAGCGTATCCCTTCGACGGCTTCTCAAAACCACCATATATGTCAAACCCCCGCTCAGAATGAATTGCGTGCTTGTTGGTGGTCTGTGATTGTCAGCCTCGCTGGTAGGTTTCTTCTATATCAACTTGAAGTTCCCAGTTCTGTAGGAGCAGCTCAACGCGGTCAGCCACGGAGCTACACTGGACTTTATTAAATCTAGGTACGATTGCCCTCGCGCTAAACTATCAACTCTTACTGGCGGGCTGCTTCTTTTCTCTATCTGACAAATAAGGCTAAGCCTGGTGTTTATAAAAAGCTATATCCCTTTCAAAAAATTGAGACGGATTTGGAACTTGTTGGGGTGGCCCTGGAACACCAACCACATGGAGATCGTGAGGGGTGCTGTAGGCATTCGCGTCATTACGGATGCCGTTTCTCGAAAACAATACAGGCCCTGTAAAGACTTTCGAGGCTTGCGGTGCAGTTTTCTACGCATGGAAAATTGAAACCCAAGTCCCCCCTTTTCTTTCTTTCTTTCTTTCTTTCTTTCTTTTTATTACTACTGGGAGTCATCATGCACATCAAAGGTTAGTTAGCGATTTCCAGTGGTTCATTCGAGGATGGTACATTTATATTTCAGGGCATTCGAATTGATACAAACCATCTCAGTATAGCTCGCTTCTTGGGAATGGAGTCTCTGGGGCCGCCAGGTGCTGGCTAGAGTCTTGCCAGAGTCGTCAGCTGGCGAGGGTTAGGGTAGCGAAACACTAGTTCTTTGAATGCTCCCGCGTCCCAACAAAGGTGTGGTGGGTACATGAAGCGATTCTGGCTAGCCTTGGAGATCTAATGGAAAACGTTTCTACCCATATGCCATCATCATCTTCATGATTGATCTCATAGCCAAGTATCACTGCTCAGTTCTGCAGAGGACACTCGTCGTCATGGCTTCCGGGTCGCGTTATCAGAATGATTTCCGTGGTTAATTAGTTCTGAAAGATGTAGCTCGAGTTCTGTACTCTTAACCGCGGCGTTGTCTTCTTTCCCAATCTCAAAACGTGCCAGCGACTTTCCATGCGATTAACCTTCTTGATATCGTCGGCACTGGCGACAAAATTGTTTAGTCGAGACATTTGCATCATATTGAGCTTTATTTAATCTATCATCTTCTAATGAGAACAACTTCTCGAGGAGGGCACAGTTGGTGGTTGGCACAAGGCTAAAAGCAATGAGAATGTGTACAATATAATTCCCGGTTGGCCTTTCGACAGCGGCAAAGATTACGCAACTGCCATGATCCGTCCCTCAAAGGGGTTCTCGGACCTTGGTGCCAGCTTAATTGTGTCATGTTATGGATGTTTTTAAAAAGAAGTTGTCACCTTGGAGCTTTGAGATGGAATGTCCAGGGGCTTTAAATCTCTTTGGCATAGCACCGAGTGGGACACGAGAGTGTTGGCTGCTTGCCGTGCAGCCCATACCACCTTGGATGTAGTCTTTATCTGCATGTGTAACTATGCTGGAAGGTGTAGTCGACGCCGGCGTCAGTACCAAAGTTTTCTGTACAAGATTTGAAAAGTCAAGTGCGCCAAACAATAACCCAGTGGGTACTGGGCACTGCTATGCAAGAGAAAGGGCAAAGCCGTTTCCCCCTAACAACATCCTCGTGACGGCCAAAATGACCAACGCAACCCCAACGAGTCTTTAATAATTGCATCATCAAAAGATGAAAATGCGGAAGGCGTGAGGGGTTAGTGAGAACGCCTCAGGCACAGTCGTGAGGCATCCCGCCTTGGAACAACGACGGACCGATGCCATTCCCTCGACTTCCAGGCTTTCTTCCAAGTCTATGGAGCCTGGATCCTTAGTCCAAAGTGCGCTGCTAGCGTTATCTGTTGGCTGCCACCTAGCCGCCGATGACATCAAGAGATCACCAGCCTGCGGCCAACTTACAGCCTCGCACACCAACATGCAGACATGGCGACGCCAGAGAGAGTGGCCAACTCTGTTTCTTTTACAGCAAGGTCACTGAGCACCGAGTGCCCGGATCGGCAAGATTATCCAGGGCCCATCCGTGCACGTTGGCCGACTATGAGGTCAAAAGAATCTATGCCAAAGCTGAACCGGGCCGACATGAGGGTGTCAAGCCACGGATCTACGCGTTCAACAGCACAAGACCAAGCACGCCAACCTGGAGGATCAACAGACGTCCCGCTGCTGACGCTTGCACCACGTCGTATAGCAGAGCGGGCGTGAGAAGGCTCAGGGTCCAGCCACCTTCGGGCCCTTTCATTCCCCCGACACCTCATACACCAGCAACAACAACACCACCACCATTGACCAAAAAAAGAAAGAAGGAGAAAAAAACCTGCCGATCACACTTGGAGGCATCGTGTTGACTTTGACCCCCAAAGGGAAGAGTGATACTCCCCCTCCCCCCTCCCCCATACCACCGCCGGTATATCCCTTTGCGGCTAGCCTTTCCAAGACACTGCCCACGCGGTCAAATAGAGCCGGAGGCACTGTTCAAACAGACAGTCTGGACCACCGCCCCCCTTTTCTTCCCCAGAGCCACAATAGCGTCACCGTCATGGGTGGTGCAACATGCAGGCCCTGATTCGCTCGCAGCCTGTGACCGTGTTGTTTTTGGATGCCCACCACCGCTCTTCAACACCATCAAACCCCAGATGAGCCCAGGCAACCGGTGCCTTTTCCAGCCCAACTTCCCTTCTTACCACCCCACCCCTCCCACTTCCCAATACATCCAGACAAAGCGAAGTGAGAGGGAGAAAAAAAAAACAAGGCATTGGGTAGCTGGGGGGAAAATGACCAAAAATGCACATCTCCACGGAGCCAGACCACCATCTCCATGACCTCGTCGTCTCATTCCGGGTCTTGTGCACGCACCCGTCCCCAACAAAAAATAATAATAATAACAATAATAATAAACAACAACAATAATAGAGAACCATATGGGGAAAACTGCTGCACCTTCTCACGAGAACACGCACGAGCACCACATTTTCCCCGCCGCTGACGTCTATTGCCTTGTCTTGCCTTGCCTTGCTCATTCACCCATCTCTCTCTCTCCATCTGCCACCCCCCGCGCAGACCCCCCCCCCAAAAAAAAAAAAAAAACAGGCAGGGTCTGCTGCCTCTCGGGAAAGTATGTCTCTCTCTCCCTTGGAGGGTCACCCGGGATCTTCCCTCCCTCAACCAGAGAGAGAAAAAAAAAGATGCTCATGGGGGGTGTGCCGCGTGGGCAGAGCGTGGGCGAGGCGTGCCAGCTCACATGACGCCTCAACTCGCGCCGACAGCCCCCCCTCCATCCCCCGCTGTTGTCTGCGTGTTTGCATGTACGTTGCCTCGCCGTTGCATTGGGTGCCATGAACATCTAATCAAACTGTCACTCCCAGGTCCTTGGTTCCACCCCTACGCTTTCCCTCCCTCCCCCCCCCCGCGCCCGAGATCGTCCCACTATGGCGATACCCAGCCCTCTCTAGCCTCTCACCTCTCCTCCCGCTTTTTTAGTCTGGGGAAGAAAATCCGGGGACCCCACGGCATTGACATGGCAAGGGAGCCGACGCGGGCTTCTGAGCCACGGCACTTGGGAGGGTGGCGTGAGTAGGTCGATGTGACAAGACGAAATGACACCCGCACCTAGTGACACGGCTGGGAGCATTTGCCTTTCGGCTGGGAGAGACGGTCTGAACCTTCACAGCACCGAGGGTGCCAGACCACAAAGACAATTCCAGAATTAAGGGCCGCTGTTCCCGTTGTGGCGGGGGCCGGCCCGTTTCTTGATATACGTTCACTATCTCTCATTCAAACAAGTTGTAATGCCATGTGTAACTGTTATGCAGATGCAGTTCCTCCTTCGTTGAAAAAAGAAAGAAAAAAAAGACAACGCGATCCGATGTTCCCAACGCAGCAAATCGTGCCAAATTCATACATGATTGGTATATAATATATATATGCTTTCCTCGTTAAAACATGAAAATGATGATAAAAAAAAGTGTGTTGCTAAAAATGTGACTCGCACCCAGTCAAATGAATGATGAGCCAAAGCCTGTATATGTTTGTGTGTTTTGAGCCAATTGATGATGATGATGATGATGATGATGATGAGGGGTGATCAAGATGCCGCCATCTCAACTCGAGTTGGCAGAATCTATGAAAAGAAGAAAAGATGAAAACAGAAAATTATACATAAACCGAAATATCCGCCACCCAATGCAAGAGAAAAAATGCATGCATGCCACGATGCCTTTCTAATATGCCAAGGTTGTAAAAATGCCGTTCTCCATCCCCAAGTCGGTCAGGACTCAGGGGTGAAAGGGATCCAAACAAGACGAACCCAGATGACCACTTTTAATTCGCGGGGCTGGTGCATGTGCCGTTGCAAGTGATCAGAGGGCCGCCGTTGTGCGGGGATCGTCGTGTAAAATTACTGATCCGCCACGGAAAGAAGCAAAGGTCATTCAACTCCACTGTGATGATGCCTGAAAACTTTTGAGCGCCAAGGAGGGTGAACAGGTCACCCGTCCCAGATTCCAACAAAACAAAATAAACAACAAACCCACAAGACACCGCGTGTGCTGTGCTCCCGGCTGCGTCTTGTGGGAAGCAAGCATGGGATATGCTCTTCCCCAGACACAGGCTTGCAATGAGGACTGGGTAGACCCCTGCAACCCCGCAATCGTGATCAGCCATCTTGGGCGACACTACAGCCGGGGGGGGCGCCCGAGGCCGCGACCGAAGGCACTAGACGAAAAAAAAAAAAAAAAAAGCCCCCACAAGGACTCACAGCTCTGTGCAACCGCACTGGCCGTGCACCCTCAGCGAAATGAGTGGCCATCCTGGCCTCGACTATTGTTTCCCCCCCCTTGTATCAAAGCGGGAGTCGAGGCAGGCCTGAGCTGTCAAACAGCGCAGCAGTGGGGTTCCTGATTCGCTCTATCGGCCAACCATAGGTGTCACAAGCTCAATGCTCTTGGGTCGAGAGTAGGTCCCAGGATGGCGCGAGGGAAGAGGGCGATCCATACCACCAGAGCTGCCGTCATAGGTGTAGGCACCACCGGCGTAGTAACCACCATCATACGTGGACGAAAAGTAGGCCGCGGAAGGGCGGGAGTAGGAGTTGTGGGGGCTGGTAGCAGCGCTGCGGCTAAAGGGCCACAAGTTGCTGGAGCTGCCCGTTGGCGACGGAGGGCTCGGGGGGCGCACATTGAGTGACCGGAGGGCCGAAATGGCCGAAGTGTGTTGGTAAGCCGCGGAGCCGGTACCGGGAGTGATCGGTGGAGAAGTAAAATGCATGGAGCTGGGCCGCGAGGGCGAGGCGCGAGGGATGATGTCCCTAGGTTCCGGGTTGCCCGCGGAGTAGAAGGGGTAGTTTCCGGATGCGTAGTTGCGGACGGAGGACGCGTGCTGTGACGTCGAAGTTTGATCAATTCGGCGGCAACTGGAGCGTTATTATTAGCAACACGAACTCGAGGCGCGGGGGAGGCGAATGTGGAATGCTAAGATCCACAATCTCGAGCAAGATTTGTACGTACTTGTCGGAGCAGTAGAGACCCATGTCGTCGTGAGGAATGAATTGCTTCTCGCACGTCATGCTATACCGGCGAGCCGAAGGTTAGTCCGGGGCTCTCTGAATTTGCGCAAGGGGGGTGTGGGTGCGAAGAGTTCTTCGTTTCGTCAACTGGCGGTGGATGACGCATCTGCGAGCTGCCAGGGCGAAGCAAGGAACCCGATACAGGGCTGTGCTGTGCGGGTTGTGTGGGTGGACGGAAACCCGTCGAAAAGCAAAAAAGACAAAGAAGAAGAAAAAAGCAAGTAGCTGTAAAGGAACATTCACGGTATGATGTGAGACGTACCAGAATTGAGGGAAGCTCTCCCGCTCGTCCTCCCAGGACTCGGCCCTGTCGCGTTCCCGTTCACGTTGGCTCCGGCCGAGCTTCTGGGGAGTCTGTCGCCGAGTCATGGAGGGTCGCTTGTACTTGGTGGAATCGGTTGCGGTGACTGCTTTTCGCACGTCCGTCATGGATGTGTTGGGGAGGCCGTGGCCGGACTTCTTGCGGCTGTGATGCATTGTGCAGAAAGGAATAGTAAAGAAAGAATGGGAAGTGGAAAAATTTTGGGCCTTGAATGGCCGGGTGCGAAAGGTATGATATGATCGGAGAGGAAGAGTGTTGGTGGAGGTGGAGGAGCGGGATAGATAAAGAGGGAAGGTATTAGTACAAGTACTGATAGCGCCTGGAGCCTGTTGCACTGCGGGCGGCCGAACACTCTTTCAGTGGTTCGACAGCGGGGAGGACCTTGCTTATTCGGCCCTCTAATTTTTAGTTGGTCGGCCTGCCAGGTACCAATGCTTCTTTTTTGTCGCTTATCGCTAGACGCCAAAAACCGACCTCCAAGGGGGTTGCGAAAAAATTTTCTTGCCTATGTCGTGCGCGAACAAATCGATAATGTGTGATGCCAGGGTTGATGCTCCGAGGTGGCAAATTGTGTGGTCGGGGCGCCTGCACATGTGCAGGGACGAGAGGATGATATTCCCCGAAGGCAGAAAGCCGGTGGATGTTTGGGTGGAGAAATTTTTTTTTCTCTTTGAGGGTGGTGACCAAGCTGGACGTTGGACCAAGAAAACGACAGGACAGCGTGCGCAAGCTGGTTCAAGCAGCGGTCGGGTTTTGGAAAGGGGGGTCCCTGGATTTAATTCCCCGTTCCCGGAGATCTCGATAGGACGAGGGAAAAAGAGAGGTGCCAGGGAACTGACGGGAGACGGGCTCGATGTTGCGTCACCGATCAGGCACTCGCAGGACTAGCAGATCTGCAGCGTGGAGACGAGGCTGAGCTATCTCAGGTTCGGCACGGTCGAGGATGCGTCGGCTACTCTGGATAATTTTAAACCTTCAGCGGGCGTCGCAGTGTCAAGTGTTGCGTATCCGCAGTCAAAGTCAAGTCGAGTTTAATGCCAAACCAAGCCGGGGGCGCTCTCTGGTGCGATGGGTGAGGGGAAGGGGGGTAGTTCAGTTCGGTGGTGGTTTAGCGGGCGCCGGGGGGTGTGAGCAGCTGGCGATCTGTGTTTGTGCTGGTCGACGGCGGCCGGGGGTGGTTGTACAGAGCTAGGCGGTTGGTGTTTGGCGAATAAGCGGAGACTTTTGGCTAGCTCGAGCGAGAGAAAGCGAGCGAGGTAAGGGGGATAGGGCGAAAGGAGATGAATTAAAAAAGACGAAGAAAAGTCAAATAGATTATGGGCCTGACGGAGTCTTGTTGGTCGACGACTCACGCCCTGATAAATAATATTCTGCAAGGCTTGTCCACGCGGCGGCGTGGGCGAAGTCGGGGCACGCGAGACCTTTTGTACGAGATGGCTTGCGAAAAAGTTGGGGCACCTGTGACTCGACTTGGTCGTCGTGATTGAGTGAGCGAGGAGCCGAAAGCGGAGATGGTTTGCCAGGAGGAGCAGCCAATGGTGGTGGGCAATCGACACCGCGACTATCGAGCACACCGCGCAAGGGGAGCGTGGATCCGTTGGTTGATGCGAGGTCAGGGACGTGCAAAAACGGGCAGGGCCTTTGCAGGGAGGAGCAGCGGCAGCGGACCTGGTTGGTAAAAAACTGGCGACTTCTTGTGACCCTTTTCGGTGGGTTGGTTCCCGTTGGGGATTCGTCGTGTCTGTGTAAGTGGCGTGGTGTGGTAGCAGTGTGTCTGGTAGGGCCAAGATTTGCGCGCGTGCGAGGGTGAGAAGAGAGGGTAAGCGTGAGCGTGAGCGGAATTGTGTGCGCGAAAGTGTATGTGTGTACGCTTTTGCAAGTATACGTGAACCAGCTGAGTGACCTCTGTTTGAGCAGTGGTGGGAGGGTGTCTGACGCCCGCTGACCGGGGCTGGGCTAAGAAAGAAAGGCGTTGAGGCCGAGCAAACCACGGGAGCCTGGGCGACGGGCCTTGCAGTACAGGACAGGCGGTTTTGCTTGGGGAGCAGCACTAGCACGGAGAGGCAGGCAGGCAGGCAGGCAGGCAGGCGTTTGAGGAGGTGGAGGACTTGGTGGCAGATTGATAAGAGCTTTTTTGGCGATGCTAAGCGCGGGCACGGATATGGGAGAGGGGCACGGTAGACTTGGCAGAAGAACGACAACCGGAGAGTATGGAGCCGTTTGCCAGGCGATGGGGGAGTGGAAGGATTCAGGGAGGATTGATGGAGAATGGGATCCAGAGAACTGAAGAACCACGGACCATCAATCTTGCTCTCTTGGGGCTGGTTTGAGAAGGATCAGGGGAGAGGGGGGAAAGTCGATGTCTCGAGGATGGGGAAAGCTTCAGTTCTTGTATCTTGGTGGCAGCTACCTAGCTACCAGGGGCCTGGAGCTCTCTCAATGGACGGACAAGAGCATGGCGTGGGCGGCATGGGCGATTCGAAACGAGCAAACCACCAGCAGGCGGCCCAGACAGCACCAGCAGCGGCAGACTGGCGAACCAGGGAATATGCAGCCAGTCGATGTTGCAGCCATCGACCATAGTGTGTGTTCCGGCATGTCTGAACGCTTGGGACTAGTAGGGGCTGGCACATAGTTGGCTGGACCATGCCCGCATGTCCCAGAGCAGAGGAGGGGCAGCAAATCTCGCCATGGTGCCATGAACCACGGTGAGAATCCTGGGCGCAGACAGGCGCAGGCAAACCAAGCGCTCGACAACGACAAATGGTGCTGTGGTGAGCTTGGGTTGCGCACTACCTACGTACAACGTGCAGTCCCAGACTCCGTCCATCCCGATCGGAGCTAGTATCATGGGCAATGTCAGGCACGCACCCACCTCGAGCAACTCTTCCTTGCCCCCTCGTCCTCCAGCAAGGTTGTTTTCTCGAGGGGCGTGCCGGTAGCCCAGAGAGAGGGCCCAAGCTGGCCAGTCATTGGAGCGTGTGGGGGGGAGGGATTGCGAGATGAGCAAGAGGGAGAGAGCTGTGCGTGTGGGTGGGCAGCTCGGGTTACTGTTGCTGGCCACCTTTCCAGACACTGGAGAGGGCTAAGGCCAAGGGAGGGTGGGCAGGTGACGGGATGGATTGGGATTGGATTGGAATGGCCTTGGCCATCCATCAGCACGGCGCATGGCATGGTATAGCATAGCATGGTGCAGTATAACGGCCATGGCCATAAAAGCAATTCTTGGGAAGGTCGAGATAATGCTATTAGGGTAGTGCGGCGAGATGTAACACCGATGATGCACCCAAGGTCGAATAGTATCTAACATTGAGACTAATGAGGCCATCCAGGTCGTTGGCAGCCAGCCTTCGGTTTACAATGCGATCAGGGATCGTCTACACAATCACGATCCATGGCAGAGACAAGACTGTTTACATAATTTTCTTCCTTGTTCTCTGCGAGCTCCGTGCTGCACCTTCCCCACTGAATTGAGGGGTCAACTCCACTGGACCACCCACTGGGGAAGGAGGGTGCCACTGTTTTTACTGGGGACTGGGGGGCACCGCAGGGCAGGAGAGCCACTGAGAGGGGCACGCAGCGGGCTATTTTTACGGGGGGAAACAGTGCCGGATCGTGCGTGCTCGAGAGGGAAGAAGCGGTCCGCTAAGCTGACTACTGAAGACGCTGCGGTGCTCGTCTCATCCACCCCGCCGAGCACGTTTCCCGTCACCGCAGTGCGTCTTGCTGAGCGATTCTTGCGTATTGCGAAGCCATTACGCCAACAAAACTCTGTCTTGACATTGACGCTCCCGCAGTCCGTCATGGCCCGTTTTGTTGTTCCGGACAAACGGGGCGCATTCTTGGTTTTTTTTTTTATGGTTCTCTCTTTTTTCTGTGAGGCCACCATCTCTGATTGGCAAATGAAGGAGCTGCTGGTCCAACTACCTACCTTGCTCGGTAAAAAAAAAAATGGCCCCCTTATCAAGCACTGTGTTATCATTGCTGAGGTGTGAGATGTGAGATGCGAGGCCTGAGTCTCGTTTCCACCGGCCCCCGAATCCGAGCGGCTAAACATTGGAGACGCATATCGGACATGTCGGGCCCGGGTCAACAACCTTTTAACCTGACATGCACCGGAGACTTGTGCGGTCGCAGGGACGCTATGGAGCAACGCAATTGCAAGGAAGCGAATTGATTTGCCAGACACGGGCTCAGCAAGGTCATTATCCTCAAGGTATAGCTTGGGGGTGAGAGGATCCCAGGGAGTACCGCCAACCACTGTCGCCATACTTGTCAAGACATGCGACGTGATACAGACAACCACACCACCGCACCTTGCACCTTGCACCACATCATTGCCGCAGCGACAGACACAGATCAACCAGGCAGGCAAGCACGGTTTTTTTTTTTGAGCTTATTCAGCAATCACAGTCACAATCACAAACACAAGGGCCAATTCAATCAATTTCGGCATTCCCAGAACTTCTCAAGGATTTCCGCGCTGGTGTCCCCAGCGGCCCGTGCATGAAGCCAAAGCCGGCCAGCTTATCCATGCCAAACTGCCCTGTGCTGCGCTACAGTGCTGCAACCTGCACTGCAAGATGGTATTGCCCATTTTACCACCTTTTTTACCTGTGCACTCTTGCATCGGAAACCGGAGCCGGGGTTTTTTGGGCTTGCCGGCCTACTCAATGATTTCATCGTCCGCAGGCCATGTTCCAATGCCGGCTCTCAGGTCACCGCTCAGATCATCTCACCCTTGTCTCGTACTCAATTCCCCTCCTCGTCGTCATCCTGCTCAATTGACCTCATTTGCATGCTTCGTTATCTCCCCCGGACTCGCTCGGCTTGTCGGGCTAGGTCTGTCTCAGCTGGAACCTTTGCAGGTCAGTATCAGTTGTGTGACCCCCTCCCCTCTCCCTTCCCTTCCGGGCAAATTTGCTATGTTGGACAGGATGTGGTCAAAGTAAACCAGACCATCTCTCGGCGGCGCGAATAGCCTGCGGGGTTGGGTTTGGAACAAGCGGGGCTATTGATGAGCTACTACACCCCAGACAGACCGGACTGGCTAAGAACTCGGATCTTGATTGATGGATGGGGGGGCTGCAAGACAAGGACAAATCGACTCACTTGAGTCAAGGCGTTGTTTGCCGGGCATCAGGGTCTTGTGCCCATGAGGCCCTGTCAGTGTCTACGAGACCCCTCACCTCATTCCTAGGGGTCGCTGATCGGTGACAACTGCCCAGGCCAATTAGATCATCCATGCTCATGCAAGGACATGACTTGGCAACTTGGGCTTTTTGTAGGCCGATACGACGCGACGCGGCACGTAGACGATAGGATAGGGCCGGCAAGCGTGTGTGTGCCTCTGAACAATGGGGACCGACATGAACAGAGCTGGAGCAGGTCGACAGCACCTTGAAGGCTGATTTAGCACCTGGCACTACGCCCACGAGGCAAGCATCAGGGTCGTTGTGGGATGGCTGGAGCCTGCGTGGGGGTCACTGGCGCTGCCTTTTGGCTTCGTCCGGGGTTGGTTTGCGCATCATCCCCATTCTTGACAGCTGGAGGAGCTATGTATGTGCCTCTCGGGCTGTTTCGGTCCCAGCAGAGGCTGTTGGTGTGCGTGCTGCGCCTTTGGGCATCCGGCCAATCTCGACGAGGGAGCCTGTGTGTCCTGCCCGCCCAGCGCACCCGCACGCAGTCATCACGGTCCGTAGCTTCTTCCATGATCTGCAGAACCGATGTGGAGTTGTGCGGCTCCGTTTCGGAACTGGCAGCTCGTCGATGTAACCTCTTGGTCCCATGGCACGAGCTCTTTGACGTGTTGCCCTCAGGGTCGTCCGTCGTCGAGGCTCCCCACGCCCAAGACGCCGACGCCATGTTCCATCCATGAGCGCCCAACTTCGCATGCAGCTGCGCCGCCTACGACAGCGTGCGTGATAGAGTCGTATCAACCCACGACGAGGAAACAAGGTGAGACACGGGAGAAAACGCGACATGGCGATTGCTTGCACGCAATGCCACTCCCCGCGCAGTAGAGGTCGGTCGCCATCTTGATATCCGATCGACATTGTGTAAGTGACATGCTACGTGTTGCGCTCGCAATTGTGACCTTGTCAGTTTCCCAGGTGCAAGGCTCGGCCCACTCCCGCTCCTCCTCGCCCACATGCCCAATCTCTGCCACCTCGAGGGCAGCGAGTGGGCCAGTTGCGGCTCAGGAGTCGCCCACGGTTTGATTAGTTCCGTGAGGAAAAAGGAAATAATCGGGGGCCAGTGGCTCCGGCATTCATGCTGAGCAAGGAATATAAAAGTAACACAGCAGCGAATAGAGTCACAACGAACAAGCGAGAGAAGAAGAAAATTTTGAAAGAAAAAATTTTCCTCTCGTGAAGTGGATTACCCGAGGCGCAATTCGCAACGGTCAAAATCACATCATCTGTGCTCACGGGCCAATCGTTCTGGCACGCTGGGGCTTCGGATTGCCTCGGTGCAGGCGAACGGGTGTTGTTCCAGGCGGTCGAGAATGCCACGATGGCGAGGCCCGGGCCAATCCCAGAGTTGATGTGGTTCACGACAGAAAACGACCGAGATGGCGAAAACGCCCACGTTGACAGCTGCACCCTAGTTTGGCATCCCGATTTGCCATCTGAGCCGGACTGGGCTGGGCTGAAGGGCTGGGTGTGGATGGGCTGGTTATACTCAATTCATCCATGTGCAGCCATTTCAACCAACCAGCCGGCCAACCAATCCCTTGGATTCAATCCCTCCCTTTTCGAGAAAGAGGTGAGCGGAGGGCCTCGAATAACGCGGACATGGTGGGATGATAGGCCAGCGGCCTCTCTCCGCGTTTGATGAATGTTCAGATGGAGGTGAGTCAAAGGCACACAGACGCACACGCGCACACAGACGCACACACGCACGCACACACGCACACACACTCCTACTCACTTGGCAGCTGGATCTAAAATGGTAATGCATCTCGCCATCAGAACACCCCGGGCGTTGCAGCAAGGCCAGTGCAGTCCAGTTGCGAGGTAGAATGAAATAAAATAAAGCAATCCCGAGATAAGGGGCCTGCCGGTTCTAAGCTTGTCTTGGAGGGGGGGCGAATGTGACCAGGTACGAAACAAGTTATTGTCAACGCGCCATACCCGCCCATATATTCTATTTATTTATTTTTTTGTCTCTGGTATCTTGTCCGTGCTGAAAGCAATAATTAGCTATCTCGTTTCTCCCCTCAATCAATCAACCTAGCCGTCAATCAAGCCCCTCGGTCCTCGCCCGGCGGCCGGCCATCTCGGAGCCCGCCGTAGCGCTCGCTGGGTCGGATGCTGCAGGAACATGGCGGCTGGGTCTTATCAAGGCTTCGAGATTAGCCCTTATCACCAAAAGGGACCCTCCGTGGATCAACCCCCCTCCTCGCATCTTCGCATCATCTCCCATGTCGTGCATCCCATCGACAAACAGCCGACCCACCCCTTCCGCTTTCTGCCGGCCGACCATGGCTGCCCGGATCCCATGGCGGGTTTTTCTTAGAACGGGCACCGACGGGGAATGCCCAGATTTGGTTATCGGGCACTGGGGCAGGCGTGCAGATATGGCATTGCGGTGCCTCGCATTGGGCAGAGTAGATGGCGCTGGCGGTGCCTATCGGAATGTTTGTCCCTCCCGCAAGAGACGCCAAAGACTGGAGACTGGAGACTGGAGGCGAGGGAAGAGACGACTAAACTACCAAACCACAGTACACGGACGGGCGGATACCGGCCATGTTGACATGCGGGGGCGACATGGCACTGCCGAAGTGCAGATGTCGTGTCCGGGCGGCTTCTATTCGTGCTTGCACTGGGGTTGAGGGGGAGTTGAGTATGGCTCCTCTCTGGTCTCTGGCTCTCGGCCTCGCCAGCCAGCTGGAGTTGCTTCCTGGCTGCATTCGCTCGCTCGTGCTTATCGTCAAGCCATGGTTATCGGCGCCATCCCCGCGCCCCTCGTCCCTCGTCCCTCGTCTCTTCCCCCGTCTCGTTTCCTCCATGGCTTCACTGGCCGACGATCCGCCCAACTATCGGCCCCCGTGACTGCTTATCTCGCGCCCATCCGCTGCTCTCCTGTCTTGCCTGCCGCGGCAGCTGACCGTTTGCTCTCGGGCGCGGGCTACCGTTGCATCAACCCTGGCCCCTTCTGTCCCATCTGTCCCTCAGCGTCGGATTCTCTGTGACGTGGGTGTTCATCGGCCCCTCCCCATCCACCCCGACGGCCATCTTGCCGCCTCCATCTACCCGCTGCATGTCCCACCCTCCCCACGCTTTGTGTTCCATCACCGCCACGGCCTTGGAGCAGTCGACGTGGACGTGGACGTGGACGCACGCAAAACTTATCAGCCCATAAACCCGAGTCTTGCCTGCCTTTGCTGCCATCGTCGCCTTTGCCATTCGCCATGCCGTGCCAGCGTCCTCGGGGCTTCCGCTTTCAACCGCCTCGGCCGTCCGAGCAGATACGGCTGATGTGTGATGGCGTCAGATGAATGCCACACATCACAAGGGCACACGGCCTCTGCTATGCCCCCAACGCCATCATAATCACAATCATCATCATCATGGTATCATTTCGAACCCCCCTGGTGCCTTTCACCGCAGCTAGCCGCCCACCGCGCGAGCCTCCACGCTTACACCACACACCCCAGTCACACCATTCGCTGCACGTATTCGAACATTCCATGGGCCCAAGCAAGATCTGCCCTGCAGCTGCCCCGGAGCTGACCCAGGCAAGCGAAGGCCGGGGCAAAGGGGGCAAAGGGGAAGGGGGGTGTGTGCCAACCGTCACAGTTGTGCGATTGCACCATTTCCCGCGGCTCTGTTGAGGACTCAGTTTGCGGTCCCTGAAAATGGAGCTGAATAGCGTCAGCCCATGTCGTTATTGCGTATCGCGCTTGGCGCCTATCCCCGGATTTCTCGTTTCTTTTTTTTTTCTAGCGAGGATCACTAGGCGTCGTCGGTCTAGATCCTAGTTTAACAAAAAGCAACTTCTTGTTTGGTTGGTTTTGTAAAAGTAATATCAATCCAGTTACACCAAAAAGCGTGTCTGGATACTTTGCTCGTTTATCCCCGTGGCGCAAGCATACAAGGCAAAACTTGACCATTTGTGAAACTGCCAAGGTCGTACCTTAATACTTTAACCTTGTGTTGTGGAAACACACAAAGTTCTCGGTAGCTGGGTCCGCGGATACCTCTTCTTTAGGCTAAGCAAGGTTTTTGTTTTTTTTCGCATGCAGTGAACCATATGATGGCGAACCAGAATTGCGTCAAGGCATCATGGATGACACCACGGTGATCCAAGTACGTGCTCATTGGCGTTTTTTTTTTTCTTTCGTCATAAGAGACAACTGTTGGCTCATCCAACGCGATGCAGCTGGTGCTCAGCTCGCAAGCAAGGAAGCAAGTGAGAAAAGAGTCTCGACATTGTCTTAATAACCACAATACTACCGGATGGGCCGCTCAAGAAGCAGTTTGATTATGTAAACTCGAGGCATCGCTCGTCCATGTGTGCTGCATAATCTAGAGTTTGAAAGGGGATAGATAACCCAGACAGGGCGTGGCACAGTCAGAGTCCAGGGTCCTGATTAGAAGATGACAAACCAGGCCTCGAGACTTTTCTGTTTCTAGTTGTTGAAACAAAGAACAAGCTGCCCAGTATGGACCGCCGCTGTTTCATAGATTGGGATGAGTAGGCTATGGTGCGAAACGGTGGACATGTCATCTTCCAGTAGTTGATGGTTTGGTGCGAGGGCAATCGTACCAAGAGATTGAAAAGTGTAATAATTCACGGGTAACCGTGTTGACCTGTTCCAACAATAATAGGAACTCAAAAATTTGATCTCGATGTTATCTTCCAGTCAACCATGGCGCGCTTGCTTTGAAGATCTATCTTCGTGGACTCCCTGTTTCTAGGGTTCTTGATTTGGTATTGTAGACCTCCGTCACTAACACAGCTGGGCCATTTCAGTAGAAGAGGGTTCTGGCACCTCGGTTTTGTGTCCGAGGCGTCGCACGGATAACGGGGTTTTGGTGCGTGTTCGGTTTGGGAATTAGAGCTATAGAATGGCTGCGTGTGGTTGTTGCTGGTTGTTGACTCCCGGGGTTTAATTCTGCAAGTCAAATAATGTGTGAAATCGCATCTGTAAAGAGTAAACTTTAACCCGCTTTTTCACATTTCATCATTTTTTGCATCTCTTGAATCATGTATTGTTCAGAAACAGAAAGACGGGTTGATATAAACACCAATCGACGTTGATTGAATATCTCGTCTCCAAAAACTAAATTACCCTATACTTCACGTCCCTTTCACGGCATTTTCGTTTGTTTTCGAGGGCCATATTTAATTGTCATATATCTTGTCCACTGATAATTGCAGTATAAAAATTCATATAGGGTAGTAGGAGACAATATCAACTGCTTCTGACTAAACACGATGTCATTATCTTATTTTCTGCCCATTTCACTCTTATAGTCTCTTCATAAAAATATCACCGGTTACGGGGATTTTGTGCTGATACATCTAACAATAGGATTCACGTTACCCGAAAGCTCACCTTGAATGCAGAGCGATACATGATGCAATGTAGCTGGATCAAGCGACACTACTTTCCATGTCTATTCCACCGAATGATGTTATACGAAAGGAAGTATGGATTAGTCCCTTGGTCAAATGCCAGAGCTCCTAATTCAGTAGGAACAGCCCAACACGGTTGGCCATGAATCTACACCAGACTTTGTAAACCCTCGGCATGATTGCTCTTGCACCAAACTATCAACTACGGATCAGTACCTATTGGAATAAAGGGTAGGTATTCCCGTAAGAGAATCGGCAACGTCCTCTCGGTGCAACGACTGGCCGAGGGGAAACCAGTGAGATACACTCCTGCCAACAAGCTTGAGTACCTGGTAGTCTCAGGTTAGTTGGTCCTATAAGGAGAAAAGGGGTACGCGACCTCGCTCGTTACCCTGTATGTTGTTCTGAGCTAATTTGGGTCAAGCAACTCGGTGTTTCCCAAACAGTCTGACTGCCAGGGCGCTCGGCCACGATCATTTAACAAACGTCATTATAAGGCCACTTTCTCGATTGCAAACCTTGGAGCCATCATGACTGCTTTACTTTTCACTAGCATCGTCAACTATGGGTCTTTAGAACCCTGACGCTAGCCAAACCCGTCGATTTGGTCCGAAGTGGATTGTGTGGGTTAGGTTTGTTTGCACCGCTTCGCCTGCAGCCTCTGAGTGGCGCAGCACGTCAAGATAACGCCAGTAATGCAGGAATCGAATGCAATGAATGGGTGGATGGATGGAGAGCATACGCCGCAGCGGAGCAGGGCTGGGAGTTGGCTTGTAATGGTTTTGCATGGATAGAGTTGAGGTTGGCTTCGCCATGGACAAGATCAACATATCAATTCACCCATGGCCTTATGATGATCCCGTCCAGGGTTGCCTCACCGAAGAAGACATGGAACAAAAAAAAAAGGAGCTGATCCCTTTTCAGGGTCCAACCAAGTGACGCAGGATCCAGTTTTCACTGGACGCATTCTTGGCCTGGCTTGGAGAAAGGTTAAACAAGTGACATACGAGGTCCGCTGATTGCAAAGCCAAGATTGGGGAGCTGTTTCAAATCAAGGAGCATGTCTGATCACGTTTGCATTGATAGGGATGACCCACCCGGGCTTGGTTATGCGTATTTGAATACGGATGAAGGGCCGGGGGAGCTGCATACCGAGGCCAACCGGCGCATTTTGATAACTGGCCAAGTGTCCGCGCGAGTTTGGAAAAACCCGGGCCGCTCTCCGCCGAGCAGTAGAATAACAACAATGCAACAACAGTGGTATGAACCATCGGTACTCTTGCCAATGAGATCCTTTTGCAGTCGTGTATAGCATAGCTGGTATAGGGAAAACAGACAAACAAAGTCCTACAAAGGGAACATGCTCCAGCAATGGGCATTAGCATGCCGCCATGCTGGCCACCAGGCAGAAATGACAAGTGAACTCGGGGACGAGCGTGAGGTGGACCTGCGGGCCGAGGCGTTTTCGGTGAATGCGCACACGTACGTACGCACTTGTGTTTCATTCGGCGTCCACTGCGCCGACTCTGGATCATGACGATCAGGCCCCCCCAACCAAGACATTGGTTGCACCGGGATGTTGGAGCGCTTGGGTCCAAGACAAGGCTGCTCTCAAGGATGGCCCAAGCTGCGGTGCCTCGTTGGAACCCGTCCTTGGTGGAGCGGGCGCCGGGAGGAGAGGACGGCGCAGCATCGTGAAATCCACCGTGTGCGTGGCGATGGAAACACATACACGGAAAAGAGTGGGTGTGGTGCCTGGGGAAGCAGATTGTCTAGACACGCCGTGATTGTGATTTCGGTTGATTCCAGCCGTCCAGGTCATTAAATGAGCAGCTGGCGCCATCGCGCGCTGCATTGTCTTAGCTGATCGCACCGAGGCGCGGGGGAAACAAAAAGGGTGTTTCAGGCATCGTCAACTTCAGTAATATACACCGTGACGAACGAGGTGGAACTTGGCTGGATCCACCTACTTCTGCCTAGGTTCTACCGCGGGATAGATAGCAAGGGATAGCGATGAGTCCAGCCTGGCCCTGCATTGGCCCAAGGGGTACTGAGTCCAAATCTTGAGTCTACAGATTTGTGCATAGTCGTCGTGTTTTAGAAGAAGTGAGATTCTGTGGCTGGTGTTGTGTGTGTTGCTTCACAACCACAACAAGGAAATGAAGCCCCCTCTATCTAGAGTCGAGGCTCAAGTCTTGGCGCTTAGCCAAGGAATTCGTGGAATTTTGACAGGGTCATTCATTTGAGCCCCTATTTTTTTGGTTGCCGTGAACCTAGTTTCTGCTTGATTACGTCGACAAACTCAATCCCAATTTTCCTCGGCCGCTGCCGTCATCGGGATTACGAAGGTTCATTTCCGTCAATACCGGACCCCTGCCACTGTCGTAGTCTGGGACTATTTTTTTTTGTTCCTTTTGTTTTGCCAAGGATCATGTTCACAATTGTGTGCAGATCATGCCGACTTCACCAACTCCTGATTGGCATCTCAACTCGCAACCATGTGCTGGGCAGGAACACCTTCAGAAGACATGTTCAGATATGAACCAAGACGTGTGGAGAACCCGGATTTGTAGACGTACTGAGACTTGATTTTACTTTTTTATTTATTTCGGCCTGCGGATGTTATGTCGCCTATCCGGCCTATTAATCACATTCTCAGCGAGAATATTCAACTATCTTTCTTCACTTGTCTCACATTATGTTGTGCATGTACAAGTAGGATAAAAAAAAATCAACAAGGCCCGATCCGCAAAGGGAGTGATCGATCGGGCCGCGATGGAGGACAGTATTTCCAATGTGCACGCAGCGTTCTCTCCTTGAACACTGAATATTTCCCACTCCAATACTCCATAGCTTTCCTTGGTTTCGCTGGCATTTCCCCCCAAAATCAACCCATCGGGCGTCAAGCCCATAAAAAGATCATGTAAAAATCATGCAAAACAATGACAAAAAGGAATGGCGTTTTTTTCTTCTGCAAACCAGCAAATCCCAATCAAGGATGGTAATATGTTTGGTGGATATTAGGGCTGCTATGCTGAGGGTCTCTATCCGCCTCAGTTGCGAGTTCCTGAGGCGTTTGTGAGGGTGACCGCTTGGACATGCTTCCCGATTGCGGGTCGTATGTGCTAGCGAGGGTCGTAGGTGAGTGAGGGGGCTCCATCATGGTGACCTGTGGAATCCACAAGTTGCCTTGGGCGTCGTACTTGGGCTCCTGAGGCGATTGAGGAAGAGGGTAGGGCGACATGTGCGGGTCGTTGTTGTCCGTGGGTAGCTCGGCCGGCGCTGATGTGCTGTTGACATGGGACTGGATAGTGTGGGGCGAGCTAGATTGGAATGGCGGTGGGCTTGTGTTCGGGAAGTGTGATGACCCAGGGCTCCATGGTCCTTGGGAGTAGTTTGAGCCATCATTTTGAGCTGGGTGGTAGTCGTAGCTCTGGTTCATCGGCTGCTGCGAAGAGACGTTGGTAGATGCACGGCTGTTGCGCCGCCGCTTGATGATGAACCATGCCACGACGATAATGAGGGCAGCTCCAGCGGCACCGCCCACTGCGACTCCCACGATGGCCCCGGTGGACAGGCTTTTACCGGGACCACCAGGGACATCCGTTGAAGTGGCTGACCCGCCGACGTCTCGAGTTGGCGTTCTTATGGCGGCCTCGGCCTTTCGAGTCATGAGGACACTGAGATCCGGCGAGTCGAACCCACCCGTCGGCTCTGTCTTGGTGGCTCCGCCGGTAGCTTTACCACCCACAACAGATAGGATATCGGTAGGCACAGCGTATGTCGTCTTGTTCGGCTCCCAGAGGGCCCATGGCGACTTGTCCTTGTTGTCTCTCCCCATATCCAGGTTGTGCAAACCCCATTGATCCGGCGAGTCGCAATCTGTCGTCTCGGGAAAGTAACCTCCGTGAATAATCATTTGAGCGCTGTTGACGACGTTGCAACTCATGCTGTGATGAGGGTACTGGCCTGTTCCATTCGTGTCAGGGTACATCTTGACCCACGTGAAGGTAGGGAGTGTCAAAATGTAGGTGTCGTCAAACCCAAGACTTCCTTCCGCCTCGCCGAGACCACCATAGAGATAGCTGTGAACTGTTAGTTTATGCATCGCAGATGTGCATATGAGAGAAAAAAAGGCTCACATGTTGTACGAGGACTGGTCCTCGGCCCACGTCACTCCGGCGCAGAACCGACGGCGCGACTCTGGGACGTCACCTGTCGCATTCTGCGTATAACTCTTTCCGCTTAGGATGTCGTAAATGATGATTTCATCCATAGGCTGTCCCTCCCAAGTGCCGTTATCTGCACCGCGGACTCCGCCAAAGTAAATGATCAAGCCTCCGTCTCCGGCGGGGATGTAAAGCATCACACCCTCGGCCCGCCCAACGCTGTCCGGTCCGGTGCTGTTGGTCCAGCTGTTCTTGTCCATGTCATAAACGACCATGTACGAGGTCGGAATTGCGTCGCCGTCCCAGTTGGGATCCGTGTTGCTGTTCATCCATCCTCCGTAGTAGTAAGCCTCCCCGCGCTGCGGAATGGAGAGACCAGCACCGTAGCTGAGACCCACAATGGACGTTGACCGAGGGGAGCCGTAGTTGTCCCACTGATCGTTGATAATGTCATAGGCGTAGAGGCTAAAGGACCATGGCGTTTCGCTGTGGAATTCACCACCAAAGAGATAGATGCGCTTGTTGACCGTGTCGGGCCAGAAGATGCCGCCGTTGACATTAGGGATGGTAGAGTTCTTGCTGAGGTTGGCGTAGGGCTGGGGCATGCCCGAGTCGGCCACGGTGGAAAGGTCATGGTAGATTAAGTAAGGATCTGGGGTGGCGTGAGTTAGCTGACAGTCGGGGGTTGGGATGCCGCCTCATGGGTGAGCTTGGTGTTTTGGGACGGGACGAGAGAGTCGGCGCGGGCACGAATTTTACGAGACATACTGGTAACGTTATTACTTTGGCTCCCGCTGTATGTGATTAATCCTCCGTCAATGTACAGCTTGTCGTCGACAACGGCGGTTTGGTGACCCCATCTCCGGCAAAAGTTGTTGATGGGGTCTCGCTGCTGGACAGAGACACGCACCAAGCAGGACAGCAGCAGCACCAGGGTCAGCCAGAGGTGCTCCCGCGCATGGCCGCTGGGCCGGGAGAGCGAAAATATCATTATGGCTCTCGCGGCGATGGCGTCTGCATACTCTCCCAGCTGCTGACCAAAGGGGCAGAAGGCGGCGGCCAGTCGTTGACGACGATGGGCCAAGGCTGGATTTTCGGATGGGATGGAGGGCAACGAGCGTCGGGGACGAGGTTTAGTTCGCGAGAGCGAGAAGAAGGACAAAATGAGAGGGCACGTCGTCCGGGTGCCAGTCAGGGTGTCCCGGGCAAGCTCAAGGCAAGGCGGCGTTAGCGAAGCGAGTGTGGGCTGGGAGGGAAAAAACAAGGCAAGGATGGGCGAGGGAATGACAGGCGTGGGAGAATCGGCAATCTGGGAGCCAGAGGCCGCACACGCACAGCACAACGCGGACCATGGCAGTGAGAGTGGCGGAGGCGGAATCCGGGGCTGACATTGTGCTCCTTAGTGTCGACTCGCACCAGAGACGGGCCTGGGACGGACGGCATCCGTGTTCCTGCTTTGCGTGAGACGAGCACGCATCGGTATGTCTCCTCGTCCTGGTGGTACCGGGCGTGCAGGGCTAGCTTGCAGAATCCCACCACGGCCGGCGCTGATTCGCACGGGGCTGGGCGCTGGCTGGGCGCTGGCTGGGACCTGGATGCAGCTAGGGGAAGTAACACGATGGGGAGACGAGAGCCTCCAATGGCTGCCCAGTGGGCCGCACCGTCAGCTCCAGGGCCACTGACATGCATCCCAACCCATCCCATCCCGGCCTCTCCCATCCGCCCTCTCCTGTCGTCGCAGCACCCAGCAATCTTGGCCCTGCACCCGCCCAGCGCCCTCGGTACCGCCTAGCCTCAGCCAGGCCTCAGGAGCCCACAGGGCTGAATGGAACCGAGTCCACTTTTTCGGGGCCCTCACTACGTCTACACGTAGTATTCCACGGCCTATCCTAATCATACTGATTTGACACTTGCAAACTCTGTCCACCGGCGCGGCGTCTCGGGGCGAAGCGTGCATGCCGGGGTTCGTAATGAATTCTCGACCTGATCCGATGTCGCCATTTGCCGCTGCCCATTTAAAAAGGGTGCAGATCACTCTGAGCTACGCTTCTCTCCTGCAGGTGGGTGAAACCTGCTGCGAAAAAAAAAAAAAAACCTCGGGTACAAGTCGTCATTAGTTGGCTGAGCTAGCATCTGCAAAGATGAATCAGAGGTCGCCGGCACCCTACGTCTCAGCCGCCATGTCCTTGGATTTCTTTGGATTGTCAGGCGGCAACCAAGCCGCTAATGAGGACGTGTACGTGCAAGCATCCCTGGCCCTCTGTTTCAAGCGGCATCCATCTCACCCACCAACTGACCTTGGCTGCTGCTCCTAGACCGAGTCTACCGCAGCCAGCCAACCATCAAGACCACCACCACTAATTGTTGCATGCATCGTATTGCTAGCTAGCCCTCCAATATGCCCAGCATGCCCCCGGCTATCGCATCACGCCTTGTGGTCCTGCATCTTCATTGATTCCAGGTCCAGCGTGGCACAATCCGCTAATCCAAGGCCCATCGGGAGTGCATCTTCGCGTCGAGCCACAACTGAACTCGCTGCCCCAATGGCGGCCATGAAGGCCTCTTCCGTGCTGGATCCATCTTCTGACTGCAGAATTTTCCCCGTTCGGGTCTGTTTTTCAATCTCAGCTCCCAGCAACTGCCACTCCTTCCACAGTGTCGCCGTGGCACCTAATCTGCCCAGTGTCAGTACGTAGGTCCTGTAGAGCCCCGCTGCTTGATTGAAATCTTCTCCGCTGCAATTTTCAATAAAGAGAAGGACAAGGGCTCGAAATGACATCGTCCAAGCGCTCTTCTCCTCCTCCACGTTAAGACCCGTTAAAAGGCCCAGAAGAAGTTGCCGATCCGGGAGATTAAAAAACGGCCCTTCAGGCGATGGAGTGGCGAGATGTTGCGATAATGCGTCCAGCGCTCTCAAGGTATCGGGCAATGCCCCTGGTGTTTTGAGCCATATGCGATGTTTAAATCCACGGCCCAAATACTCCAAAGTCGCCTCCAGATTGCCAATGCGAGCTGAAAGCATCAAACCAAGCCCGCAGAGCGGGCCTCCAATACTCTGTTGTTGTGACGCTAGCCTCTGTTCGAGGTTACCTAGAAAGGCCAAGGCCCCGAAGACACTGGGATCCTTCGGCCCAAGCTGATTGAGGATGTTGACGCACGATTTTCGAATTTCGTACGACAGGTTGTTGTGTGGCTGGCCGCTATGCTCTCTTGGTCGGGTCTGGAACAAGGTGGCGTCGAGACCTGACGACAAGCATTGTGACACAAGTCTTCGAATGCCAGAAATTGAACTCTGCTGGTTCAGTACCGCAGTAAACTGTCTCGGGGAAGGCGGGACACCATTCCGTAACGACCCGGTGATTCTTTGCCGTGACAGGAGCCAGTGTAAGAGGAGTTTATCATTCTTGGCTGCGTAGTTGGAGATGCCGTTTTCGAGGCAGACGTTGTGGAGTACGTCTGCCGGTCCTTTTCGCGGGTCCAATGCGTTGGAAGTTTCGAGGGCGGCGCTGACCTTGCCGCTGTGAGCCTCCTCTCCCGAGTCGATCAGTGGGGCCCGCTTTGGACCACCGCGCAGCGCGACAGAGAGCATGTCGTGGTTCGTGACACGCCATGCATTGGCTGGGACCGATGACAACTCAAAGGCTTTGCGTCGGCTAAGGGCCAGCTGAGCCTCTATTTCCTCCACCCGAGATACGATCCTCTGGGGCTTTGCGGCAGCTGCCATCCATTTCTTCCACAACGCCGCCTCATCTTGTTCCGTGAACGGGCGTACGAGCTTACTATCCACGTCGTCTAGGTCGAGCAGGAGGTCGCTAATCCTGAAAAGCTCATGGCGTGGGATATTCCGAGGATATTTATTCTTATTGATAATATAGTATGGGGTTCCCCCGTCCTTAGGTTCCCGGCGGAGGAAGGTCGTTGGTTTGTCCGGATCCCGGGGGGAGGAGGCCTGTCGTCTCTGATGGGCTCTTTTGCAGAGGGTCGGAATGTCAATGCGGGGTCTCCTTGACGTCGCGGGACGCAACATGTTTGGTGGATTTGGCGATTGCGAGTGAAATGGGCATGCGGGAAGGACACTAGCCTGGGACCTCGTCGGCGGTTGAATGATACAGAAAACAAAAGAAGCCCCGAACCACGAATCGCAGAGGATGGAAATTGCAATGTAACACAGCCGAGAGATGGGTGCGGGAAGAAGCCGGGGAGGTCACCCCTCAAAAATCTGTCCATTTCATCCGGGACACACAGCCAAATATGGATGGCTGCTGATACTGCCCGCCATGCACTCCGCGGCTTTCGCGTTGGGAGGTTACAGGTGCTTCAATCACTGTAAACAGGGAAGTTGAGCCCCCAACGGCGCAGACTTCCTCTAGGGCTTAGCGGTCCCGCTGGTCGCTGGAACATCCGGGGAAGGTGGGGTTACATCAGGCTTGGGTCCTTGGCCTCGGCAAATGATGTGGCGGTGCATATTTTGCACCAGCCACAGGAGACCCGCACTTATGTTTATCCGATCAAGATCGTGCATCTTCAATGATGAGGAATGGAAGGCGGAAGCAAAGCAACATAGGGTCATTAAGGTAGCCCAGCATACCGGGTCATTCAGGCAGGCCCGCGTTTCGTATCAGCTTTGACTACTTCGACACCCCGCAACTGAACACAGCCGTGTGCGTTTCTCGCCAACTACAGCGCCAAAAACACCCAACCATTTCGCGCTACGCGACTACCTGACCATTATTGCAAAAGCCCCCGTCATAATGTCTCCTCCAGCGAAGAAACGAAGAACTACAAGGAGCTCTGCAGCAGCAGAGAAGGAGGCATCACTGGCCACCGAGACGCCTGCCAGCGGCTCTGAGGCTCAGGATGCCCCGGAAGACGTCGAGACTCCCTCGGTAGCCGCGACAGCAGAGAAGCAGGAGGAGGCGCCCAAACCCGAAGCAGATCCCGCTGCCAAAGCCAAGGACCGGATGGCGCGCTTCAAAGCCCTACAAGCTAGAGCAAAGTCGTCATCTGAGACGAACTTGAAGGAGGCAACCTTGGAATCGCAGAGACTCGCTACGGACCCCAACCAACTCACAGCGTTGCACCGAAAGCAGGCCATCGCATCACAAAAACTGCTCAAGGCAGATGTAGAGGAGGCTGGCGAGGATTTTGAACGCAAGCGGGCCTGGGACTGGACTGTCGAAGAGAGCGAGAAGTGGGATAAGCGAGTGAAGAAGAAGGAAGCGCACCGCGACAACAACGCCTTTGCCGACTACACCCAGGAAAGCAACAAGATTTACAAGCGCCAGCTGAAAAACATCAACATGGACATGGAAAAATACGACAAGGAAAAGATGGCGGCCATCGAAAAGGCGGCGGCTTCTGGTGGCCTGGACATTGTCGAGACAGAAGACGGAGAGCTCATCGCCGTGGACAAGGATGGCAGCTTTTACTCCACCGCCGACTCAACTACCTTTGCGCAAAACAAACCCGACAAGGCTGCTGTGGACCGGCTTGTCGAAGATCTGAAGAGGGCAGAGGAACAGAGGCTCAAGAAGAGAAAGGAGAGAATGGCCAAGAACGGCGACGATGGCGACGTGACGTACATCAACGAGAAGAACAAGCAGTTCAACCAAAAGCTGTCGCGCTTCTACAACAAATATACGGCGGAGATTCGAGACAGTTTCGAACGAGGCACGATGATATGAGAAGAGATTATACTGGATAGATTTGTATTTTAGTTTTGTCCTCGCATGGGGTATTAATACATTTTAGCGCATGGTCAAGTGCAAGCATTATTTTAGACCATTGTCTTCCTCCATGACTTGCTTGCCAGCTCCTCGATATCAGCGGGCTCGATGACACCGGACACTTTTTCATCACCAAAGGCTTCCACCACGGCCTCGGCAACAGTGTCGACCTTAATTGGTTGGATGCCTGCGGCACCCATGAACTTCTTAAAATAATGACCAGTCAGATCGTTGGCCATGGTGCCGAGGCCAACCATGGCAGCCAGAGGTACCGTAATCGTGCGCGAGTGATCAAACATGAAGGGGGGTCGGACGTAGAGACCCCGGACTTCGGGGAAGCTGTTTGCAATGGTGCTCTCGGCCTGCCGCTTGGTGGTGATGTACCGAGCAGGCAGGACGGGCGCCCCGCCAGCGGCCGATATGTAGCAGAAGGAGCTTGCTTTGGCGGCGGCAGCATGCCTGGCGAGTGTGATGGCGCTGTCTCGGTTCATCACTTCATACGAGAACTGGTCATTGGGATTGGACGGCTTGATGTCCTCCCCCTCCTTCCTCTCCAGAGGGTTGATGCCGCGGTCACGCACGGGGGCAAACATCTTGGCCAGGCCGGAGATGGGCGACTCTCGGCCCGAGACGATGCCCTTGTAGTCGGCCTCGAGGAGGATGCCCATGCTGTGGACAACGAAGTCGGCACCATTCAGCAGCGGGGCATACGTCGCCGGGCGGAGGATGTCGCCACGCTCCCAGCTGACCTTGTGTGCCCAAGAGGGCGGGTTGCGCGAGGAAGTGACTGTGTCCCATCGGGGTTCACCGGAGCGGCTTTCATGGGGCGTATGTGTGTGAGCTTGTCTCGAAGCTGGATGAGGTTGTGGGAGAGGGAGAGAGGGAAAAAAAAAAAGAATTACCTGATGGACGTCACCTCCCACCCTCTAGCCACGGCAAACTGGCAGATTCTAGAGCCCAGGAACCCGGAACCTCCGCAGACGACGAGCTTCTTTGTTGCAGACATGGTGATTGCGGTGGTAAAAGAGGAAGTGGTGTGATTTGCGAGCGAAAACGGGGGCGGATGGATGTGAGCTATGAGAGCAAGCAACGGCAGCACTTGGATGTGAGGGTTGCTGCTGCAAAAAGCACAATGAAAACGGCCTTGTCAAGTAATTGAAAACCTGTGTCTTGGGAATTGAGGATCAAGCTCTTATCCCGGTGCACATTCTGGTGATGTTGACAAGCCACACGAGAATCATGAAATCATAGTTTGCCCAAGGCTGAAGCTCTCTCTCACAATGACACCAACGAAAGCTCTGGGCCACTTTTTGTGGGTGGTCCCGCCCTAACGCGCGCCGTCATTGGCTAGCGGGAACCTTGTTGACTCTGCAAGGCTGAAGGTCTAAATTATCTTCTCGTGAGCCGTGATCCATCGTCGCCCATCGATCGCATCACCGAAATCCATCGTTACTTGCATCACTACGCATGCGCATCCACCATGGCGCCCCAGAACCAGCTCGGAAAGCGCGTCAAGCTGACGCAGATTCGGCGGCCCTTCATTGTTGGAAGCACCGCGCTCCCCTTCTCCGACGCCAACCCTCGTCCCGCAGGCATCCCCGACAATCACACACACTCCTGGCAGGTCTTTGTCAAAGGCCTCGACGACACGGACATTACGTACTGGCTTCGTCGCGTCCAGTTCAAGCTGCACGAGTCTATTCCCAACTATGTGCGCAGTACGTCCCTCCCCCTTCTCTCCCTCTCGTATGCCCCCGGCGGTTGTGCGCGGTCAAGTGCGTGCTGACAGGTTGAAATTCAGTGGTCGAAGGCGAGACTGGCAAGCCCTTTGTTGTCAACGAAACTGGATGGGGTGAATTTGACATCACCATCAAGCTCTACTACGTAAACGATTCGGGCGAGAAGCCGCAGACACTGTACCACTACCTCCGCCTACACCCGTACGGCCGGAATGAGGAGGAAAAGCAGGCCATGGTTGCCGCGAATGGCGAGGTCCGCGCCTGGAGCTACGAGGAACAGCTCTTCAACGAGCCCTACGAGGTTTTCTACAACCTGCTCACGCAGGGCGCCGTGCCAAAGGGCTGGAAGCCACCGGGCGGCAAGGGCAAGGGCAAGAACCGCGGCCCGCCGCCTTTGCCTCCCGCCGACAGCAACGACGTGTGGGAAAAGTCGGCCATGATACCGGCGCACAACCGGCCCGGGCAGCCGTTCAGCCTCGAAACGGAGGCGGCCGAGATTAAGAAGCTGGCCGATGCGCAGGCGCAGACCGAGGAGATGACCAAGAAGATCCTCGCCGAGCTCAAGGCCAAGGAGGACCTGCTCGCCAGCCTCAAGGCCGAGAATGCCGCTGCCGCTGCTGCGGCGAAACCCGCTTAGAAAGTGGGCGCGGACCACAGGCGCACCGGCCGAAAGCGCAAGGCACGGAAAGAGGAGGAGGCTTCCGATTAGAGCAGCAATGTGGGCAAGCTGATCTCGTCAGCTGCATCTAGCGTCACGCTTGGGCGATCCTCATTCTCAGACTCGACCACGATCAAGGTCGAATCGTCTGACGAGAGTTCCAAGCCCGTTGGGGCGGCGGGAGTAAAACGACGGGCCCAGCTTTGAGACAACAACCCATTGCTGAGCTGGATGTCTAAAATTCGCACCCGCCAAAAGTCACACCCCCCTCTCCCTCATCCGCAACCTCTAGCAGGCGCTCATGCCAATTGAGTGCCGTTTTCCCCTGGCCACAGCGTGGCTGCTGACAGGATTGCTGCATGATGACGCCCTACTCAGCCGATCAAGGTATGCAGACACGAACGCTCCGGAGTGGCTTGTCCCCTGAATGCAAAACCACCAAGACACGAGCAGGAACAGGGGCCCCCAGAGGCCAACCGGGGACTTCAAGGAACAAGGAACCGCCATGTTTGTTGCAGCCAGCCAATCCCAGGCTGCAGGCGGTGGGAAGACGGCAATCATGTGATGGGCATGCAGATGACAATATCCAAGGAAAAAAAAAAACAAGAATAATAATAATAACAACTAAAAAAACATGCCGCCAAGAGCTCCCCATCGGCCATCGAATCATGTCGCTCAAACCCGTCTCCTGCCGATCCATTCGCCCATAAACATGGCTGAGCAAGCCGGGCATACGTAGTAGCTGCGTAGGTCGTCCGACTTTGGTCATACATACAGATGCGCGCTCAACGTCACCACCACACAAAACGTCGTATTCCCATTCGTATTTCCAAATTTAGTCGACTGCCGAAGCCACCACAAAACGGCACGTCGAGGAAAAAAAATTAGTTTAAAAAAGAAAATCAATAAACATGACCACTGGAAAAGGAAGACACATATGCACACACGCACGCATCGATAAGAGGCCGCACAGGTCGGTTTGCATATGTATTTCGATTGATTTGGATTGGAGTAGTCTCTGCTGCTGCTTCTGCTGCTGATACGTGCAAGCACGCTCCGCAGGGATTGGTTCGTCACCATTCCCCATACCGCCATTTGCCTCCCTTCCCAACCGTGTTATCTATCCCAACCCAAAAGCAAAATGCTGCCCAAAAGGGTCCTGCGCACTTGATGTTTGCCAATTTCCTTCCCAGTAACCCTATTGTAATCCAACCTAGCCCGCCCACCCTATGATGCAGTCCCAAATCCTAGGTCCAGTGCCAAGCTGTTGCTTTTTTGTTTTGCTTTGTCACAGCTTGCGCAACAGAGTGCAGTCATTCCTCCGGGGACCCGACTCGCGACACCATTTTTTGGACAAAAAGAAATGCTGACAAGAATATATGCCGTTCGCTTCCAGTGCGTTCCGGTACAACCGCTGACTTTTCATGTGGTCATCAGCGTAAAGAGAGAGAGTGTGAGAAGATGATGAAAAAAACAGCCAAAAAAACAAAAGCCACACCATGCCGGCCGGTCCATCTAACACCTTTTCCGGCCCACCTTTTTTTTAGTTCTTCAGAACCCTCTCTCCAGCAAACGCCCAGTGTGAAAATCAACGAACAAAAGCTTTCGGACTCTTCCGAAGCCTAAACCCTCTCAAACTCCTGCGCATAATCCCATGTAAAAAAAAAAAAAAGAGCAAAACAAAATCTTCAAAAGAGTGTGGAGATGGTCTGTTGTATGTACTTGTAAAGAAATGGTAGTTTTGTGTGTGAGTGTGTGAATTATCGAGTTGCAGCTTCGTATGCTGGGGGTGGGGCGTCTTCCCGCTCATCCCAGTTGCCTTGTTGTCGGTGCTTTTCGTCATAGACGCGCTTGGCAATCTCGCCAGCCATCTTCATGATCCATGCCTGCTCAAGGATCACGGACGAAGTTTCGGAGCTGGTGCTCTGGTTCTCCAGACCAGCAGCCTTCTCCTTGTTGAGATGAAGCCTATTGTGCGCAGCCGCTATAATGGGACTTCTGAAAGGATCGGCGGCCGCGGGAGAAGGGTCGACAGTGGAGGTCTCGATATCCTCGGACTGCTCGTGAAGATCTGCCATCAATGGGTGGTGGCCCATCTCGCCAGCGGTTCTGAAGCGGACCTTGTTGGGCGTGGGTGCTTCGGCAATAATGGAGCCCTCGTCCAGGTCCTCTTCAATGGACTCGGGAATTAGAGGCTCCGACATTGGCACATTGGCAGAAGAAGTGTCCGAGCTTTCGCTGATGGTATCAGGGGTAGCAGCCTCGGATTTGCTGTGCCTGAGGTTGACAACTCTGGTCTTCTTTTTACGTCCAGGGCGTGATCGGGATCCAGACCCCAGAGAGAGACCAGTGGTGGCCGAGTTCAAGCTGACCATTGAGGGCCGTGCTGGAAGGTGCCCGTGCGCAGTGCTGCCCGTGTCGGAGAATGTGTAGGTTGTGGTGGAAGCTGAAGTGGAGGCTGCAGCAGAGCCGGCAGCAAACGAGTTACTCTTCGAAAGACTAGGTGTTCCTGTGGACGGCGACGGGCCCTCAGATCGATCTCCATGGCCCGTCCAAGCACGGAACACAACATCCCGAATGCCCGGGGTGAACAGAGAGAGCGTACGGTGAGAGTCAGTCAACGCAGCAAGTCGCAGCAGGTTCTTTTGAGAGAACAGGGACTGAACCTCGCCGCTTCCGTTCAGAGAAAGCTCTGAAATGTCGTGAGGGTCAAGAAGGTTGCCATTGGCGTCGACTGGGTCCAATGGGGGGCTAGCAAGAGGGTCCACACCAGTCTCATCAACAGGTTCCTTCGGAGTCTCAGTACCCTTGTTTGCCTGGTCAGGGCACCACAGCTGAAGGGATAGTCTATGGATAATGGCCGGCAACTCGTCCATCATAAGGTTGCGCAACTGCTGCTCGATTGTCCTCTGCAAGTAGTCGCGAACGAACTGTATCGAATCAAAGGTCGACGAGACCTTGAGGGACTCGAGTGGGTCATTGCGGAAGACGAGGGTGAGGCCCTTTTGCTTTGAGAAGACGAGTATGATGAAGGCGGAGAGCTTGATCTCGGACAGTGTGATCGAGAGTGGGATAGTGAGGCCCGATGCTGCGGCTAGAGGCTGCGGGGAAGTGAACGTCGGCTTGGAGTAGAGGTAAGTGTTCAAAGGATTGGCCTAAGTGATGATATTAGCGTTACTATAGCTCATGGATGTCGCATAAATTCATTTAATTGCTCCCATGCTCGGCCAACCGCGTCTGAGGGGCAATGCGCGCGTCGACGCCCAAAAATAATGCGTAGCCTCTCTAATCCTGCACTGTTGAAGTTTACTCCATTTTCGGATCTGTCGGTGAACGCAACGATTGGCGGGGCTTGACGGGTGTGCGTTGTCGGGTAGGAATGAGGATGATAGGGCTCGTGCAGCTGCACACCGCTTCAAAATAATTCGGAGACGAGCAAAATGGCGAGCTGAAGCATTTGGAATGTTGTGATTGCATTCCAGTGTTTTGAATCGATGTGGTGGAAGCGAGAGGCGATGTCGGGGGTTGTCGGAGCTTGTCGTGAGGGCCGGGCGCGGAGGCGGGATGACGCAAGACGAGGGAGAAGGGAAAAAAAAAACTAGCTATACACACCTGAACTCGGGTCTTGAGAGTCAAAAAGGCATCGCCAGAGTAGGTCATCTTGAAAATGCCTCGGAATCGATCTTCAGCCAGGTCGCCAATCTCCAAAATCTCCAGGTCGGGGGGCACGGTGCCCAGGTTGAATTCGCTAACCAGAATATCATCGACAATGATGGGCGGCTTGGGGGACTTGTTCAGCGCCTTTGTCAAGAGATCGCGGGCGCGCCGATAAAACTCGGCGTCGGCCGTGAGTGGCGACCAGTTGAAGTTGAAGGCCATGTTGAAATGGCTTTTACCTTCTCACAACCATGGAGTAAGCAAGCAGGTGCTGGGGTCGGCTGCAGTGTGTGTCGCGAGAAATATAAAAAAAAATCGAGAGAGCGCGTTTGCGGAATGTTCAAAGTCGAGATAAGCGGGTGGCCAAGGGAGTGACGGAGAAGAAAGGGTGGAATCGGTCGGAGGAATCGAAGATGGGTCGGAAGCGCAAGATTAGGTTGTCGGCAGGAGGACGCTTGACGTGATTAAGATGGAAAAGGTGAAGGAGAGAGAATTGTATGTATGTGATTTCCCAGGAGGCCGGATCGTAGATGACGCTACAGGCTTTCCCGGAACAGAAGCGGGTGGTTATTGGGGGAGAGGGGAGAAAGTGGAGAGCTCGGGACCGGGGAGTACTCTGGCGCAGGAATATTTTTTTCGCGCAGGACCGCGGGAGCGTATTGGCGGCCGAGCGTCCAATGCGAAAGTCCGCTCGCGGAATAGTGGATGCTATGCGGCCGGACGAACCCACTAGACAGCGAAGAAAAGGGCTGCGCTGGCGGCAGCGAGTTTCAGAAAGGGCCGGCGAAAAAAACGTCTAAAAAGGCGGTGTTTGATGTTTCCAAGAGTTAAATTCCTCAGTTGGATCTGGGTTCGTGATGGCAAAACGTGACGAGCTGCAATTTGTTAATGATCCGATTATGAGCTGCGGACGATTACGGCCTGACGGGGGCGAACAGTTCCCTCAGTCGCGCCGCAGAGGCACAGGTTCCAGGTCTTGACAGGGCAGATACATAGAGAGCCTGTCAGTGGGTAGCGTAACCAGGCAATGGGAACGTTGTGAGTGGCCTGAGAGGACCGAGGATTACCGGAAACACGGGGGTTGGAGATGGTCCCAGCGTCCAAGGGCGTTTCTTTCCACTTGGAAGGAAGAGTCTGCAGGGCTCACTCCGGGGCGCGACCACGATGACGAAGGAAAGGGAGGGGGCGAAGCACAGCGCACAAAACGGCCGGAATTAAGAAAAAAAATGGGCGCACTTACGGCGGACCGGTTGTCCGAGGTCGAGACCGAGGCTTGGGCAGACAAAACCTGTGCGCCTTGCACAGCAAACCCTTGGGACCGCTGGTATGGGACCTAAAAATGTGCACACGGGATAAAAACCGTCACGAATTGGAGCCGTTGGGCGTCAGCCGGGTCGGGCCAGGTCGCGTGATGGTGCAAAAGTGTGCAGCGCGGGTGCTGGGCTGCTTGTTTTCTCGTCTTGTGTTGTAGTTATCGTGAGGTGCGCCGGGCGTGTGTGTGTCGCGCTGATCGGGCGGGTTTGTCCACGGGACAAGGTCAATGCAATGCAATGATGCAGTGTGCGGGGGGGAGACGAGGCGCGATGCTTTGGCGATGCAATGCGTTAATGCAATGCGTCTGGACGTATCCAAGAAACAATTAATTAATTAATCGATGGCAAGATGGGTCGTCAATGCGGCCCACGGCGTTATTGTATATCACTCTCTCCGCATTTGCCCAGTTCCCCTTGCTCGTCCCCAGAATGCAAAAAAAGATCGCATTCCTCCAATTGTCGAATCAGCCTTCGCCTCACCTCGATAGCATCGTCACCATCAGATGATGGGCACCAAAGGCTGAATCGTGGAACGACGTCTGCAGCAAGTGGTTCGATGTTCGTCCTGTCTCCGGGGCGCCGAATCTTGCCTGCCCCCCCTCTCAAGGAACACCCAAAGAACCTAAGATCTTCCTTCATGCAGCCTCTTTCGAAAGAACACGGGCCAGCGGCTCCAGCCGGCCGGACGCCCGGTCCTCCAGCCGGTTGACCAGACTGTTGCTGCTCTCTGCGCCATGGTTGTTGGTTGCGCAAGCAGTTGCAGCAGTTGCAGCAGTTGCAGCAGCAGTTGCAGCAGCAGATGCAGCGTATGCAGCAAAGTTTTCAATTGCCGATGCAGCGACCACGTCAAGTGGACGCTGCTGGAGCCCTAATTGCTACGGTACATGTAAGTTTCCGAGGGCCTGCAGCAGGGCACACGTTCTGTGTACCGCAGATAAGGCAGACGAGCGGGACGGGGAGAGCCACAAAAAGCAACGAGTGGTTGTGGGGAGTTGGCGCGGTGCCGAAAACAGTTCGGAAGACATGAGCTGCTAGCACGAACTGGTGAGGGGAAACAGCCAAGCTAGCTTCGGCATGTTTGGCCATGGCGGACGAGGCAGCGGTGGAGTTGGCAGCGTTCCATCGTGCCAAATCTCACGTCTGCGCGTGGTCTGGTGATGTTGGACCAGAGGTGGGATAAGCACACTGCCACCGCACCTGATTGCTGATTGACGGCTGCCCACGCCATAGACGCCATAGCTAGTCGCACCATTTCTTCTCTTCCCCCTCCCGCTGCCCCCCATTCTGCCCACGCCGTTTCCCGATCCTTTGCGATCCTCCCCGATCGTCGGTCATCATGTAAGGCACCGTTTCTGGTGCTGTGTCACACACACTCTCCTCTGCCATGAGGCGTCGAATGTGGATGCGTTGGCTGCTCGGATTCCTCGAGTGGGCAAGTTGCAATCAAACATGCATCTGCAATGTCTCATTTGGGCCGGTGCGGCTTGAAAAACATTTTTCGGCCATGAGTGCATACACGTCCATGCCGTGGTACTGCACATGGGCATTCTCCATACCTGGCGCGCGCAGAGAGAATGCCCGGTCAGCGTCAAACAAGAGGCAGACCACTAACACAGCCAACCTGGGAAACCGAACCAACGACCAACCAACCAAATTCCGGGCTCTTGGATTCTTCCAATTTTAGTGCAGCAACGGTGCATACTTGGACGGTCTAGTCATGCAGCCGAAAAAACGGGCTCGCGTCCACTTACAACAACAGCACGTCTTTGCCCAGCCTTAGGGTTTACCGGGCTGTGAGATGACGCAGGTTGCGCATGTTGGGGGTTTTTTTTCTTTCTTTCGAGAGGCATCCGTTGTCAAACATCCACAGTAGAAAAAAAATAGCACCATGCTGGTGTTTGTGAATTGTGTGACGAGACAAGACCGTCTCCACGCTAGGCAATTGATGCCCCCGCAAGTTGATTCAGGCCTTCTTCTCCGCCTTTATTAAACAAAGCCCACATCCGAGTCATCAGAGCCCATCTCGTCTACCGCCCTGTGCGACTTGGCTTCTGTTTGTGGATGCCACGCTGACCGAGTGCATTTTGTCGGTGACGAAGCAACGCGCCACAAGGCAAGGCGGGCTAAGGTGAGAGGACCCTTGATGAGGGGTCCCAGACAGACGGGCGGCGGGTAGGGGTAGGAGGAGGCAAGGCATTCGGCATGGGCGTTTGGGTTGATGAGCATGGGGGGCCGCGGCCAACGTGACATCATTTTGCTCCGGCCATGACCGACGCCCACGTTGACTGTGATCCCGTGGACGTCGCTCAATCGAATAGCTGAGAGCTACTGCAGAGCACCGAGGCACGCACGGCAGGCGTTGTCGGTCAGTGTCCCGGGAGCAAACTTCATTTCGCCGTCTCCATTGCGGCGTCTGTCGTTGTGTTTGTGTTATGTTTCAAACGACACCGGCCGGCGTGCGCTCCACAGAGCCATGGCAGACGGCAGGGCTGGCGGCAGCCGGCGGCGGCAGCAGCACTGGGGGGGCTGATCGCTGCAGGAGGTCTCTCCGGTGTCTCTAACCTCGAGGTCCAGCCGGCGACGGGCTCCTCCCTGTGCATATTTCCGTTTCGAGCCTTCTGCCTCCTCCCTGGCACCCGGTCAAGCAGATGTGTCCCCAAACGGCTTCCAGGTGTTTGCGAGAAGAGACGGCGGCCCAGCGCGCGGGAGGCCTGGACCAGTCCTCGACCTGCACAGCTGCTGTAGCTGTATCTGTGCCTGTGGCCGTCCCCTGTGGGCAGAGAGAGGGCCCCGCGGGGACTGCAAGGGTCTCGTTCTTGGTAAGGCTTTCTCTCCTCCCTACACAGTAGTGGCGCCTGGCGCTGGCCACTCCCCGGCCCTTCTTGTCGCCCAGGCCCTTGCCAGCCCGTAGACAGCCAGCCATGGCGCTGGCCAAAAGATCGCCACCAAGGGGTGACCTTGCGCAGCGGCCTCCTCCTGGCCCGTCCTAGTCGGCTGCACCGCTCCTAAAGCTGCACATTTGCACCGCAGCAGCGCCCCTCTCGCCGCCCCGGGAGGCGCGTTGACCAATTTGGCCCTGACGTCCCCTGTCCTGGCCCATCAAGTCACCTGGGCGCGCGTCGGCAGCCAGTCTGGTCGCAGAGTCTTGCCAGAACATTGCCAGAGCAGCGCAGGGGCCCTGGTTGCTGTGGCGGTCCCCCTTGCCAGCTGCCCGCGTCTGGCTGGTCAGGGTGTCCAGATCTCCGCCCAGGTCGGAGTCATCCCAAAGGGCCAGCGCCATCCATCCACCCATCCCCCCAGCGGCGGTGCGCTGTACCCGACGCCAACAACCACAGCTCCAGCGGCTCGGGCTTGAGGCTTGGGGGAGGTGGGCTTATTTAATTAGGTACAGTGCACCACACCTCGCCGCCCGTGCAATTCCATGTCGCTCCCTCCCTTCTCAACCCCGAATCCCAGTCCCACGTCCCACTAAATGCAAGACCAGCATGCTGCCAGCTCGATGACTGGCATTGGCGCACACCCTAATCCGGTTCCGGTCCCACGGCGAAGGTCCTAAACCTGTGCGTCACCATCCCAGATCGAATCGTCCACGGCGCCGCCTGTCTTTCTAGTTGCATCGTGCCTTTTTCTCTGCCCTCTGTTCTTTACTACACACACGTCAACGGGGTTGTTCCAGGTTCACGTCTCCATTCTTGTCACCAGCCCCCAGTCAAAGGACCCTTTTTTTAGGGTCCCGTCGTCTGTGTGCCCGCTTGTAAATGGCTGCAGCGGCCCCGGCGGCCAAGTAAAAGGGAAAAGTCGCGGCTGCCGTTGTCATTGCCCACGCCCTCCCAACCCATCCCCATCCACATCCCCATCCCATCCTATTCCCAGGAGGAGGAGGCGTTGCAGAGCTATTGTCTTCTCGGTCGTCTTCTCCGCCATTTGCGCCGCTCTGCCGTCATCCACGCTGTCGGGTCCGACAGTCGGACATGGTTTGCCCTAAGCAAAACATAATGACGCTGTCCTGGTAAAAGCAGGCCATGGCCCATGGCCCATGACCACCATCTGTGTTCCACGATCCCCTCCTGGCTTTCGCACCGAGCGAGATCTTGTCTTGTTTAACAAAACGCCCACCCAGCCCACGCACCCTCTTACGGATTGACTATTCTCGTTCTGTCCCATCTTGCACGTTCTAAACAGGCAAGACATACATGCGCCTTACGTCTTACACACCTCGCCCTACCACCCACCATCCCTGTCGGCTGCCTGTCATAACATCACATCGCATCGTACAGCATCGCATCGCATCGGGCTATCGTTTGCCTTACTCCGCCTTCTTCTAGCACCTGCCCCGAAGTAGAAGGCGACGATTTCGTCTTTCAAGCGAGACGTGTTGGCCCCATAGCCTCCTCTAAAAACAGCCATTTTTTTCATTCTTCTATTTGACCTCGTCCCGTCCTGTTTGCTGCAACGCTGTACTTTTCCATCCACCTCCAACACGCTCACAACCCTCGCCCCCCCATACACATTTATCCTTCCACTGGGAGCAAAAAAAAAAAAGTCGAGGCCCGCAGATCCGCAGCCAACCGTCAGCCCAGCTTCTGACGCAGAAACAAAGGCAGAAACAAACGCAAAGGCAAAGGCAAAGTCAAACGCTGATGCAGTATCCGACGAGGACTAGTTCTCCCCCATCTCCCACCTTCTCATCCCACTCCTCACTCTTTGCCCCCGATTCCCTGGAGCATCCTGCTCCTCTTTCCCCTCTTGGTACATATATCCAGGCCTCCTCCAAGGCCAAACTGGAGCCATTCTCATCCCTCTCGCACCCCGCCGCCGTGAGACACTCGGTGGCTTGGTCGTGCCTTGCAGCACCCTGCATGACCAAGGCAACGCCCCCAATCATGTCGACACCGTCACTGTCCGATGGACAGCTCACGCCTTCTGAAACCGACACGGACATGCTGCTCCCTCCTCACCCCGTCCCCTACTACGAAGATGACCTGTGGCCAACGGCCCAGGACGTGGCCGAAATGGCCATTATGCTCAACGGAGCCGCAACTCCCCTCTCGTGGGATCGACACTCCCTCAAGAGGTTGCCCAGGGGCACCCGGCCTGTCAAGCTTGTTGGCGAGGGCGCTGCCAACGCCGTCTTCGAGCTGGCTCTTCCCGAGGGTTACCCCTCGGCCTCCGAGTTCAAAGGTTTGTTGAGTCTCTGGTGCCCGTTTCCATGACGCCGTGTGGACTGACCGTGGCTCGATCCAGGATGGCTTCTCCGCGTCGCCAAGGCCCCAGTAAACGGTGGCCCTGCGAGATTTAACTACTTAAAACAGCAAGAGTTCTATGCCAACAAAGTCAAGTCTCATCTCAAGGACCACGTCATCAAGCAGGATCTTGTTGTTGTCCGTGACTCCAACATTGTCAACGAGCTGAACCTCTTCCTCCGACGAATTGACCACCAGCGCAAGGAAAAATTCCGGGGCTCTTTTATTGCTCAAACAAACTGGGGCTTGCTGGTGGAGGACATGCGGCCGGCAGGTATGGTGTCTCTCTGGACCCCGGCTTTTCCCGTGCTAAACTAACGGTTCGATCTGCAGATCCCACAAAATGCATCCTCATCGAATTCAAGCCCAAGTGGCTCAACCAGTCCCCAAGCGCGCCAACAGGCGCTATCCGCTGCCGACAGTGTGCCATGGAGCTATACAACTTTCTAAAGGACCCCAAACTTACAAAGTCAGCCCCGGACTCGAAACCCTGCCCCCTGGTTCTCGACAACCCCGATGCTCCACTAGACATCAACTCGCCATTTCGAATCGCCCCTCAACTGGCCAAGATTGGTCACTCGGCAGTCGTCTCGGGGCTCCTGCGTGCCGCAAACCACCAGGTTATCAAGGACCTGCGCACCGCGCAAGCGCTGGCCGATCCCAACGGCCCCTTGAATGCTCTGCGAGACGACCCCATGTTCAACTTTGCCATGACAATCCGCGACTGCACATGCTTTGTCCAGATCTACCCCGATAAGGCCCACCCCGGTCCCGAGGGGCCTCTCCGAATTCGCCTTGGTGATTTTGACTCGAAGGATACGTCCATCAAGTTTGACCGGTGGCAGGCTGCCGAGCGCAATCTTATCTCATCTGGATGTTACACTGCCGATTGGATCCTGTGCGACGGAAAATACTACCACCCCCCAACCATGTGCCTGCTGGAGTGGACGCGGCGCCAGGGTCAGCCCTTACACATGATCAACATTGAGGACAAGACGAGAACCGCGCCCTTGTCCCGCAGCTGGCGCAACTTTGTCGCGCCTCTGGAGGCGGCGGGCACCATACGCAACTTTCCATCCGACTCTGCGACGCTCAAGGTGATGCTGCAGCGGTTCAACAAGGACAGCCCCAAAGCGAAAGTTTGTCCATACAGGACTCAGCCCTTGTAAATCATTCCCCGCCTTTCACTGTGTGGCGCCTGGGGCACCCTTGCTGACGCACTGCAGGCCTTTACCAGATCGGCGGTAGGACAGTGCAATTGTCCGCGTCCCTTTTTCTTCACTACTCTTCTTGTTCTTCTCCTCTGTCAGGATACCAGGTCGGACCGGAAATATACGGGGATAACTACAGCGTTTGTGTTTTGGCTTTTGGCGGGGGTGTTTTTGTTCTTTGTTTTTTTTTTACTTCTGTCTTGTACTGTATTTGGGCGCATTATAAGCCACCGCGGGTTTCGGGCATGCATAGCGACGGTTGCGGTTTTGGAGTACAATACCTAGGTGGTTGCATATTTTCAGCGACAGGCACGAGGACGGCATTCTTCCAAGGGCCGCATATCAAGGGTTTCGGTTCACGGCGGCATTGGTTATCTTCAATACATTCACCCCATAGCGAGGTTATGAAATTTGACAAATCTATTCATTTGCATCTACCGATGATATAATGTATAATATTCCCAATCAAACGCCGGCCAGAAAGAAAAACCCCGCCCCCGAAAAGGTATTGAAAGGCTTGGTCATGCATGCTCCAAAAAAAAAAAAAAAAACTAGGCTCATCCTATATATCGGAAATCGTAAAGCTCAAAATACTGCCAAGGGACAGGCCTGCCACCAGGCACGTGCCCATGAAACCGCCGGCAGCCTCGCGCTCGCCCTCGTCAACCCACTCGCCCGAAGCCATCATGCAGCTGGAGCCAAGCCAGCCGTTTGTGACGCCAAAGGCGATCTGGACGACGAAGAGGTAGAAAAAGTCGCTGGGGACGACGGCGCCGCGGCCGCCAATGTTGCAGAGGAGATAGAGCGGGAGAAGGCCGACGCGGGCGACGGCGAGGGCAAACAGGGCAACGGGCTTGTGGCGGAGCGAGAAGGGCAGCATGGTGGAAACGCGGCCGCACAGGTCGCCGAGGTTCCAGAAGAAGAAGCCCAGCGGGATGAAGGCGGCGGGGCGGTAGATGGCGCCGGCGTCCTCCTTGACGGAGCGGATCTTGCTGGTGAAGACGGGGAAGAACATGGTGGCGGCGAAGGTGATGGCGACGCCGGCGCACAGCCAGTGCAGCTTGCGGAAGAGCTGCCACATGGACGAGACCTTGCGGGCGGCGCGCTCGGCGTCCTCGATGCTGTGCATGGACTCGGCCATGTGCTCAACCATGCGGTTCTCGATGATGTGGTTGTGGCGCTTGACCAAGGGCACAAAGGCGAGCAGAGCCAGGAAGGAAATGGCCACAGCGGTCAGGAAGTAGACAAAGGCCGAGGACGAGGCATCGGATGAGCCTGCTGCCCTGCTGCCCGAGTGCGACTCGTCGACGGGAGAGAAGACCAGGACGCTGGTGACCTGGGCGATTGGGGGGAGAACGCCGGCAACGCCCTGGCCGGCCATGATGGCCTGCATGTACTCGGGGCGGCCGAAGCTCGCGGCGAAAGCAAAGGTGCCGTTCTGGATGAGGCCGGCGGCCCAGGCGGAGGCGGCAACAACGAGGAGGAGGAAGCCGAGATATGCGTATGGCGAAGCGTCCATGAAGAGGACGGTGGACGCCGTCAGGAGGGCAAAGGCAGCAATGTTGACAATGAGACCCAGGTTGATGCGGAAGGGGTACGAGGCCGTGGCCTGGATGTTGCTGAGCACCACCATGGTGCCCAGGTTGGTGGTTGTCGAGACGGCCAAGACGGCCGACTGAAAGGTGCCCTGGAGCCACTCGTCGCCTTCGAACCGGGACGCAAAGTAGGGAGCGGCGGCGAGAAACATGTTCCTGCGCGCAATGCAACATTAGCAACTCTTCTCTCACAGCACACGGGTTTTCCACGGGGGAGGGAGAGCGGACGTACCAGGCCCAGAGCATGGCCACGCCTAGCAGGGCAAAGATGCTGTACTCGATCCACGAGAAGGGCTGCTCGTCCTGGCCGTCGAGCACGGCTGAGCCCTCGAGGGCGGTGGGCTCTTCGGCGCCGGTGAGAGGCGCATACTCGGAGGCAGTCGACAGGCGGCGGGAGAAGGCATTCCGGATGCGGTCCACGAAGCCGTCACCATGGCCCGACGACATGTTTGCTCGTCGTCGTCGTTGACGGATGCAACGCGATGCACCAAAGGAGAAAGGGAGGTGCTGCGGTATATCTCGAGGTTTCGGGCGGGGGGACGTTGGACCAGCGCGGCGAGTGCTGGAGAGGGATTGGCAGCTGGTGGTTTCAAGCGGGCGCCATGGGATTAAAGAGACTCAACGGACCGGAGGTTGAGTCGGGATGAGGCTGTCGCGCAGCTGAGAGTGGCCAGGGTGGTAATGGAGGCGTCGCCGTTGGTCGGAGGGGCCGGGGGGCCGGGACCCGCGCGGTACTGCGCTGCGAGGTTTAGCGGGGGAGCGGCAGCTGGAGCAAGGGAGCGAGTAAGGCGGGCGGGTGATGGGCGAGGTGGAGTGGGTGCGAGACGGGTGCGAAAACGAATCATGATGGCGATGCGATGCGACGCAGCATGAATCTATTACCCCATTATCATCACGCCCCGATAAGAGATGCAGCTGGGTGGCCGCCGGCGCACCAAGGTTCTGGTGGGCTTGGTGCACGCTGCGTCATGCCAAAACGGCGCGACAGCTGATAAGATAGCGGGCGTGTGAGGCCGCAAGCGCCGTCCCGTGAGCGGTGCCTTGGAGCGACAATTAAGGCTCACGCGCGCCGCTAGTCAGGCGCGCGTGGGGTTTCCTGCTTTGGGGGTCACCTGGGGCCGACCTCTGCGTGGCTTTTGCGCACGCACTAAGAAGCGGCCCCGTTGATGCTTGATGCTTGATGCTTCTTCCTTCGTCCGCTCCTTGTTTGATTCAACTACCACGTGCTCTTCTCCCTTACCCTTCCCCGCCATCGCATTCATTCATCCATGCTTCATTGCTTCATCAAAGCATTATTCGTACACAGGTAAATTCCCCGCCGTCTCACCAAATCTTCGAAACAACATCTCGGCACCCAGCAGGATCTGAAAGACACACACACACGCACACTGAAACATGTCCCCGGCCGTTGGCTGCATGCTGATGTTGCAGTTGCGGCTTGCACGACAGGCCAGGGCGTTTTCTAGTATTGCACACCAACATCATCCTCCCAGGCGGCTACGGCCCTTTTGGTCCCGTCTTCACACAGCATAAATAATTAAACAAAATAAAAACACCTTCTAAATGAGGCATTTTTTCTTCAATTCTTCTTCTCCATACTCGTAGGCTCAACCAAACGGAGACGCTTCCGCCAGGGGCCCATTCTGCAACCTACACGTGATGGGCCAAGTATGCGATGCAGCTATGTCGTGCAGTATTTACAAGTGGAAATCGACTCTTGGCTGTTGAGTTTAAGGTTGGCACTCGCATCTTTGGAAATCTTTGGGCGGGTGGAGATGTTCGCCAAAGGAGAAACATCGAGTCCAGTTGAAGTCGCTGAAACGAGTCTTGCACGCCGTCATATGCAAAACAAGGAAAAGGGGGGGGAAGCCCCAACTCAAAAGTAGAATGCAATTAAACCACAGTAGTTTTTTTCTTCTTTTTGCCTTTTTTAGAGAATAGTCCTAGAACTAGTAGAAAATATTGTACACGAAAAAGAAAGAAAACGAGAAAGTAGAAGAAAAGGTGTCATCGTCGCACATAGCCAGTCTGGATGCCATCCCAAAGCCAAATTAAATAGTCAACAAAATATTATTCATCCGTTTTCTCTTTTTTCATCCATCCATGGGAAATCTGTCTGTGAATCGAAAAGTAGCCAGGGATTTTTCGAGTTCCGAAACCATGTCTGACACCGTGGTCACGAAAGAAACGCCATCTTCCTTGTTGATAGCCAGCCTGGATGCGGCGGCATTGGCACCGCCAAGGAAGCCGACGGGCTTACCCCAGTTGTATCCGTCGGCGACAATCTGACCCGGTCGACCATTGGGGAACAGGGGCGAGTTCTTGGCAAAGACGTCCTGGGCCCCGTCGGCGACGACAATGGCGTCAAAAGCTGTGGCATCGGACGCAGAGTAGGTGGCGCCGATGTCGCCGCCCAGCGTCTCGCCGACAACGGTTACAACGAGGCCGAGATCCTCGAGGGACGCCTTGAGCTCCTTGGCCTGTGCCATGGAGCCGCTGGAGCCAGTCGAGGCGAGGATGCCAACTGTCAGAGTCTTGATGGTGGGCAGCTTTGTTCCGAAGATGGACACGCCGGTAGTGGTGTTGTCATGGTAGTATGTGGGATCCGCAGCGGGGGCCTCGAGGCCCAGCGCTTCACCCACGCGGACAGCAATGTCGTGGCTGATCTTGTTGAGCTGCGTGAGGACGTTCTTCCTAACATCTACCGACTGGACGTTGCTCGTCTCGAAGCGAATAGCATTGATGAGAAACTGCTGCTCGGCCTTTGTGAGGGAGTTGTAGAATAGACGGGGCTGGCTCCAGTGGTCGTCAAAGGTAGGCGATATCTCGCGAGCAAGGGGGCCCGATGCCTGTCGGCGAGGAGCAGTGAAGAAGCCGTTGCCCTGCGTCTGGTTCGCCTGCATCGGGAAACCTTTGTTGAGCGTGTTAGGGGTATCTAGGCGGCGTCAGCTTTCCTTCTTCTCAAATCTCCACATCGTCACGGATTTCTTACACTGATGGATGTTCTTATGGATAAAGGTCTGGCCCAGGCCATCGCGGTTGTTGTTGTGGATAGCAGTAAGAGGTCGGTTCACAGGGAGCTGCTCAAAGTTGGGACCGCCATGACGGTTGAGCTGAGTGTCGAGATAGGAGAAAACACGGCCCTGTAGGAGGGGGTCCTCGGAAAAGTCAACGCCACGGACAATGTGTCCAGGTTGGAACTGAGATGAGATGGGTCAGCTTTATCAACTCGGGCGCGGGCGTCAATTGGCACATACATCGATCTGCTCAGTCTCGGCAAAGTAGTTTACGGGGTTGGTATCCAACTTCATGACTCCGAGTTTAGTCAGAGGAACGTACTCCTCGGGAATAATCTTTGTCGGATCCAGGACATCGAACCCAAAAGCCAGAGCCAGGTTCTCGTCAAAGATTTGGGCGCAGAGCTCCCATTCGGGACCGTTCCCGGATTCGATGGCCTTCCATAGATCATCACGGTGGTAGTCGGCGTTCTTGCCGGAAATATGCTGGGCCTCGTCCCACACGAGGCTGGCCTTTCCCTGCTTTGTCTTCCAGTGCCACTTGACGAACATGCTGTCACCGTCATCCGTAACGAGCCGGTACGTGTGTACGCCGAAACCATCCTGTCAACGCGTTAGAAGCTACGCTTGGAAGATGAGGGGACAAGCACTGTGTAATCACCATGTGACGGTAGCTTCGAGGAATTCCATTGCCAGACATGGCCCAGAAGAGCGTGTGAAGAGCCGTCGTCTGCTGACTGAAAAAGTCCCAGGCCGAATTGTGAGCGGTGGCAGCCTGGGGTATTTCATTGTCAGGAGATGGCTTGACCGAGTGTATCAAGTCAGGGAATTGCATAGCATCTTGGATGAAGAAGACGGGTATGTTGTTGCCGACGATGTCAAAGTTGCCCTCGTCGGTGTAGCTAATAGAGATGTGTAAGTAAGGCACTGTGTCACATCAAGACGTTGGCTTACAATCGGGTAGCGAAACCGTGAACATCGCGAGCCGTGTCAGCACTACCCTTTGAACCCGCAACGGTCGAGAATCGGACAAACGTCGGCGTCGTCTTGCCCTGGGAGCTAAGAAACGATGCCGCAGTCATGTTGCTGTGGTCAGCATAGCTAGTAAAAGTTCCATAAGCACCAGCGCCTCGAGCATGAACAACTCGCTCAGGAATCTACGGGACGTGATTAGCACAAACTCAATGTCGGAGAACCGGCAACATACCCGCTCGTGGTCAAAGTGAGTAAGTTTTTGGCGATAAACGAAATCCTCGAGCAGCGTCGGGCCTCGCTCGCCGGCTTTGAGAGTCTTCTGCTCCTCAAATGGGCCACCAACGTCGGAGCTCATGAATCCGTCGCTGTCGTCAACCTCGCTATTTATGAGATGGCTACGAGGGGAGCCCTCTTGAGCCCGGGCAGCCAAACGGGCTGGGTCGGCAAAGGGACATTCCGCAGCTGTGAGGCTTGCCAAGCCAACACAAACGGCGAGAAGAGTAGAAGAAACCATGGCTTTGTTGGCAAAAGTGCAAGGCGAAGGAGCAAAAGTGTACGAGGACTTGAAGCTCCAAAGGTTGCGTGTCAATGGCGAATAAGGTCAACGGGATATACTTATATTTTGAAGGGGATGGAAAATCATTCCTCGGGACGATTCGAGCAATTCCACGGCAGTTCGCCTGAGTGATGGACCAATGCGGACCCCAATCGCGTGCGCACTGGGCGAGTGGGTGTGCAATATGCATGGAGACGTGCTCGCCTCGCCCCCAGAAACCGGGGATAAGAGCCGATGGGATGGCAGCAATCACATCTGACATGTATGATACATCGGGTTACTTTTGCAGGGCCGCGTCGCCAAGCAATTGTTCTTCCGGGACAGGGCAATCTAGGCCAAACCTTCGTCCCATGTCCAAGTTTTCAACACGATGACAAAGCTGTGCTTTTCCAAAGCAAACATTAGATTCCGGATTGTGCTTGTTTAGCCGAAATGGTGACGACGCGGTTGTAACATTGCCAATTGCGCCGGGTACAAGAATCATCATCTCGGTACATTGTCTTAGAATGATATAGGTTGTGGAACGAAAAAGCTCCGCACGAGAGCATGGGCCTTGGGAGTGAGTGCGCCGCAGGCACTCTTTCTGCTTAGCCGACAAGCGGAGATGTATCTGCGGACGGAGAAAAAGTAGAGTCTTTGATTAGTAGTTGCCGTGGTAAAGAAGAAGAAGAAGAAGCGAAGAAGGGTGGATGAAGCCAAAACAGGGTGTAAGCTCCATCGGCAGCCGCTTTGGGGGGTGGGCTACTCATCCAATCAAAGCGAATTGGTTGCCACCACGATGCATCTAACGGAAGGAGATGGGTCTGGGGATCCAGGAAGCATTGCCGTCCATGTGCCGAGATGCAGTCCGCCACTCTTTGGGAGCACACGGCCGTGTTCCGGGGGCATCTCATTGGCTGCAGCTTCTTTGAGAAGAGAAAAAGAAGCATCGCCACTGGGTGTGCTTGGTCAATGCTGACTCCCTCATTATTCTGATCCATTGTGCAGCAGCTTTACTGGCACAGCCAAAAAAGGCAACCGTGGTACGGCCAGGGTTGCCATCTTTGCCCGGGGGGAAGGTAGCATGCTGAGGAATCAATGCTGAGGAATCATGACGACCAATGGCGTGTTGGCTCCAGGCCCACGTAACAAGATATGGCGACACTGCGGCTATCGTCGCAGCGCGAATTGATCGCAAAGCTCACTTCATTGCAAAGTCATAGACTCGTATAATAAGTTGCATAATAGCTAGAATATGAACCTAATCCCTAACCCCAATCCCTAACACCTAGCCCCTCGCCCCTGACCCAAATCCAGTTCTTAACCCTAACTTATCCCTAAACCAAATCCTAATCCATATCGAAAAGATCCATTGGAAGAGCTGTCGCGAAGGTTATCCTGAGGATTGTTGGAAGGATTGTTGGAAGAGCTGCTATAAGGACTTCCACAAGGGCTATTGTGAGGGCTATCATTAAGGACCATGGTATTGCTAGCAAAAAAGCACCCTTTTGCGAGGGGGCGTGGCTCTCCTCGCTATGCTCGATCCCGACCGACCGCCAGCATCACTGGATGCCCTGGAATGAAGGTCACTGTCGCGGGCCAATTGGTGCAGAGAATCTAGATGACTGCATTAGAAAACGTGCTGTGCGGTGGCGGCATCCACGCGGACTCCCATAGACGCTACCACTTCCGTCTTCTTCCCGTGTGCAGAGCGCAGGCTAAAATCGAAGCACCACTCAAAACATGCGTGACATGCGGCTGTGACGACACAGCGGACACACAAATTCGGTAACAAGATTTCAAACAAACCACGTGTGCCTTTGCACATTTCCGAGCTCGAGTCGTAACACCGGAGCATAACCACGTGTTACGCCTGAGCAGCGAGCTAGGCAACATGAACGTATACTTGCGAGGCGAACTTCGACACAGGCAAGGCTCGCCATCATTCTTCAATTCTTCGGCGCACAAAAGTTCTTCGGTTTCATCATGTAGGTTTTTCTTTTTCTTTTCTCTTGCTCTTTTTTTTTTCTTCTTTATTTCTGAACATGGTACGGGGCAGGAAAGACAGGGGAATGTATCGGGGCAAGGACCATTGTTGCGAGGATACGACATGTCATCGTAATCACTCATGGCTCGTCAGTTCGCCTTTGGAATCCCCGCCAAGCCCGAGCAGCAGCACAGTTATCCGCCAACACTGTATCCGCTTACTTCTGGACGTTTGCGGGGGAATTCCCGAGTCCCCGAGCTCCCTGACCACCCACAAATGGACAGCCATGAATGATCAAGCGATTCCATTTAGCTGATTGCACAATGGCTCAAAATCAATGGCTAAAAGACACCAAGCTGCAGTACTGTGCGGTCGCGCAACCACGCCATGTATCACTTTCTATGCCCTGCGTCATGGCTTCAGTGATGTGTAATGGATATTCTCTCAAGTCGATGGCACCAAGCAGGGGGGAAAACCCCAACCATACTAACGAGTCGGGTTCTTGTGGTTTTTTGCTCGCAAATAAGCATGATTAGCAGAAGTTCGGCAGTGATGATCAGCCTTCTCCGACAAATCTAAATCCCAACTATGACACGCGTTGGGCACGAGCCTTGGTCCTCCCTCTCCGACGAGACTCTGTGGGCTGATCTATTCTAAAAATACCCTTGATGCTGCCACTGTCGCCACAGCCTAGGACCAAACAAAGTGGCGGGCTTCTGGGCTGTTATTTGTCAGAAATACTGAGCGAGAATGTGAACAGCTCGAACAAGATAAGCCGCATCCGTTGGCCGGATTCGAAGTGTGCAATGTTGGGGTCCCTGACAAGGGAGTGTAACTCGCGGCGTTTTAAGAAGTTGGAGTATCGGAAGGCCCTGGCTGTAGTGATTGCACGAATAGTACCTGCAGTATAGGCCTTTGCACTGCCGTGTCGACGATTTCCGATCATTACACAGACAAAAATAAATGTCATAACTCTGTTGAAAAAGGGCACTGTAACTAACCGGTCTTGATGATGTCTTGAATACGAAGGGGCCAGCTTTATCTTTGTTCCCAGGGGCAAATTTTAGGCTACGAGGGGATTGAGTTGACTGTTCTTTTGGTTGGGGCAAAGATTATACAGCCAAACTGATAGTTGAATACTACTCGTATGCCACCGCTGTGACCTGGTTCCTAGATCACCCGGTTGAGCCTAACGCATGTTGTTCCCACTAGAAGCTAATGTGTCAGAAATGCTAGGTATCCCGCTGCTGTTAGTTAGTAGCCGCCGGCGTCTATTAGGTCCGTTGTGGCGGCCGCCGTTACAGGGGTCCTATTCTTTTCTTTGGCAAAACAGAGCCATCTTTTCTTCCACTGAGTCAGCCGTAAAGTGAGCGTTGTTTCTGTAGCGGGTGGCTCAATTCATGGCAGTGCAACAGTATTCCAATGACCCCCCAATCTCTTATTTTAACAGACGTTGGGCTGCATCTTTACACGGATGCACGTGAGGATTTCCCCGAGAATTGACGGCAACGGGGCTGTTTACAGAGAACCATCTCAGCTAATAGAGAAAAAAACCTTGTTCAGCGATGGATGCCCGACAGGGCGGCCTATCAGCTGATGGGCTTTTCTAGAAATAGAAATAGAAAACATCTTACCGCTAAAAATGGCACCGTCTTTGCAGATGGAATGTTGGCGTTTACGCCGCACCCGTGCCGCTAGGCCGGGGTGAGAAAGCGAGCAGACGACAATCCCACTCAAGTTGGCCAAACTGGAATGAGAATAATGCAAACATGAGCGTCTTCAGACCAACCGAGTCTCTATCCTCCAGCTGCTACAGACGGTGGTTGAAGAGGGGAATCCTGCGTCAAGGCGCCAATTGCTTCAAATGAGGCGCACCTTTGTATGTATCTTGCAGGCTATCAACGTTCAGATGAGGCGCACAGCCGACGTACATGGTCGTATTCCAGTAACCACTTTAACAGCCTTGACACCCGGCAGTAGACGAGTGGAATCTCGGTGTTACTAGCCAAACCTCCCAAGGTCCTCTGCCGTCTCTCCTGACAAAAGTCCCGGGCTGGGAGTGCGCCGAGGTGTGACCTTTCATTTACTCAAGCCCACAAGTTGCCCCGATCTGCCCATCCACTCACACGCCCAGGTGTATATGCCCAACAGAAAGCACATGTTCACATTTTCTAATATGTTTTTCCTGCTTTTTTTCAATTACTTAGTTTACTAACTATTTAACTAGGGGCCACTGTCTGGGGCCAGATACCAGCATCGGCTGAAAAAGTAGAAAAGCACTAAAGCCACCCCCGGTCGCACAACGACCTGACATGAATCCGCCCGCAAGAAATCCGAGTGCATAGACATTGACTGTAGTAAGTGAGCCGTAATAGATGGCAAACAACATCCTCCCAAAGTAGACAATGAACAACCATGACCACAGCATCTGGGTCAAATCCATCCTTCCGAGTACAGTGATTTTCCCTCCTCTGCCGCAACTCCAAAACAAAAACGCCTTGCAAGCACCGCACCGAGCTCACACAACCTATCCAAGAAGGATATTCACTTCGTCCTTTGCGTTTGCATCCCACGCCCGTTGTAGGATGTGTCCAACGCCACGGCGGAAACAAATATCGCCGATACGCTCAATCCACAGCACATTGACGACGTTGATGTAACCGTCGGCATCCTTGTGTTCTTCAAAGGTCTCCTGGTCAAAGAGATGCGAGCCATTGCGTTCCGTTGCCGTCGAAATGGCAATGAATTCGAGTTTCTCGTCGCCGTCGTAGTTGGACGTCTGCACGCCGAGCCATGCGTCATGAGAGCGAATCTGCCCAGCCCACCTATCACCCTTGGCCCAAATATTTCCAATCGCAATAGGTGGGTTAGACCGGTCGCGGTGTTCCATTGTAGAATGGTGGTCGACTTCGAAGAAACCTGACGTTGTTTGGAAGGAGAGTAATGGGACCGGGAAGGCTACCTCGCCAGCAGGGGGCTCATATTCGCCGGCTTCCGGGGGGTCCTCAACGGGGATGGGGTACTTGAATAGGGACACGTCGTCGCTGTCGTGCATGTAATACCTGGAGCCGCTGGGCTTCCATCCTGGAGGGAGCTCTGAGTTCGAGCTACGTTTGCCACGCAAGTCTCGAAACTGGAGACCGATGTTCTGCAGCGGCACCGTGTTGACTCGGTTTGTAATGCTCCACGTCACGGTTGGCTTGATGCGGAAGGGATGTGCCGGCCGGGTCCTCTTTACCTCCTGGCCGCCTCGTTTGCCGAAGGGTTTCGCCTCCTCGATGTAGTCAACCGCAGCCTTCCAGAGCGTCAGGTCCACCGGGATGTTATCAAACCACCAGCCCATCCAGGACCACGAGGGCAATGGTGTGCTCGGAGGAGCTCTTCGCCGAATTGAGGCGTGAGGCCGCCAAAGAAGCGCAATATCGAGAAACATAATGGGCATACCGTAGAGGAAACCGCCTGGGTAGGTGCGTGAGAGAACATGGGTAATGGGCGAAAAAGCGCGGAGGGTATCTTCGACGAGTGTCACTCTTCGCGCGCTATAGTTCATGACAATGCGCGCATATTCATCCAGGTCGGGCCAAGAAGGGTGGTGATAGGCAAAGGCAGCATCAGGGACCGCATTAGTACACTCCTGTCGCCCGCCGCGGATCTTCTTCATGACGCTTGATGGGCTTCCCGTCCAGGTGTCGCAGTGGCACTCCCAGGTGACGGTATCCTCAAAGAAGAAGACGCACCGCCGCGAATACATGCGCTCTGCCAAAGTCCAGCCCCGGTTGTTCCAGATTGACGACGTCACTAGCTCTTGCTGATTTCGACCGCCAGGCTTAAAATTTCGAATTGATTTTGAGGGGGTCAATGATGACAGCCCATTATACACGTCACCGGCAGCAGCCACGACAGTGAGGTAGGCATTGGCAAATGTATACGCCATGTGCCTGACATTGTTGTCCATGTCCGCCGGGTCGTCCTGCACGATGCACAATTTATCAATCCAGAGATGTCGGAGACCCAGCTTCCTGGCGACCCACATGGCATCAACAAACGTTTGTGGCATATCAGTCTCCGGGAGCGCATTCTGAAAGGCCTCGAGATTGGACCTGAGCGTCTGCGTAGGTGTTTTGGGGACATGGCTCCGGGTTGGCGACCCCCAGACATAGCTCAGAGCCACATAGCGGTCCTTGGGAGCGGCCCTAACTAGACGTCGCTCAACGGCATCGATGAGCCATATAGGATGCCATGTGCTGGGCTCGGCGTTGCTCGAGATTGCACAATGGTGGTGGTGTTCAGCATTGCATGTTTCGAGCCATTCGCGGATGCGGGGGATCTGGGTTTGCTTGGCTGCTGATGTAGAACGTCTCTGGATGGGTGACGGAGGAGCAAAGTCTTTATCTTTGTCCTTGAAGCCATCTCTGTCCTTGAATCCATCTCTGTCCTTGAATCCATCTCTATCTTTGAGTCCTTCCCCCCTGTCCTGGACCTTGTTCCGGACTTCTCTAAGAGAACCGAGCAGGCGGCCGGTGATGCTGTTGCGCTTGCTGGGCGTGCTATTTGGGAGTTGGTCCTTGCTTCGGGTATGGTCTCGTTCGCGAGGTGTGTAGCTGTCCCGGGGTCTTGGGCTTTCGCGAGGGTGGTGGCTGTCGCGATCCCTTTCTCGGTCCCGGGGACGATAGGTGCTGTCTCGATCCCGGTCGCGGTCTCTATCACGGTCTCTTTCTCGGGGGTGGTGGCTGTCCCGATCTCGGTCTCGGGGATGAATACTATCTCGGGGATGGATACTATCTCGGGGGTGGAAGCTATCGCGGTCCCGGTCTCTATCGCGGTCTCGATCCCGATCTCGTTCCCTGGGCTGGTAACTGTCGCGCTTCCTATCTCTGTCCCTATCCCTATCTCGGGACCTATCTCGGTCTCGGTCCTTGTCTCGGTCGCCAGGGTAAAAGCTGTCGCGCTTGCGGTCTCGATCCCGATTGCGATCTTTGTCGTAGTCTTCGTAGTCCTGGGAGCTGATGTCGCTGCTCCCGCCGCTGTCGTCAACTGTCAAAATTGTGTCCCTGTCCCGAGGCCCGGGCCTGTCTTTGTCCCTGGGTCTGTCTCTGTCTCTGTCTCTGTCTCTGTCTCTGTCCGAATCCCGGTCGCGATCCCCATCTCGGTCCCCGTCTCGATCCCCCTCCCTGGGTTCGCCATCACGATCGCGGGGATCGCGCGACCGACTTTCGTCCCGCATGGTCCGGAACTACGCTGGTGAGAGGCGGTGAGCTGCGTCGCGCACTCCAGAACCGGCGGCGCAAACAGGTCCGAGGCTTCACGACAGGCGAGCGGCTGCGAGAACCATGCTGGAAGAAGCGTTGCGAGCACAAGATGTTGGACAGATCAAACCCTGCCGCGTCATGTCACTTTTCTCCCGTAAGCCCCTCAGCCCGCGGCGGGTTGCGCTGCGCAGCGCAGAACTTTTGATTGGCCCGAGCTTGCGAAATCCAAACAAACGGGCCGGGCAACGGCGGCTGTCCCTGAAACGTCAAGAGTCAAACAAGGCTACCCGTGCCAGGCTTGAACTCTGCTAATTAAACCCGACAAGGAGAATTGCTGCCTACCCCATAAATTGCCCTCTTGGGAGCCGCGGGGACCTGAAGAGATCTCAATTCTAATTAACGCTCCAATTAAAATCGCTGCCCAATTCCCATCGCACGTCCTGTCCCTCCCTATCAACACGAGCCACATGAATTCGCATATACAATTCCACCATCAAGCATAGTTCACCGCCACATGACATGTAAAGATTATGCATAGCACATGAATTTCATGGCAAGGTATTAAAAAAAGAAACTAAATCCAAAAAGTGGAATGCACAACTATACACAAGCCTCCATATCCAGCTACGTCGAAAAAGAATACCATCTCAATTAAGTAAAAATAAGATGCACAAGGATAAAATAACGATAATACATGGGCTTTAGATCTATGCTTTATCCCACTAGACGGCTGTTGGAGCCATTGTTGGCCAATTGATCCCACAAGCCTCACTCAACCTGATATCAATCAATGCACCCGTCACCGCCATTTCCCACTGCCAAGGAGCCCATCCGCCTCAGTCTTCACCGAGTGTTTCAATGAAGTTCTAGCGGTCTGCAAGCCCAATATGCCCAATAGTCCCACGTCTAGTTAATCACAAGCAAATAGGACATTGGAGTCGGGAGAATCCGCCTCGCTTAGGTTGGAAGGTCAATTCCGTTGATCCACATCAATAATTGCTTCTGCCTCACTCCACTCAAACACACTTGAATGGAGAAATAAAAGCAATACAAACACGTTATTATGTACTAGATTGTTGGAGAATAAGGATCGCCAACACACCAAAACTCCGCCCAACATGGGTGTCATAAACTAGGCACCACACACGGTTGAAACTCCTATCGGGGCGATGAATTTAATTGTAAACGTCTTAGTGCTATTACCTGATTGAACATGAATTATGCAATACCTAGAGCTATGTGTACCTGTTGAGCCTTTAGTTATCGGAGTCGCTTGTTCTTAGTTTCACACGAACACTCAATCCCGCACGTTTGTCATCGCCACCAACCTGGCTTGTCCTTGGCAATAATTCAGGCACTGGGTCCTCGACCGCATCATCAGCCTCTGCGGCTATCCTCATTTCCAAATCGGGGTTCCTCTTCTTCCACCGTACAATGTACAATGATCCAATTATCAGTGTCAACCACATGCAAAACTCAAATACAGCAGCAGCTGGGTATCCATGCGGAAACCTTGGCGCTTCGACTGTGGGAAAAGTGAAGAGTGGAATCCAAATTTGACAGCAAAATCCCAATGTCATCATAGAAGAAATAATGAGGCCTCGTTCTCCGTAATTCTCTTTTAGGGTGGAATTGAGCCACGAGTACTGTTGATTTCGCGTTAGCCTATTGTCTAAAAGGATCGACGAATCGATACTTACCAAAATTGGCGAGGCCATGCCAGAAAATCCTCCAAAGTAAAAGGCACAAAACTTGAGTCCATCTGGAATATTCCAAACCGCCAGCACAATACAGGCAAAGAACACAAAAGTCTAGCGTGGAATCAAGTTAGCTCACTGTGCTTCATAACTTGTCCAAAGCAATGCGCATACCGCTTGGAATGTCCACAACCCTCTAAGGCTCAGGCATCCCGCTAGCGTCGTTCCAAGCCAGGATGACAACGCCTTTATCAGGTCAATAAATGTCGGTAATATGTTGACGAGTTCGACGGAATGATTAGTACTGCGAAGCCAAAGAGCCATGTAGCCTGTCCAGTAGGCGGCTTGGCAGAGGAAACTAGCAAATATCAGCTCGGCCAAATTCATGCTGCAATAGGATGGCATACATGTAGCACGGAACACAAATCCACCACATTGGGCGAGAGAGTGTATATTTGAACGTCTTCCAGGTGATTCCTTCGTTTTCGACTGTTGGCATACGCTTCACTGCGAGTGCGTGTTCTTCCTCCGTCAAGTACCATCGTCTTGGCGAGATGGGCAGACCAGGCCAAAAGGCAAACCCAATAAACGATATTGGCAGCGTGATTATGCCTTGTACAATGAAGAGCCAGCGCCAGCCAGCACGTCCGTATACTCCGTTGAGGTTGCGGTAGGCTGCCGCTTGCAGGTATCCCGAAAACATTGAGCCAAGCGAGTTTCCCATGAACCATACTCCTGCTCTTTTGAAGAGTTCTTCGTTCTTGAACCAGCTACCGACTGCATTCAAATTCCGCCATCAGCGTTCAGTAGTAAAACTCTACACTATTTGGTTGAACTTACGAATGAGATGCGTGCCACCAAATGACGATGCCTCTAGGAAGCCCGTGATGGCACGGCAAATGTAGAGATGCCAACTATACTTGATCTCTGACTGACAAAACGCGATAATAGCCCATGTTATTTGGAGCGTTGGTAGCATAAAGGCGGCACTGAGTTCCGTTAGAACTTTTGTTTTATGCAAGGATAAAATCGCAGGGCCTACAGTTTCGCTTTCGTTTGAAGGGTCATCAATGGAATTTGGCCAATTACATACGCCGTATTATCTGCATACATCAATTAGCAAATTTTCTGCTCAAAGGCTCTATCGTCGTCAACCACATACAGGAAACCACATAATAGTTGAGCTCATTGCCGTAAGCCCCAAGATCTTCTTTCATGCCTGATACATAGGCATTGGTGACGTTCTGTTGCCCTAAGAACTGAGTCTAGGTTAGCACCACTTCTGTCATCAACCATATACCACTAACCCGACAAAAAACTGTAGAAGGATCAAGTTAGCTTCAGTGCGTTTAAAGCGCGGGATGTGATATCTTACAGCTCATTGAACCAAACACCAGAATTGCAAGATCAAGCTTCCGAAGGAGTTTCTTCTCTTCCTTTGGGTAGTGAGCAGCTAAATCAATCACCATCAGCAACCGTTCATAGTGACAATAGGGAAACCCAACCGAAACAAACTTACGGTACCAGTCGAAAACTGAGATCAAAACCCCGCCCACCTTGTTTCTCTTGATTGCCTCGATAACGGTGCCCATTTTGCCCAGTATCCAACTATATTATTGAAGCTACAAGAAGATGTACCGTTCCAGTATGATATATAAAGGCCCCCGCGCATTGATCATCGTTGTTTTCGCCGCTCCTACATGGTGCATACATGGCCAAGAGTCTGCTAAACTTGGCTAGGACGCGAATGAAACGCTCGAGTGGGAGACCTTCTCTTCGCCATTCTCCAAAGTATTGCGTGCGACATAACTACTACATAGGCGTGCTACTAGCCAGGGTTCTATTCACTGCCTGCATGGTGTAATGGCCAACATCCCACAATGCTCTCGCAGACCAGCTGCTGTGGTTCCCGAGGGTGGGATGCCGAGGAGGTGCCAATCCCTACCCCCAGTACGGGAATCGTCAAACCATGGCGATTGCGCAATCTCTCGCCGAAGGTTGGGATGCATCAGTCTCGAAACTAATTTCTTATTCCCGTGCCAAACATGCTGCATGGCGGGAGGCGTGGCGGGGAATTTGTGGGTATTTGTGATCACGACATCGACCGAAGACACATTGGACGCAACGCCATTGGCGAGCGTGTACATGTACCGCAGCATCGGCAACCCTCCTCGATGGCATCGGGGATATCGTTTTGCGATGAAGTGAGGGATCAGATTAAACTACTTAATAGCATGGATTTCGTATCAGCGGCCCATATAGCATTATTCTCCTGCTCCAAGCTCCCAAGAACGCAACAGCCCATCGCCCAATATGCCTTCAGCCATTCCGTTGCATCAATACACCCATGTCCCAGAGACAAAGGAAGATTTAGACTGGGCTGAGCGTAAGTCGATTATGGTTCATCGGACCGATGCAGTATCCTTGACGCGTGTACCTGACATGGCTGTGCAGTCCCCTCCATTGACCTCTCCAAGTACGGCACCCCCGAGGGGAACAAGGAACTGGCAGACACTCTGATTGATGCTGTCCGAACAAAGGGCTTCTTCTACGTCGTCAACTTTGGCATCTCCCAGGAGGCTGTCGACAGGCAGTTTTCGCTCGGACAGGCATTCTATAACCTCCCGCTTGAGGAGAAGTTGAAATACGTGCCCGACCTCGAGAACGGCGATTATAATGGCTATCGACCCGCGGGCAGACGCCTTTTGGCCGGGGGTGTACCGGAAAAGACAGAGGTGTGGAACATGGCCAGTGAGTAGCGGCCCCCTCCCCCTGCGCAAAATGGATGCCAAGAATGCCAGGCTGAGATGTCGAAAATGTAGCCAAGGATGGTCACATCACCCAGCCTGTCCCACAACTTGTGAAAGAGAACCTCGGAGAAATTGAGGATTTTGCCAAGGTAATTTCTCTTCTTTAATCTGCCTTACATGGTCAGAGCCTATGCTAACTAACACGGACGCGCAGGACTTGCATGACAAGGTGCTCGATCCCTTGAACCATTTAATCGCCCTCGCTCTGGAGCTCCCAGAGGACTTTTTCACCAAGGTGCACAAGTGGGAGACACATGATGAATCCCACCTGCGATACATGAGATACTCGAAATTCTCGCAAGAAGAAATCGACAAGCTGGAAGATGGTCTTTGGTCCCACGGCCACACCGATCTGGGCACCATTACTCTGCTGTTTAGACAGCCCGTAGCCGGCCTCCAGATCAAGGACCAGACGGGGAAATGGAAGTGGGCAAAGCCTCTTGACGGCAGTCTGACTGTCAACACTTGCGATGCTCTTAGCTTCCTCACTGGAGGTTACATCAAGTCAACTGTTCACCGAGTATGTATACAATGGCTCCTCGGTGGTTTCTTATAGCTAAGCATACTGACATTTTATCAGGTCTCACTTCCTCCCAAGGATCAGCGCCACGTCGATCGCCTGGGTCTGCTCTACTTTGCTCGTCCTCAGAACGATCTCGTCCTGAACACTGTCGACTCGCCCCTGCTGAAGCGGGAAGGCTTTACGCAAAATGAATTCGAGGAGGGAGGCCACCATGTGCCCGACATGGGAGAGTTTACCAAGCTGAAGCAAACTTGGCAGCAGAAGAGGACCAAGAGCTACCGTTCGACCGATGGTCAAGAGATTCTACCCGGATTCAAGGGCAAGCTCCACGATTAAAGAAGAAATTATGTATTACTGTATTGATAGGAGATGTTTTTTTTTTTTTTTTTTTTGCAAGATTGTCATAATTCAATGAGGAAATACTATTTGGGCGAATACTCTCTAGAATTGGCTCATTGCTATCCAGTGGTCAACACTGCAGATGAAATCCTCATCATATTTTCATTTACCACTGCATATAACTTCCTTCTACAAACCAGCAAGTGTCTTTCCAGCTCATTGATCCGCGAGAAGAAAATATCGATCGATTCGATGCTCACAAAGCATAGAAGAATGCGACCCATGCTTGCAATCTTTTTTTTTCTTGGTTAACAACGCAGACGTATTGGCCAACTAACTTTCAATCTATTACCATACTACATGGAGTTTTCGTGTTCGGTCTCAGTGCTCTTAAATCAACTGGTAGAAAACTACCAACAACAACATCCGTCATCGTCATCATTTCCTCCACATCCACAGCCATCGCATTCACAACAATCATCGCATTCGCAACAATTGTCGCATTCGCAGCAATTGTCGCATTCGCAGCAATCGTCACATTCGCAGCAGCCACTGTCGTCGCCATCTCCTGCGTTGTCATCTCCTGTGTTGCCGTACCCCGTGTTATCATCCTCTGCGTTGCCATATCCTGTGTTGCCGTACCCCGTATTATCATCTTCTACGTTGTCGTATCCCGCGTGGTCGGATCCTGTGTGGTCAGATCCTGCGTCATCGGATCCTGCGTCATATCCCGTGTTGCCATACCCCGTGTTATCATACCCCGTGTTGTCGTATCCCGTGTTGTCGTATCCCGAGCTTTCATCTCCTGAGTTGTCGTCGTGGTTCTCGCTCCATTCATTGGCCGCCTGTGCTGCGGTGGCACCACCAACACCGCCAGCTACAATTCCGAGTGTAACTGCTGCGCCAGTAGACATGCCTTTTCCCTCACTGCTTCTCCGGCGTTGCTGCTCTTGGGCATACTCCCATTGCTGATTGTCCCGTCGTCCGTCTTCGTATCCATCCCCACGTCCCTGGCCATAGCCAACATATTGTCCTTGATTGTACCCATTAATTTGTCCTTGGTCGTATCCTTGTCGGTTACCATCGAAATACCCCCCATAATACCCTTGATTATTGCCTTCGATAAAGCCTCTCTGCTCGCCTGAATGGTACCCATCATCGCGGCCATGAGCATAGCCATTCCTCTCTCCTAAATTCTGACCATTCCTGTGACCCAACTCGTATCCTTGGGCCTGTCCTTTGCTGAACCCTTGCCGGGCTCCGGAGCTTTGCCCATTCTTGTGTCCATTCTTGTATCCTTGGTTCTGTCCTACCCGTTGCCCTTGAGCAAACGCTGCATCTTGTGCCTGTTTTATCGCGGCCATGTTCATGTTTTGGTTCGGTGCGGGTTGTGTCTTGACGAAGGCAGGCCTGGGTGTCTGGATGTGCGAGTGGGAGTGCGAGTTCGAATGGGAATGAGCATGGGCGTGTGGTTGTACTTGGATATGGACATTTGGAGGGGGTTGACTTTTGTATCCTCCACGGGATGGGCCTACATGGCCTCCCCGTGCCTGAGCATGATGTGCTCCTCGATTCTGACCTTGGTGACCCCCTCGTGCTGACGCCGGATGATTTCCCGTCACCGGAGGATGATGTGCTCCGCGTACAAGAGTTGAGTGAGCACCTCTTCCTGCGGTTGGGCGAGCTGCCCCTCGTGTCTTCGGGGCAGTTGTAGTCTTCTTTCCCGGCTTTTGTCTATACCACGGCAAGGCTTTAGCAAATGTCAAGTATACCCTCACTAGGCAGAGGATTTTTAGAAATCAAAGTGCAAAATGAACTTACTGGGGCATATTGACTGTACAAGTGTTTTTTTTTTCAATATGGTATTGAAGAGTTGGCTGTATTGAATGTGCAAGCTTCTGCAGTCCAAGCCAGCTGTTTTATAGTCCTGACTGCAGATTCCCGCCAGGCCATCAGACTACAAATTTCAAATACGGCTGTGAATGAGGCTCAACATCCAGCAAGGATGGTCCGCCACGCTCCGGCCCCCAAATTCACTGCATCAATAGCGGCGTTAATGTGTTGGTATTTTAATGCTACCTCGGATGTTGATAGGATGCCTTGCGACGAGCCGCTCGCTCCACAGTCCATCCAGACCAATACAATGTTCACGCGATGCTGATCCCAGACATTTTTTCCCTTGGCGGCTTACAGGATGCCTTGGCTGAGATATAATGGAGGGTAGAGACACACATCTCCGTCCAGGATGTTCCCGTAACTGCGCGTTTTAAGCATCAAAGCGCCAGCCTTGTCGGGCATGTTCGGCGGTTTTTGCAGGTCGCTTAAAATGCACACGAGTTTAGGGTGCCATTCCACCTATTATGGTGTTGCCCCCTGCAGCTAGATCTGCAGAGTGTGGCTATGGATGGCATCAGGCTGAGACGCCACGGTAACCCAACACATCCTTCGCAGCCGACAAAGAGGATGCCACCTCTAGGAGAAGAAACCGGTATCAGGGGGGTGTCAGTCGCTAATTTGAGCCTTTCTTTTTTCTTTCCGCTCAATCATATGAGACGGGGATGAACCAATTTGTCGTACAGCGCAAGTCTGTTAATGTGACATGTCTGCAATTAGCAAAGTGACATTGGAAGTTTCATACCGGCATCTAATGTAACCATCCAGTAAGGTCAGCGGTGTCCTGAGAGTGGGGGCCAGAATATAAAGGGAGCTTTGGAAAGAAATCCAAATGCTGCGCAACCCTTTTCACTCGTGTCGCCTCTCGATGATCCACTCAAATGGCTTACTTGTAGCTTACCAAGGAGACCGTCGCATTTTACAAGCAAAGAGGTGGCCTAATACAACACTAGCCAGCCGAAATGATGAAGGTGGCGTGGAGGCAACGACCGTGGCGGGTATTTATAATCCATTGTGAAGAATACATGCCAAATTTCATCCCTCCTGCGTTATTGTCATTTGCAACAGTGAAATCCAAGATGGGAAGAAGGAGGGCTTAGGTAAAAATACCTGGGGATATTTGAGTGTAGTTCTATAGTTTGTAGGTATTTTCCATGAATAAAATATGTAGAGTTAGAGGTAGGGCATAATAGCAACTTTTGTCAGTAATAGAGTTGATACAGGAGGTGTGGCGTTGATAGTGTTCAAATTCAGACTCCAAGTCATCAAATCCTATAACAGGTCCTATGGTCTAGTGGTATGACGCAACCTTCACAGGCAATAAAACGCCCAGTACGGTTTAGGTCCCGGGTTCGAACCCCGGTGGGACCTTCTCTTTTGCCTTCTTTTTGATATCATCAGCATCCATCAACACGTTGACTGAAATTCCTTCTTCTTTTTTTTCGTCTTCGTAATAGCCTACAAATGAAACACAAAGGCCAATTGTATTTTCCCAATAGTCTCAATATACAACGGAATCCGTGTCCATCTTCCTCCACGCTACGATTTTGTCAATTTGTATGGGTTCTTCATCCCACCCTATGGCCTTATTTAAAGCTAAAATTGTTTCATTTCATGCTCACCCACGTGAGCTAGCTTGCTATTGACTTGTACATGCGACACAACAACAATACGGCTGTAATATTGCAATTAGCGGTAGCGTCTAGTTGGTGCTCAAGGAGATCTGGTGTTTCTAGCTCGCCCCGGATCTGCAATATGTTTATGTCCTGAGGGACCCGACGGGAAGATCGAGAGGACCCTCTGTATCCAGAGGACCCAGACTTGCGCGGCGGCCTACTCGGGCTTGCATAAGGTGTTTTCTCTGCGGACCTACCCCACCTTGCGATGATGTCCACAAAGTCAGTCATCGGCACTCAACTAGTGTTGCACACATCACACACCCAGCTGCTGCGACCAGAGGACAGCATCAAAATGACTCGTTTTCGGCCATGCATCGACCTCCACGCAGGTCAGGTCAAGCAGATTGTTGGCGGCACGCTGGACAGCGCCTCGACGGCCCTCCAGACCAACTTCGTCTCGCAGCACCCGCCCGCTCACTTTGCGAAGCTGTACAAGGACAATGGCCTTGCTGGCGCGCATGTCATCATGCTCGGCCCTGGAAATGAAGGCCCGGCGAAGGAGGCCCTGGCGGCTTGGCCCGGTGGTCTTCAGATCGGAGGAGGCATAAACGACAAAAACGCAAAAGATTGGATGGACGCTGGCGCTGAAAAGGTAGGCAACCGAAATAGCCTCATTTGAGTGAAGCGGGTTACTCACCACGACGCACCCGGTAGGTCATTATCACGTCCTATCTCTTCCCAGAGGGTCGGTTCAGCCAGGAAAGACTGGACTTGGTGCTTGCGGCGCTCGGTGGCGACAAGAGCAAGCTGGTGATAGACCTCAGCTGCCGGCGACAAGGGGACGAGGCCTGGTACGTCGCCATGAACAAATGGCAAACCATTACCGACATGGAAGTCAACCAAGGTTCGCACCTCAGACTACATGGGTATGCGCACGCTAACAGGGGTTAGAATCGATCAAGGCGTTGGAGCCTTACTGCTCTGAGTTTCTGATTCATGCAGCAGACAACGAGGGCTTGCAGAAGGGGATTGACGAGAAATTGGTCGAGAAGCTGGCTCAATGGTGCACCATTCCCGTCACCTATGCTGGCGGCGGAAGAAACCTTGACGACCTTGAGACGGTGAAGCGACTCAGCGACGGCAGGGTGGACCTGACAATAGGTAGCGCACTAGATTGCTTTGGAGGCTCGGGCGTCAAGTTCGACGACTGTGTGGAATGGAACCAAAAGCAAGTCAGCTAAGAACATTACGGAATGGACCCAGATGTCGGTTGCTCATAGCACCCCCCCACTCTTCAATTCATGGTCATGGATGTGCGGCTTTGAAAACAAAAGTCAGATGCAGCCAGAAGCAAGCTGCAACGAATTGCATGGCATAAGGACGCAAACAGGTTTGCAGATGTGGTCAGAGTCGTTGCTTGCAAGCCGGCCTATTCCTGGTCTACACACAGTGCTACCTCGGAGAGAGCCCTCCCCCCGGAGTTCCTGTATCATGCATGATCCCAACAACCCAGATGCAAACCAACGGTTGATGCTCAGCAATGGAGCACTGACAGCGGAGAGAGCTAGTTGCTGGTGGTTGTTGACATGCAAGTCTCTGTCCTCCTGCAGTCTAGCGCGTATCACGACTGACGGGCAGATGGCGCGCCCAGGACATAACCCTAATCGGGGAGCGGAAGCGATAGACATTGGTTGGTGGGCTGTGGTCTGCTGGGCCGCGTCAATGTACCGACATCGAGATTTTCTAGTGCCGGAATGGCTTCCTCTGGCGCCCGGGCAGATCTCGATGCAAGACATGACGAAGGCATATGGGCGAGCCAGGCTTAGGCCGAGAGGTGGAGATGGGCGAGGTGCTGGATGGGTTCGGGGCGCGGGTCAACAAACATCAGGCTATGGAGACAAAACATGCACACAAGGATATAGCTGCATTTGCAGACCCAAAACCTAGAGTCCCTGGAGCGACAGGACGGGCGATATGTCGAAAAACGTACCACCCTGCAGCGGCCGCCATTGCCACGGGTCACCTTACCTTGGGCGGGAAGGAGAAAAAAAATAAATAACAGTGAAATGCCATGGATATGACCTTGATGTGACGATAACAGTCTCGTAAACAAGTGCTAGCAGCTCGATACAAAGCCAGGATTATGCCAGCATGTGCCAGCGGCCTCAGCCAATGCCCGCCCTCGGCCACAGCTGGCTGCGCCGCTGCCATGGCGACTCCAGCTGTAGGGCGCCGCCGGGTGCTACAGGACTCGCTGTAGCGGCTCCATTGCAGCACTGCGAGGGCACAGCGTTAGCGGAGCGGGGTAGAGAGGGCCTTCGCACGCAGGGTCCCCCGGCGCATTGTCACAGAATGATTAGCGCCTGCAGGCCCCCGAGGTTGAACGCCCGTGGGCCGTCAGCGTTTTGGGTCCTCGCTTTTTCCCGCGCGTTGCCAGGCAACCTGTTCGCAGCTGTGTCCTTGTTTTGTTTTCCCCACGGCCAATCAGCGGCGTCCCCTGCTGCACTTGGCTGTGCGTCCCTTTAACACTTCAAGGACGCCTGAGCTCCCGTTCTTCGGTCTGCTCCTCCATCGTCCGGCATCATCACATCGTCGTCGAGTCGTCGAGAGTGCCGTCGTCTGTTGACCTGCCCAGAGGGCGTGTTTCCTTCTTCCTCCCCCCACAGCCGAACAGACTTGTGTCGCATTTGATACCTTGCATTCATTCACTCTCACTCTCTCACACCGTCGCCTGCTTTGCCTTGTCACTTTCACACAATCAACAGTCACGCCGACCTGCGACATTCCACCCTCCGTTATTCTTGAGCATTCTTGATTCCGCATGCCAATGCTTTCGACATCACCGCGCCATATAATAAGCACTTGATCAGAGATTCCCCCTCACAGCCGTAGCATGGCCACCGAGCAGGTATGTTGTGTCTCGCGCCGCCTGGCCCCGTCCTCGGGATGCGTGTCTCTGACCAGGAAACCACACAGGTGCATCCCTTGCGCATTAACAAAAGTACCCCAAACGCATCTCCCGCAAAGATGGCGAGCGGGATTCCTCGCCCGCTCTCCGAGCTGTCGCCCACAGAGATGAGGCGCAACTCCCCCAGCTGGCACCAGAGCACTGGTTCCCCTATCCCCAAGCACAAGGTAGGCCTCTTTTCCCACATGCTCTCTCGCCGTGGTGTGCCGTGCTGACTTGCCGTGATGCAGAAGGGCGGTCACAGCATCGACTCCTCTCCCTTTCAGTCTTCGCCCATCGACACTGTTGCTTCGCCTCGAGTGTTTTGGCAGAACCGTAATTCAGAGAACTTCTACAGAGGTGGATCGCCATCTCCCAACCGCCGCTCCTCGATTGAGAAACTTCAGAAGGCCTCTCGCGTGAGGAACAGCAACATCTTGGCACTAGAGCAGAAGCAGGAATATGATCCAACTCGCGTGCCCCAGTTCGAGCGGCCTCTGGCCAAGGTCCAGAGCAGTCCCTTTGGGAACTCCTCCAGCCCATTTCGCTCCTCAAACGACCGTCCTAGCTTTAGCCACCATCGTTCTGAGAGCAAGACGAGCATCCCCAACATGAGCCCGACCAAGTCGTCGATGTCTCAATCTGGAAGCTCCCCAACTCGTCCTCTGACGCCGAGCAAGGACCAGGTTTCCCCAACCAAATCCTCGCTCTCTAGCTCGAGGTTCAAGAGCAGCTTCGATATGGAAACCGGTACCTGGTCTGGAGATTCCACGCTCACCGAGCGCGAACTTCCACCTGGAAGGTCCCTGCATCGTCACGCGAAGAGCGTGACTTTTGATGCGGCGCCCCCCCAGATTAACGAATATGAAATGGCCACACCTGATCTCTCATCCATTGGTACCAACTCTCGCGAGGGAAGTTACGAATCGATGGACGATGATGACGATGATATGCTCTATGACCCTGGTCATGTGGATATTGAGGGCGACAGTTTCGATGCGTCTCTCGAGGACACTGACAAGACTCCTGTTGTCGGCCCAGACGACTGGAGAGGCGACAGCCCTCTTGTGCACCGCGCGGGGCCTGGTGAATACGAGAGCAGCCCCATGCCTGACAATACTCCATCCGTGGCTTCAGCTGGTCGTCCCAGCACTGCTCGCAACGACTCATCAAACTCCAACGGAGAACACCGCCCCCTACCTCCTCTCCCCGGCCTCGGCCACGTGCGAGATCACTCTCGTGGTTCTTCACCCGCTTCGCCTAGCCTCTCGGCGACTGCAGAAAGACTGTTGGGATCTCACCGAGGACTCCCATCGCCTCCCCCTCCCTCTAGCGCAAGCAAGCTGGACATTCAGAACATTAGCAGCGGCCGAATGTCGCTCGAGGAGAGATTGAGACTTATGATGCTGTCTGATGACAACGGCGGAAAGACGGCCTCGGAGCAGCAGCGTGAGAGACGACTTCGCCGAGCTAACGCCCGCGACAGACTCAGTAGCCCCATCTCCGAGCCCGAATCGACTGTTAGCATGCAGGAAGTGCTTGAAGATGATGCTGTTGGCGATGTGTCTAATCTTTCTGGCCTGGGTGATTACCAGCTTCCGGCCCCTCTTTCACGGGACGCCATCATGCGTAAGGTCAATGGCGGCGGCGTTGAAGAGGATAACGATTACAACTTCTCTTCTCCTCCTGGATCTAGTCCGATCAGAGGCCCTGAGCGCGTTCTGACTCTCGACCCTGATGTTCCCATTCCTACCACTGAGGACCCTATGGATGACTTCTCAGATGACGAAGGAGGCAGTGTCATTATTACTCGTTTGCCTGAGGATGAGATCGAGTTCTACGAAGACTCGGAGTTTGATGATGAGGACGAGGATGACGAGATTCGCCAACCAGGAGACACCGACAGTGAGAGCCACTATTCGGAGCAAGAACCTGTCCTTGAGGAGCTACAGATTGAGGAAGTGGAAGAGGTGAACGAGGCGAAGGAAGAGCCTACCACACCTCGAGCTACCACACCGACACCTAAGCGCAACCTCGAAAACTCGCTTCTGGACTTTGGAAGTGAGACCAAGGAGGACTCATTTTCACGTGACTTTGAGTCATACATGCTTCCAGAGCCCAAGGAGGAAGAGGTCGAGGAGCCTGAGCCTGAAGTCGAGGCCCAAGCTGAACCTGAAGCTGAGCTTGACCTTGAACTTGAAGCCCCCAAGATGGCCGAGGCACAGGCCTACCTGCAGCGTCCCTACACTCCCGAAAAGATACTCTCCAAGCCTGAGTACGACGGCACTGGATGGGGCGACCCAGAGGATGAATATGACGATGAACCTGGAACTCCCGAGTCCGTCATCCATCACCCCATGGCTGATGACGATGAGCCCGAGCCCGAGCCGCAGACACCTAAGATCTCGCCCGCTATTCCCGAGCGATATGCCACCATCAAGTCTGCCTCAGGATCTAAGCTCAAGACCCGACTCTCCAACACACCTTCTGACATCTCTGCCATGCGAGAGGCTCGCCGCCAAGTCAGTGTCGAGATCCCAGACATCCCCACAATCCCAGACCGCCACAGCAAGCGTCTCTCGCGAGACGTGGCCAACGGCCTACTTACCACTGGTGACGAATTCATTGAACGGCACCCCAGCTTCAAGAACCGAAGCCTTACTCTCGATCTTGATAACCTCGACTTCAGCCTTGACCAGGACTTTGAGCGGGTCATCGAGGCACAAAAGGTGGCTTTTAACCATTTCATTCAACCCCAAGTCATAAACAGCGACTGCAGCAGACAAGCGTCTACTGAGCCTGCTCACCAATATTTGAGAGAACTTAATGCTAACGTAACATCCCGTCAACAGCGCGGTTACCTTATGCGACAGAACACGAAGCTGATTACCGCGAGCGACAAAGACACGGACGAACCTCGAGGCGCGCGATCCGCAGGCAACTCTCCGGTCAAGGAGGATCGCCCCATGTCGTGTGTGGTAGAGCCTTGGAACGGCAAGTCACGCACAAAGAGCGTGCGAAAGCGCATGAGTGGCAGTTCAGGACCCGTTCCTCCTATGCCAGGTCAAGAGAGTAACGCGACAACCTCCCTTAACACTCAAGTCATCGAGGAAGAAGTCGGCCTTGAGATGGCCACTCCCGAGAGCGGTGAGCGAGGTCGCCTCTTTGTCAAGGTCATGGGTGTCAAGGACCTGGACCTTCCTATTCCCAAGAGTAAGTCAATTCCTCGCCTGTGGCTTGAATCCTCACTGACCATTTTAGATGAGCGTACTTGGTTCAGCCTGACACTGGACAACGGTGTGCATTGCGTGACAACTGCTTGGCTAGAGTTGGCCCGCAATGCCCCCATCGGCCAGGAATTCGAGCTCGTTGTTCCCAACGACCTTGAGTTCCAGCTGACTCTCAACGTCAAGCTGGAGAAGCCTGCTGCCCCCACCAACCCCAAGCTCCCCCCTCAAGCAGCTCGGGTACACAAGCACAAGACATCAACCCTGAGCAGAGTGTTTGCCTCGCCCAAAAAGCGCAAGGAGCTTGAGATGCGTCAGCGTGAGGAAGAGGAGCGAGTTGCGCGAGCCGCGCAGCAGGAGAAGGAGGCCATGGTTCGCAAGCGAAACACCCCACCGACTCCTTATGAGCTCCTGTCCCCTCTTGCAGCTGAAGACGGCAGCTTTGGTCGTGCTTACGTTTGCCTGCGGGAACATGAGAGCCGATGCTTCGGTCGACCGTACATGGCCGAGGTTGCTTGTTTCAACGAGTGGGCAACCGAGGAAGCTGGCTTTGCATCCAGCGTGAAGAGCAAGCGTGGCAACACGGCCGTGGTCCGCAAGGCCCCCTACAAGATTGGAAAGCTGGAGCTTCAGCTCCTCTTCGTCCCCCGCCCTAAGAATGCTGGGGATGATGACATGCCCAAGAGCATGAACTCTTGCATCCGAGAGCTGAAGGCAGCTGAGGAGCGCATGTCTCGATGCTGGGAGGGCCACCTGAGCCAGCAAGGCGGCGACTGCCCTGTAAGTACCCCTCCCGAACATGATTCAGACCTTCGCTAACAACGTGACAGTACTGGCGTCGTCGTTACTTCAAACTAGTCGGTACCAAGCTGACTGCCTATCATGAGGCTACGCGACAGCCTCGCGCAACCATCAACCTGGCCAACGCTAAGCGTCTGATTGATGACCGTCGCACCCTCACTGAGAAGGAGACTCTCGGCCGAGGTGGCCGTCGCCGCCGCTCAGCCTTTGCTGAAGAGGAAGAAGGCTACATGTTTGTTGAGGAGGGATTCCGAATTCGATTCAACAACGGCGAGGTCATTGACTTCTACGCCGACACGGCAGAAGACAAGGAGAGCTGGATGAAGATCCTGTCCGACGTTGTCGGCCGTGACAGCGTTGACGATGATTCTCGATCAAGGTCCAAGTGGTGCCAATTGGTTCTCCGGCGCGAAGATCAGCTTCGCCGCCGAGCTTCCGGGCGCCGAGTGAACTCTCGACCGAAAAGCATGTTCCTCTAAAGAGACGTATGACAAGCACAAGTACGAGGCAACGCCGAGATGACGAATCATATGACAGACCCGAACCAGGTGTTCAGGGTCGGCGAGTTGACTCATGATACCTCTCTGCTCGTGAGGTGTTCCAACATTGACATGGACATTAGCATTGGCATTTGCTGCATAGGTGTTGTTAATTTGATGAACTTGGGATGGAGTCAGGCGAGCCATTGGGCCGTTGGTTTTTTTTTTTTTTTTTTTTCAGAAAGGGGATTTTCGGCGCCGTTTTTGCACTTTCAAGGCGTCAGCAGAGACAGGACTGTCATTTTCATTGCGTGTGTTTGTTTTCTGGTAGCACTGGCGGCTGCGCATATGGGGATATTGTATTGGTTGTAAACCTTTGGGACTATAATGAATTCTTAAAAGATGTTCTCGTTCTATCTTCTATTTCTTCTAGTCTCTAGTGGATTTTATTTCAGGAATGCTTCAACTCGACTCTACAACGAACCCCTCTCCTGATGTCGTTGATATGATGCTCACGTGACTGGACCAGGGTGACATTGAAGCATACGTAGCAGAATCCCTGCTGAGGGTGGCCAGGATGGGCAGCGGGCTGGATCGATCCCTTCAGCTCTCTTTAGGCTTCTGTAGAGTGGAGAGCTTTCGAGGCGCAGCGTGAGTTTCAGTGGGATTTGCTGGGTGGCAAGGGACCTCTTCAGCACCTGGCACCTGGAGCTACCCAGGCACTACCTCATCTGGCATTAGCATTGACATTATTAGCATCCACGACGTGTGCTTCCCGCAACTCTGCACAAACACCAACCTTTGTACGCCGTCCGATTATCGCGCCCGCGCACCGCCGACGCCCCCTCTGCTCACCATCTCCTAATCTTCTCCCGGCCTCCTCGCGACATCCACCGGAATCATGGCCGGCCGTTTTGTGCGGGCGTCCAAGTTTCGTACGTGCTGGCGCAAAGCCTCCCGCCCGCGCCGCACTCGCCGTCCATGACATGCTGACGCTGCTCTGCAGGCCACATCTTTGGCAAGTCCACCAGGAAGGAGTCTTGCTACGACAATTTGCACATCAGCCGCAATGCCTGGGACACAAACCTGGTCAAGGTGCGTTCAGGTGCTCCAAAAAGGGGGGGGAAACCAGTTCATGGTGCTGACTTGTGGTTCCATCATCGCTAGGCCAACCCCGAATACCTCTCCGTCAATTGGGATTCCTCCGGTGGTGGCGCGTTCGCCGTCATTCCCCTGAGCGAGCGAGGAAAGCTGCCCGACCAGATCCCACTGTTCCGCGGCCACACTGCCACAGTCCTCGATACCGATTGGTACAGTCGCCCCTGAACCCCCGCGCTCTTTGTTCGCGAGCTGACAGGTGTCAAGGAACCCCTTCAACGATCGCATCGTCGCCTCTGCCTCCGAGGATGGAAAGGTCTTCATCTGGGAGGTCCCCGAGAACTTCACTCTCCACACCGACGCCGAGGAAATCGTCGATGTTGCGCCCATCCGCAAGCTGGCTGGCCACACGAGGTGGGTTGTCTGGCCTCAAACCCAACCACCGATTCGGGCTGGAATGCTAACACCCCAACCAGAAAGGTTGGACAGGTTCTCTTCAACCCCGCTGCCGAGAACATCCTGGCATCCGCGTCGGGCGACTTCACCGTCAAGATCTGGGACATTAGCACCGGCCAGAACCACTTCGTCCTGAAGCACGCCGATATTCTCCAGAGTCTGTCATGGAACGCCAGCGGTGACATGATGGTCACCACCTCGCGTGACAAGAAGGTGCGAGTGTGGGACGTCCGCCAGGAGAAGCCCGTTCACGAATATCCCGGCCACGGAGGCGCCAAGAACAGCCGAGCCGTCTGGATGGGCGAGCACAACCGCTTCGCCACGACCGGCTTCTCGAGAATGAGCGAGCGACAGATCGCCCTGTGGGAGCCTGGCAACCCCGAGCCCATCGGTGGCTTCACTATGCTTGACTCTATTTCCGGTGTCTGCATGCCTTTCTGGGGTACGCCTGTTCTTCAATCAGCTTATCATTCCCATTGCTAACGTGCGAGTCAGATGACGGCTCCAACTGCCTTTACCTTGCTGGGAAGGGGTAAGTTTACTAGCAGCAGGGTGTGAGACTGGTTCTGACTTGGTTTTTAGTGATGGCAACATTCGATACTTTGAGTATGAGAATGACAAGTTCGAGTTCCTCAGCGAGTACAAGTCTGCCGACCCTCAGCGAGGTATCGGATTTGTTCCTCGACGCGGTATTAACGTGAGCTCTGCCTTGGATAGACGCGCTTGATCATTGCTTACATGAAACAGGTTCACGAGAACGAGGTCATGAGGGCTTACAAGACGGTCAACGATGCTTACATCGAGCCCATCTCATTCACTGTGCCCCGACGTGCCGAGACTTTCCAGGCTGACATCTTCCCCCCCGCCGTTGGAACGAAGCCAGCCGTCTCTGCCCAGGAATGGATCGAGGGCAAGACTGCCCTGCCCTCCAAAATTGACCTGGAGAGTGTTTACGATGGAACTGCCCCCAAGGAGGTTCCATCTGATTACAAGCCCGCCGCCCCTGCTGCTGCCCCTGTTGCTGAGAAGCCCGCCCCCAAGAAGGAGGAGCCCAAGCCTGCCCCCGCTCCTGTTGCTCGAGCTCCCCCTACGGTGAGCGAGCAGAAGGGATCTATCTCTGCCATGGCCTCCAAGTACCAGGATAACGAGGAGGACGACGAGGACGATGATGATGAGACATCGAGCTTCGAGGAGGTCTCCCGCCCTGCTCAGCGCACTGCCGTGCCAATCCGCTCCGAGCCCCCCAAGCCCGCCGCTGCTCCGGCCAAGACGCAGTCTATCCCCCCTGCTGCTACTCCTTCTCCCGCCCAGACCCCGACTCCTGCTGCCGCCGCCGCCTCCTCCTCCTCTGCCGGCGACGGTTCCCTAGATGAGATCAAGCAGCTGCTCCAGAACCAGATTCAGCTCATCTCTGTTCAGAACCAGCAGATCAGCCAGCTGACGACCGAAGTCGAGTCGCTCAAGCGCAAGGTTGGCTCTGGCGGCCAGGACCAGAGCGAGCGTATCCGCCAGCTCGAGCTTGAGCTTGAGGAGGCGAGGTCTTAAGTTATGACAACGGAGCTGTGCTCCCTATGCCAGGAGAATACGAGTTGTCACGTTGGAAACTCGAGCGTGTGTGGATGATTGTAGCGACGACATGTACATAGGTGTTCAAAAGGCTGCGTTTTTGATGTCTGCCGTGATCTTTTTGTCCGTTTCTTTCGTAGCCAGCAATGTTCCCTCAACGTTTGACATTTGTATTTGCCTTTTTTTTCTGTCGTGTAAGCCACAGACTGCGCCTCGCCTATTTTTATGGTATTTAGGCAAATCATTTCTATGGCTACATTCCTGATACTTGTTGTGTTCGGGCTTTGCTTGCGCTTTGTGCACTGTGATCCAGATTGGGGGCTATGCTCTGTGCCATATCATGCGATACGGTTGCTTGGCGGACGATTCGTTGAGTCTAATCCTTCAACTTCTTTCCAGCATTGCTAACCTATAGCTAGAGGCCAAACAAATCAGCAGTCCTCACCCCTCCGACTTTAAACTTTCACGGCCGCGCAATGAATGTCCTTTTTTTTTTCCTTTCCGATGGACAAATTTGGTGGGGAAAAAAGGAAAGGGAAAATAAAATAACCAAATAAATCCGTACCTACGTGCTCAAACCCAATCTGCGGTTTTGTGGGCTCGGCAACATCTCAACTCAATGCATTGAATCCCAAGCGGCCTGACCTTTGCAACGTTGCTTGCCTGACTACTAGCTACTTATGCCATGCTGGATCGGCATGCCGCAAGCCAAGCCACAGGCGCCAAGGCGCAGCAATTGACTGGCACGCAGGTGTGATTCTGCGCATAGCAGCACCATCTCTGAGAGTTTTGACCTGGGTTGCGTTTTACAGCTTCAGTGGTGACCATCCGCTCGTCCTCTTTTTTTTTCTCTTTGGTCTTTGTGTGCGTGCTGACGTGGCGCGCGCGCCTGGGTGAGGCGTGGGAAATGCAATAGCACATGTTGTTATTGGGCCCAAGCGGACGACAATCGTCGAGACCTCATGCAGTGAGGAGATTCATATCGAACAGTTTCATGTATCATCCCATCTCAGCTGCAGCGGACTATCACGGCAGGATCGACCTATGGGATGTGTAACGAGTATAGGCAATCAAACAACCATACGCCTCCTCTATTATTAATTTTGCTTTTTTGGGTGTTTTTTTTTTGTATTCCTCTCGCATCCTCTTCCAACATAGGATTTGCGGAACACTTTAGGAACTCAACGGCTACCCTACACCACCACACCCCCTCCCCCTTCCCCTTCCCCCACGGAACGAGACGGAGAGGAAAGACATGTGCAATCGTCAAAGCGCGTCGGGTCTACATTGCGCCATGAAGTATTTGTCACGATAACCCGTCAACGCATGTCCATCACAGCCCGTTTAGCCAGAAACCTGCTACACAGAAAACTCGCTCTGACCCTTCGCCTAACACAGCGGCCGGGTCTTTCTGCGACCCTGGGAGCGGCACAGCAGTATCGCGGCATCTGCGCCCGAGTAGGAAGTCCGAAAAACCAAACCAAACCAAACCAAACTACATGGGCCCCTCTCCTCCTCCTTCTCTCACCCTCTCCCTCTCCCTCGCACTCCCTCCCCCCCGTGGTGGTTGACGGCTGCAAGGGCGCGCGGGGGAGGGGAGGAAGGACAACGGCGGCTAACCTGGGCTTCGGGAGCCTCGAATTAGAGCAGAAAAAAGCTTATATCACAATGCATTAAATAATCTGCTACAACGGATCCTCTGCGGGAGCGTGATCGGCTGCTCGGGGCTGTTTCAGAGGCCAATCTCCCTTGCAGAGAATATTCTCCGAGTGGGCGAACGGGGGGACCGTTGAGACCGGTCTGCCTTGCTCTGCTTGAGGGGGCAGATGGTGGCGGCGCGTCTACCTGCCTGCCTCCGCATGGCGACATGTGTGCGCTCTGCCACCATCGCCCAGCTCCGGGGCTGCAGGGAGCATGGGCCAGAGGGGAGAAAAATTAAGCAGGAAAAAGGCCGCTGGGATCCCGTCCTGGTCGCGGCCTGGACCTGCGTGTGTGTGTGTGTGTGCGTGCGTGTGGCGATGCCCAGCCTCGGAGGGGGGACTGCTTTTGTGACAGAGCAGAATGGCAACCCAGCCACTCGGGGCCCCGGGACAAGTGGGTTTGCCGCCGACCAAGTAACCCGAGTTTATGCTGTCGCGCCGGGGATGCTTGCTTCAAGATCCATGGCCGTTTCACAATAAGGGGGTCTCCGATGGGACGCAGCGCATGGCATGGGTCTATGATCCGGATATCGCCCTGGGCCGCTCCTTGAACCAAGAGTTGACCTTTGACTTATCCTGGAGAGCGGAGAACTGGTGGGTGCTGCTGCTGGTCGCCCGTCCGCCCAGCCCAGCCACCAGGACGCGGCCAATATCACCTCTCCGTCGGGGATGACCCTTGGAGGTATATCACCAACATGCTTTGTTACAACAACACAACAACAATGACAATAAACCCTACCTTCGGGCACTTTGGAAAGTCAAGGATCCTTTCAATGCCCACTTCTTTACGCTTAGATCTACCGCCTCCCGCTTGCATCAGAGAATGTAGGCCGCCCAAAGGCCGCCAATGGCCGCGACAAACTGCAGGAGCCACATCGATGGGAGGGGCAGAATGTCAATGTTTGATCTGCGCTGCTTTTACTGACCGAGCTCTTGCCGGGGAGCGCAACCCGGACAAGAGCAGTTGAGGATGCGACTGTGGGTAGAGGAACCGCTCCCTAGTTCAAGATGAACCAGGGAGCGAAAAAAGGGCCCGTTATGCAACTGTTGGCTGATGCCGTCAAAACCCGTCATCTACCTATACGCTTTCAACGGCCTCCCACAGCCGTTCGAAAGAAGCAACGCCAGAAGAAGCAAACATGGACAGGTGAGCATTTTGCATCAGCTCACCTGACTGGATGTTCGCGGGTTCACCCGCCACCGGGTCATTTGCCACACAAACTGAGAGATGAGAACCCCCTCCCAAATCACCCACATCGTCACCAAGACTCAGATGGGCGCCGAGCACACGAGTCAAGCAAGAGGAAAAGAATGCAACCATGACGGGCACCGTATGCAGCACGCAGTAGTATCGTCGGCAGGATTCCCATCTGCAACTTCTAGCGGCATGTTGGCCGAAAGCCACAGCACCTGGACCCTTGGTACCCCAGAAACGAAAATACCTTGAAGGTGAGGGGCTTCTTGGGTTTCGACCGAGTCTCTGTCGCCTCAAGTTATTCTGGAAGAACCTGCGACCGTCTCTCGGACGTTTCACGTACCTGAGAGCCAGGGGACTCCTCCTGTGCGGTTTCGGATTCTGCACCAGATTGGGACGTGATGACAGGCACAGCCATTGTTCCCCCACGAGGCCCTGCGTGAGGGGTTGCTCCCATCAAACGGCTAACATAGGCTCGCCAACTTGGGCTGCATACCAAGCAAGGTTGACGACCGACTTTTCGACCGGCTGACAATCCCCGTATGCATGTTTACAGTCCCACCCTCATACACACGGCTCGGCCAGAAAGAGATGACGAGAAGAGAGACTATCCTTCCCTCCTTCCCTCCCCTTCCCCCTCCCTCAGACCCGTTAGTGTTGATGGTGATGGTGGTGACGGTGAAGTTCGTGTTAGTGCTGTTGGATAAATGCCATTGTTTCAATGGCTCAGTGATTGAGCTCGGCCTGTTTCAGGTATGGTGGCCAGGCTGTTGCATTGTACAGTGGTCAACGTCACCTTTTTCAGAGATAGGGCGACTCGAGATCTGATGGTAGTTTCTGACGAACTGTGCCGTGCCCACATGCCACTTCAAGCAGACTGCACGTATACCGGGATTAGGCTGTTGTTGGGTTATGCGGCGGGCAAGCGCCGAGTCTTGGCCATACCCGCAACCCCTCAAACGACAAAGGACGAGGGAGCCGAACTGACAGGCCTTGGGGCGCTGAAATGAATATGCCTGGTAAGCTGAACTAGATCCTTCGTCCCGTCACGCACGCGATATCACTGGCTTCGATGCCATCAGCCCCTGTTTGTTCGTCCCTCAGTTGGCGCCGGCCTTGGGAGAAGCATTGTGATGGCGCCGGAGACGGGCTCCCACGCCAGTCTTTTGTGATTCCACCAAAGACAGCACCATCGGGGGTTTCAACGTCTCCACCCATCCCGGCCACAGCCAGATCAGCGACCATGAAAACGAGGCTTTAGCTGCTATTTCTGGGCCGTGCCAGAAGAGGCTGGAGGAAGGTGGGTGAAGATGAAGCGAAGGGGTCAGAGGTTGGGCTCAACATCTGATGCATCCAATCAAGGCTGAGAAACATGACCCAAACCGGGCCTTCTCCACGAAGGAGCTGCGTCACACTGGGGGGGTGAGCTCTTCAGCCTGCTGATTGGGTGCCTTGGGTTAGAGTCATACTAATTTTGGATCGTAGCAGGCCTCTGAAACGCCAGCGCCCAGCGTTACAACGGCCCGTCAACTTAACCTAGACCAGTTTGGCGCTTGCTGGCGGTTTCGCACCCTCGTCTTTTCCCACACTGGCTTGCAAGTCGTTTTTTTTTATTTCTCAATTCCTGGGGGGACGTTTGTGTTTCTGGTTGTAGGGCAGGCCAGGTGGCCAAGGTGCTGTGGGTACAATGCCCTCATTGAGTAGATCAGATTGGCGAGCTAAACGCCCGCGCTCACATGTCTCCAACCACTTGCATGTGAGATGGTTACAGCGTATTGTGAAAAGCGTAGTTTTGGGAAATGATTGCATGATCAACCTAGGAAGCTCGAGGCTTACTCCGAAAAGGCCGACTCTCAAGTTTGTGACGCCGTCACCGCCATTGGGCACCAAGAGCTTCTCGACCAAGGGCCGCTTGAATGCTGGCTTGACACCATCATGCAGCAGCCACAATTTGTCCAGAAGTTGTCACTCGCGTGGGCGCTGCGCTTGACCTGTAATCAAATGAACACAGGGGTTTTGCAGATATGTGTGTTCTGGCGCTTGATGCTACTGCAGACCGGCCGGCCACACGTGGATCGTTCCCGCATCTGACTTCAAGAGCGATGCAAAAAAGTAGTCGGCCGATGGAATTGCCCGTAAACTCGAGCCCTGAGCAGCTGTAACCCCGTGCACTGTGGACCAGGGTCTGGGCTCACTCACCACTGCTTCCGGAACGGAGGGCACTCGCCGCGGCGGCGGCGGGTCGATCAAGCAGCCGATCTAAGTGTTCCCCCGAGGTGGTGATTAGATGCTCGGAGATCTAGTGTCTTGAGTTTTGTATTTGTCGCTCGTATTGAGCCTGATACTTACATCAAACAATGAAACTTTGCAATGTCACATTAAAAAAAATAGTTGGTCAAACTTGTGGGACCGACCAAACCTTTATAGAGATGTTCTACCGTATAATGGTAAAAAAGCGAGTCTTTCCAGATTTAGGGTTTTTATTTACCCGGATTGACACTTACTGGCTTTCATATAGGTTGCAGATTAGCGATTACCATCGGTCGCGCACGGTGTGCTCATGGAGAGCACCGTACATCGTTATTCTTGTCGAGTCATCATCGTGGAAACCTGGCGATTCTAGCCGCTAGCTAACTCTGTATCCCGGACACTCTGCTCTCGTGCCGGCTTGTTCAATCGAGGCTATTGGCCCACAAAAGAAATCTCCTCTGCCAATAAATCGCTTGATAAGGCAAAGGTAGCATCGATTCGATGTGGTTGATAAACAAAAAACTTGGGTGGGCGGCGTGGCGCGTGGCGGGGCCGGACCCGCTGGTCCTTCAGCGTGGTCCGGAAGAGTGTTGGAGGGGGCGTGGTGCACGTGGGGAACCATTCAGCGGGCGAGTGTCGTTAACATTTGTGGAGCCATGAAGCACCAGAAACGAGAACGCTTCATGATGCAGTCCCGCAGGCGCGTTTCATATTAATGACCCCCCCTCCTCTTATGTCGACTCAGCCTTCGCAGGGGCCACACTGTCGCCGACACACTCTGGACTCTCTAACACTCCTTTTGGCTGTCGATTTTTTGGCCGCACCCTTGTCTGAAAACCTTTGACTTTGCTGGGTGGATGGGGACGAAAGCTGTAGTTTTTAAAGCGGCGACGCAACGTGGCCATTTCCTGCAGGCCCGCCAAAGACAAGCTAAAATGAAAGTTGATTGAGCCATGGCAGAGACTATCATCTAGTTTGATGTTACTCTCTCCAAAGTCGACGGCAATAGCTTCTCTTTCAGAGGTCTGAGCTCCGATCATCCAAAGAGTGGGGATTATTTCTTCAACATGCATGGTGCTAACTGTGGGATGCGTCTTTCAGCCTGTCGGCTTTAGAAGGGTAACTGGCCTTCTAGCCTGGTTAGTGTCTTTCGATGGCCTGATCCAGCCGACATGCCCCCATCCGAAATTACGTTGGGCCCCGCAAGATAGAACTGGTTTCTTGGATTTGGGCCGAGTAGGAACCAAGCATAAGTGGGATTTGCGCGGATACAAGGTACCGAGACATAAGCAGCATCCTCATTTCGGTTCACTGCACTCGTGTTTGTGTGGGAGGATGGACCCCCGGATTTGTTTTTAATGCTAGGGCTGGTGAGAGTGGCGACGCCAATCAGGGTCACCGTTTTGTTTTGTTTTTTTATTCCTCTTTTTCATGCCGGTAGATTAATTAATGTTTCCGCGGTGGCCCAATGTTATTCCATGGCGCACTGCACGAGAATTGAGAGATCACCACAATGTGCCATGTGCCGGGGTAAGGATTCGACTTACTTGCAGGTCACTTAGACTGGCAATGATGTGCTTCTATAGGTGATGGACTATTCCAACATCATTTCCGGTTTACAGTGGGTGAGTGAGGAACGGACCACCGCGGCGGAGCGGGAGACTCGGTTTACTGAGTCGAGAATCGTTGGTGTAATCAAACACCCATACGCGCCGACGTCGAGAAGGCTGTCGCGCCCCTATTCCACCGCCAAACCAACAGCTTGCGGTGAGTGAGAAGGGTAATCTTAACCCGAATGTTATTGCCCGCAACGTGGATGCGAAAGTAGTAATGTTTAAGACATGGACGTGGGTTAGCTCGCTAAAAAAAAAAAAGAGAGAGAGAGAGACAACGTGGTGCGTCGATGAGAAGTCTCAAGTCGCCGACATGTTTGGGTACTTGTCGCGGCGGCTTCGAAACATCAGTACGAGGTAACGTCGCGCCTGCATACCAAATCGCGTTTGTTTGTTGTGATGAGAACTCATTACTGCGAATAAAATTATACGGGACTTGCAAAATCAGGTTCATTTCCGGTTGCAAGAATTAAGCCACTTAGCACTGGTGTCTAAGGATAATTTGGATACTGACCTGTGTGTCTGCTCTTCATCTTATGACGCTAAGACTGATGGCCATGCTATTGTTGGATGGTCCACACCTGAACGAGCTGTTGATGACGGGCTGGCAATCTCTCGGACTCCACAGCTGGTCGGTGCTCTGCTTTGGTCTGTACACTTGCGATGTTCAACTGGTCGGCTTAAGAACCGGGTTGTGATCAGGTCCGAGAGCAGCTGAAGGTCACGGTTACCCCGGCTTCAAAAGCGTCGCCGCCTTGACCATCCAAGTTGCAGGTGCAAGTGGTCTGCAAGGCCGTATCCTTGGGGATGTTTTGCGTCTGGTCACTGTGCTGATTCCTCTCGGGATTGTCTCTGGGATTTTTTTTTTGAGCTAAGCTTCAGAATATCCTGCGGACCCAATCACCGGGCTCAGACAGGCGATACGCGATGTGCCCGTGTCAGGAACCGCTTAACGCCCACTCCACGCAGTTTCATTTTTTCCCAGTTGAGTTATGCAGAAAGCCCAAGTGTATGATCGTCGCCATTTCTGCTTCTACTCGGCCATGTGACCGTAAGCGAAGGCCAAGAGGAGTATCAAGAGGAAGAACGGCCGACTGGCACCAAGTTCGAATGCGACACCAGTTTCGTTTCCGCCCCCCTGGTGGCCTCTGTCCTGGCCACGTCCTGTCCAGTTCTGCACTCTTGTCCGGCGAGTTAGGGGAGTGCCAATCCCAGCGAGGGGAGTAAGGCTATGAACACAAACAGGGTTGTAAGCATCCTAGCCCCTGGTTGTTGACAGGCTCGGAACCCACACACCGTGTCTGTTGTCAGTCCGCCAGCTTTCTACTCTTGTGCTCGGTCATTGCGAAAGCCACTCAACGCCTCCCGTCGACCGGCATGCAGCACGCAGAGTACTCGACCATCGCGCGCAGACACACGCGCCCAATTTCCCACGCCGAGCGGGCTCGTAGCAGCGCACGGCACCCCAACTGGCACAAGAAGGGGCACAAGCCTCCTGGGAGGACCCGACATGGGCCACCCCAAGAAACAAAGAGTCTTTGGAGAGCATCACCCCCCTGCTCATACCACGCCATGCCATGTCTCTCCGTACCTGCTCACACCCATGCCATCCCTGGCCGGAAGCGACGCAGCCCCGTTTTTGGGGATCAGGGGACCTATCAATCAGATCCCAAGAGTCGAGAGAGGTGCTGTGTCGACATAGGAATCCAGACCGAAGGGTGAGCCACAAGGTGTGGTGGACGGCACAGCCATGGACAAATCGAAAAGGAGGGGAGTCTGGGCGACGCCGATGGGCGGGAATGGCACCCTCTCCATCCTGTCCAGGATGTAAACTGGCGAACACAGAGACTGCAGCTAAAAAAAGTCGCTTAGTACTTGTTGCTCGCGCGACGTCGAGTCCCACGGTAAAGTTTCTGCGTATTGACACTGTATAGGGACGTGGAGTACAATGTTCCATGCGTAGAGGGGTGCCATGATGCAAAGTACCTTCTCCGCTCTTGCGACTGTGTACTTGCCTAGTTGAGTTGTGCGCTGCCGGGCCCCGCTACTGCTGTTGAGTTGTGCTCGTTGTGCCATTGCGGCGTGCTCTCCCGCCCTCCTGGGGGTCCCGCTATGCCACCTTGTCCCTTAAAAAGCACCGTGCGTGGGTGGCTCTCGGTCGCCATCCACTACTTGCCCACTCTTACTCACTCGCACTTGCCTGCGCCAAGGTAAGGTTACCGTCCCCCCAACCCACCTTCCCCGTTCCCCGTTCGCTATGCGCTAGGTACCTGGGTACCCAGTGACCACACCTGCCTTGGTACCTCTTGCCCTCCCGCCGGCCCTCGACGCTACCACACAACTCATTAAACCCCCAGTGTCCTCTGCTCTTTCGCATTCTCTCTGAAATCTCTTCCTCTGTCGTTTTCTTTATTTTCCCTTCATTTCTCTCCCTTTCCTCTCCTCCCTCCCCCCTCGCTCCACCGTCTCCGCGCCCCATTCCGGAGTCGCCCTCGACATCGTTGCTTTCTCTTTCCATTTCTACAGGTCCCGACGCCGCCGACGCTCATCTTCCCCTCTCGCGTCAGCCGTCCTCCGTTCTTCCATCACAACGAGGTCGCTGGTTGCTTGATGTGCATCGTTGCATCGGCCCTGTCCAATTATTATTTTTTATTTCGTTATTTCTCTGTTCGCATACAGCTTTAATTGCCTCCATCGCCCGTTGTCGCGCGCGAAACTCTCGGCTTCCATCTCTCACAATCGCGAACACCTTGACGGTACTCAGCTCGACGACCCCAGCATCATTCGCTTGAAGCAGTGACTGGGTCTTGAATCGCATTGCGCATTCGTTCCATTATTCCGGGCTGGTCTCGAATTTTGGTCAAGACGCATCATCTCCTATCAACCACGTCGGTTCCAGGCTGCGCCTCGACCATTCTCATCGCATTATCGCACTGTCAGCGTGACTATACACGAGCAATTTCATCGATTTTCATCAACAGTAGTTCTCCCCACGATTCAATTGAGTCGTTCAATCATTAGTTCTGTCGACGACCCTTCGCCTTACCTGGGCCTCCCCCAGACTGACCGCTGCTGGTCACGTCACCTCTCGACAACACCCCACAATCCGCCATCATGTATTCACAAAACCCCAACATGGCTCCGCAGAAACCGGAAACGTTTATGCTGAGCACTGAGGCTCAGCAGGCTCTGCCCCACGATGCCCAGGTTGCCCTGCAGCAGGTTGACAATCGTAAGTCTTGCGAAGTAAATTGCCGCAGTGACGACCAACTGACCCTTTCACAGTCAAGTACTTCCTCATCTCGGCTCCTGTCGACTGGCAGCCCGATCAGTATATTCGCAGATTCCTGTTACCAACTGGTGAATACGTGTCTTGTGTGCTTTGGAACAATCTCTTCCACATTTCTGGTACTGATATTGTCCGATGTTTGTCGTTCCGATTCCAGGCCTTCGGCCGACCCGTCAAGAACTCCAAGAAGTTTGAGGAAGGCATCTTCTCCGACTTGCGAAATCTCAAGTCTGGTACTGATGCCTCTCTGGAAGAGCCTAAGAGCGCTTTCCTCGACTTCCTCTACAAGAACAACTGCATTCGAACACAGAAGAAGCAAAAGGTCTTTTACTGGTACAGCGTACCACACGACCGTCTGTTTCTCGACGCCCTAGAGCGAGACTTGAAGCGCGAGAAAATGGGCCAGGAAGCGACCACTGTTGCTGTCAGCGAGCCTGCGCTCTCCTTCCAATATGATTCGTCTCAGTCTCTTTATGAGCAACTGACCAAGGCCCAACAGGCCAACTCTTCATCTTTCAGTGCTCAGCAGGCTTCTTTTTCTCAGAGCCAATCCACGTCCCCAGTGATGAGGGCGATGGACTCCATGCCTCCCCCCCCATCCATGATGCCCCAGTCCATGCCCCCTTTAGCGGAAGGGATGGACGCAATGGTACCATATGGAGCCATGGCGGTAGCTCCCCAGATGACCCAACCGGTCCCGGTCAAGAGGGAGCCTGATTATACTCGTGTTCAGTATAACCAGAACGGTGTGCCCATCACTCAGGGCCACCAGCGCCATGCCTCCATGCCGGCCTACGGTCTCGAGTACTCCCCAGCTCCCTCTTTCGTGTCCTCTCAATACGAGGATTACAGCAACCGTGGTATCTCTTTTGAGCCCATTACGCCTCCTCAGCAGGCGCTTGGTATCTCAGCCGAGCCCGCCTACATTGCCAACGAAGAGACCGGTTTGTACTCGGCCATCCCTGACCACATGCCCGGTATGAACGGATTGAACGGTGTGGTTCAGCTTCCCCCTTCGAACCTCGCTGGACCCCAGTTCTCCCGTCCTTATGGTACAAACAACGTCTACTCTGTGATCGAAGGTTCGCCGACATATAAGCAGAGAAGACGGCGTTCATCCATCCCCCCATCTATGTCGGCAATTGCGACAACGGCCGCTCCCCCCACTGCCCAGACCCACCGTCCTTCTGAGCTCCGCAGATCCATCTCTGCCTCTGTAGGTCCCCTTGCTGAGGGTGACGAGTCCGCGGACAACTCACCTCCCGGCCTTTCCTACAGCGCCTCAGCAGTGTCAGTAGGCAGCCAGCACCACAAGGATATGGTTGACATGTCTCGACATGGCACTCCCCTGTCCGCCGTGGAGGGAAGCCCTGCCCACCACTCAATGGGCATGCACCACCAGGAATTTCCTCAGCTCAGCAGTGATGAGCTTGGTGATGGTTCCATGAATGACCGTCGATCTGTGCCCGCCCCTGGCGGCGTTGTTCGACGCGCTCGCTCGGCTACCGTCATGGAGGTTGGCCCATACCCCCAAAAGTCCCACTCGTGCCCCATCCCTACCTGTGGACGTCTTTTCAAGCGTCTCGAGCATCTCAAGCGGTAAGAACACCTACTTTTCTTTGTATACATCATCTGTTACAAAGAATCTGACCATTGTTTTAGACACGTGAGGACACATACTCAGGAGAGGCCCTACATCTGCCCCCATTGTAGCAAAGCATTCTCCCGATCAGACAACCTTGCCCAGTATGCACTCCCCTTTCTTTTTTATTTCCAGCTCTGCAATTCCATTCTCCGAACTACAGTTTCGTATCTTGAACATTGGCTAACGTTAATTTCTTCACAGACACAAGCGCACCCATGGTCGTGAAGAAGGCGGCGAGGGCGGTTTTAACCTCTCAGGCGAAGAGGAGGAGGAGTTCTCTGGCGAGGACCACCTCGGTTCTCTTGAGGAGGCATCTCCCACCTCTGACGCCTACGTCGCTGCTCAGGATGTCAATGGCTCCAACGGCATGAACGCGCCCAGCACCATGGCACCCTCCCAATCCTTCAACAGTCTCCAAACTCTTAGCATGCCCATGACCATCAGCCAGCCGGCAGCTATCAACGCTAGCGGCATGATGTAATGGACTCACGGTACGACTCGCAATTTGTTTTTTTCTGGGTTATGACTACAGAGATTTATGGCTTCAATCTTTCAAGGAGAACTTCAACGGGTGCTTTCTACTAGTCCTAACTGGACATTCTCTTTTGTTCATTTTTATGTCTTATCATTTTTTAAAGAGCGTTTTCGGGGAGGAAAAAGAAGGACAACCCTATAGATATGTACTTGAATTGCCGGAGTGGATATGATGATCCACCGTCGGCTCTGGGTCAAGTGGAGAGGGATGTTAGGCTGTCACTTGGGAGGAATGTGTAAATGATGCACCTGTACATATGGCTGCGTTATCTCTCACAGAAGAAGTGGTGGACAGCCTTGGATAGCACCAAGGCTGAGACATGTGTGTTTGTCTACATGTTGTTACATCAAGCACATTTGAATGAAACATGGCATGTTTTATACGTATAACTTTTCAAAATCCCGAGTCTTGGCTTAATTGCGATTGCTGTGGCTAACTTGAGGCGGTACTCCGCCATCTTACACTTTTCCCCATCTTAGTGAATTGTATTATCTTCCTCTTCTCCCGAAGGTATCCCTTCCACTCTCAATTTTCCTGACATCTCTGTCACTTATTTTCAGCTCAGCTCCTCTCAATGTTCCGACGCCTGGGCGATGAACGCCTGAGTCTCGTCCTTTGCTTTTCCGTGTAGCCTTCTTGTTAGTTTCTCTCTCCAGAATAATGCCGTTCTCCTTGGCCTCCTTTCTGCGTTTGGCCTCGCGAGCACCAGCAGCGGCAACAATCCCCTTGCGCATGTTCATTGGCATCTTTTCTTGTTTATGGATGGATATTTTGGAGCCGAGAGCCTGGACTCTGAGATCGGTTGCTTTTTGGCGAGTTCGCCCAGCAGCAAATGCCTTGGGCGCGACTGGGGTTCCCGCAGCTGTTAGGGCTGGAGCAAGAAGATGCGATTCGGCTAGCAGGCGACGAAGTTCAAGATCTTGAGCGAGGAGTGACGGGGCATCTTCGGGGAGGGTGGAGGAGGCTGAGGGCGTCGTTGTTGCCGTAGTCGTTTCGGCGGCCAGTGATGTTTGGTCAGGCGGACGGGAGGACTGAAACAAACGGTCAGCTATCTATTGGCGAATATGCGTGAATGCGATTTACCATGAATGCCTTTCGTTCCCTTTTTGACATAACCGTAGCTTTGGATGTTTGCGAGCTAGAATGATCCACGACCTCTATTGTTGGGGCTTGGGACAAGTCAGTCAAATGCACCTGTACCCTGTGTGATCGAGGCTTACCCTCTTCCTCTTCGGATTCGTCGCCCGAAAGACCTCCCCATTCATCATCGTTTTCCTCATCGTCGTGCTCGTCATCCTTGTCGCTGCCATCGTCGTTGTCGCTGTCGTCGTCGTTGACTGCTGCTGTAGTTTTCGCGGGCTTGGGCTTTGCGCCCGCCAACGGCAAAAATTGTGCTTCGAAATGGCGGCGGAAAATGGCGGCGGCATCATCTTCCGAGACGGAAGGAGCCTCTCGGGTCTTGCGCTTCCCTAGGACGGCCATGCTTGAGAAAGAAAAAAACAGGCTGAGAAGTCGGCGTTGTTGGCTGCTGGATGCTGGCGGTCGCGCGCGGCTCTGGAAATTTTTTGACCCTCTAATCCTCAGCCTTGTGGTGGGATGCAAGGCTGCCCCACTAAGCCGGTATGCCGGTGCGCTTGGCATCTAATACCATATGTTACATTGATTGATATATTGCTACTGAGCTTTTGAAGAGTAGAGAATCCAATTCTTTATTTTATTTCGAATGCTAAATGATCAAACCTGGAATTTAGCCCGGCATTGCCATTGAATAATATCCTTACCTATGCTATCACGAGCGTCCTGCTATGACATTAGACTACTTAAATAAACAAAGAAATATTTCAAAGATCTCTAACGCAAATTAAGAGGTCAAAGATGTAAGGAGACGTCGAATATACTGTATTTTTTTAATGGGCATTGAAATTCCTCACATTCTTTTGTTTTACGATTCAGTGATATACATGACTGGCTTGATATACTTCCATTCCGGAAAACCATTTCATCATTTCTATTCCGAGTGACGCCCAAAACCCTGTGATGCATGAACGCGGCGAATAGACAACATAAGCCTTTTACCAAATCGAAAGTGTAAGAAAAAACCAATCCATGGTATCGTGACCTAAAACGCCGCCAATGAACCACCCGTCCTATGCCTTTTTAAACCCGTGTTGTAACTCGTGCTTTCCTCGATTCCTCGTCCCTCCTGGCTTCGCTTCTTGCCAGGAAATCCTCCCGCGCATTGTAAGAATCTTTTGACTTGCCGGCGAGCTCGAGCTCATCTTTGATACCCTCCTTGTCCACAAAACCAGCCCAATCCATGCGACTTTTCTCCACAGTATTGAGCTTCTTCGCTCGAGCGTCCTGGCCAGCTTGCATGCGGGCTGCCATTCCAAGGTTGAGATCAGCGCGCTGCGGCAGCGGATCGGTCAAAGGTTCGAATGCAGATCGAAATGCTTTCCTTGTGGCACGTTTGGCTGGCTCGTCTGCGGGCGCTTCCTGGTCTTGAGAAGCTAGCCAGAGCTTGGCTTCTGCAGAGTCGCGAGAAACCAGCTTTTCTTCTGTGTGAACTCGGCCAGCAAAGTTGTAGGTCCGTTTGATACGGATCATTTCCGAGGGGTCGCTGGCAGTGACTGAGTCGGGTTGCTTCGTATCGTTCGGGATTGCACCAGGTTTGTCGCTCTCGCTTTGTGCTTCGATCTTTTTGCTTCCAGCGATCGGCACACCAGAGGTCATTTGCGACCAGAGGGCGTCGACGTCAACGGTAACGGGCTCATTGTTTGCGAGATATTTGCGCTCTTCCTTCCTGTCATGCTTGAGCATATAAACCCGGGGAAAATCGTAGGAATGTCCTTACTCTGCTGCTCGCTGTCGCCGGGTTTTGACTAATCCGCCCTCGCCGCCCTCCTCTTCGTCATATCCCTTAGCCTTTGCCTTCTTCTGCCGCTTTTCGCCCTTCTTTATGATGGCTTCATCGCCCGAATTGTTGTAGCCAGCATCTTCGGTGTCTGTATTGTTTACTGCTTTTCTCTTGGGAGCTTTATCGTCATCGGGTTCGGAATCGGACTGGTCGGATGCTTGGTCGCCACCGGCGTCTGGGGCGAAATCTGAGTCTTCGGAGGAAGCATATTGCTCGTCCTCGTCCATCGGATCATCTGACTGCATGATTGTTGATATCTTGTGGTGGTAATGGAGCTTGAGAGAGGGAAGACGGCAAGTGGATTCGGGTGATGCGCGACTGCAACTGCGAATTTCCACTTCAAAAGTTTGGACCAATCGGACATCGCCTGAGACGGTCTTGGAGGGAACCCTGGCTCCCCCAGGAAAGGTGAGCGTCCAAGGTGAGCAGCCAATTAAAACCATTGCGGATACATCCCTCAGTCTTCCTTTTACACCATGAGACCAAACCTGGCCCTAGTCAGTTGAATCATTGCAATATCTCTGAAATCGCGTTGCCCGTATGCCATGACCTGTAATTTGCACAGTGGCAGGCTGCAGACCAATCTTGCTCTACGGGGTCGACTGACTATTGGGTAGGTGTGAATGGTAAATATTGCGTGCATGGCCTCTTTCTCGTATTGACAACGTATGAAACTTCCATAGTCCCCATGATGGGCTCTTCATACATACGTATATGGCCGCATGAAGGGTGTTCGAGTGTCCCGCGAGCGATTGCATTAGGCCGCAGAGAAGTGGAAAAAACGACGTAAAGCAAGCGCCTAGCAGGGTTTTGGGTGCCACATGCTCCGCATGCCACTTCTGTTGAGGCCCTCTGGATGCCGAGCCACGGTTCCAACTGGACAAGATGCGGTGTGCCTAATTGCAAGGTGGCAAGGGTTCCGCTGTGAGATGACGTGCATTGGGGGGACTGGTGATGGCCAACTGCAACATCCTCTGAATTAGCAGCTAATTGTGGAACAAGCCCGTGGCAATCATGCTTCGGCTTGGGCAGGTGGCTCGCAATATGGTGGAAATTGGGACTCGAAGTTTGGAACAAATACAAAAGGTCAGCTTTACACCGACGCTACTGATCAGAGACAGAGATGGAGCGGTCTGGAAAAATGGCGGCGCGTGGTGTTGGCGATGGTATGACCTCCATTCCCCCCGCAGAAAGGACCTAAAATAAACGGGGCGGTGGATGGTGGGCAAAGCATCCCAACCCAAAGGCCCAGCCGGCGCCAAAACCTGGACGACAAAGGCCGCCTCCCGCCCACACGACAGAGTAATAAATCTCGCCATACCTCGCACGCCCCCCCACGTTCTCCCTCTCCTCTCTCACCTACATTTGTGGCGCTCGCCTCGAGGCTCGCCCACCATGAGTTCCGACGACGAGTTTGAGATCGAGGGTCCCGACTTGGCTCCCGATGACCCTATGCGAGCATTTCTGCCCACATCTTTTGGCAAGAAGTCCAAAGAGACCGATATTGCAGCCCAAATTGACCGCAGCCGAAGAGTGGTGAATCAAGCAGCCCCAGGACCCAGCACGGATGGCGACAGTGGGAAGGGAAAGCAAAAGGAACTGCGAAACGCCCAGGATTCCAGCGATGACGACAGCAACGACGACAGCGACGACAGCGACGATTCAGATGACGATGACGAGTTTCCAACCTCACACGAACTGGTCTTGAAGACCCACGAGCGAGCCGTTACGACTGTTTCCCTGGATCCTGCAGGAGGTCGCCTGGCATCGGCGTCTTTGGACTGCTCTATCAAGCTCCACGATTTTGCCTCCATGACACCGACCACCCTGCGAGCATTCCGAACTGTCGATCCCTACGAGGCGAAGCCCTCCGCTGCCAGCTCCGAGTCCCACCCGATCCATCATGTACAATTCAACCCGCTTTCTGGCGGTGTATTTCTATGCGTTTCTGCCCACCCGCAGGCCAAGATCATGTCACGAGACGGCGACATTTTGACAGAGTTCGTCAAGGGCGATATGTATCTACGAGATATGCACAACACCAAAGGCCACATTTCCGAAATTACTACAGGCACATGGCACCCTACCGACAAGAACGTCTGTATCACAGCAGGAACAGATAGCACACTGAGAATCTGGGATATCAACAACAAGCGATCCCAGAAGGAAGTGATTGTGTTCAAGTCCAAGGCCGCGGGCGCTGCCGGACGTACCAAAATGACTGCGGTAGCTTGGGGCACTCCTCTACAAGGTGGCAATAATGTTCTTGTTGCAGCCGCCCTGGATGGGTCACTTGTCATGTACAGCGGAAACAGCCCTTTTTCGCGACCCGCCGGAGAAGTTCGCGATGCTCACAAGCCTCAGACATGGACTGGCGGCATCGACATTTCTGCAGATGGTCGCATGGTGGTCACACGTGGTGGAGATGATTTGATCAAGCTCTGGGATACTCGAAAGTTCACGAAGCCCCTTGTTACAGTCTCTCACCCGTCAACATCAGATCATTACCCAACAAGCAACATTCGATACGCACCCAACGCGACTAGCATTATTACAGGATCTGCGACAGGCCACCTGCACATTCTTAACCCAGGCAACTTGAGGCCAGAACACGTTACTCCAATCACGCCTGGGTCGCCCCTCATTGCCGTGGATTGGCACCCCAAGATTAACCAGATCATCACAGGTTCGGCTAACTCAGAAACTCACGTTTTGTACAATCCTGCCATGTCGAGCCGTGGAGCGGTAGATGTTATGTCGAGAGCCCCGAAGAAGCGCCATATCGATGATAACCCCGAGCTGACGATGGACCAAACTCTTGGTTTATCTGGGGACTCCATTGTGACCCCAGGCGCCATGCCCACTTCCCGAAAGGCCGGAGTCACGGGATCCGGCAGATCGAAAGACCCACGACGACCTTTGATTCCACAGCAGACACCATTTCAGAAGAACCAGCCTGACGAAAAACACATTGCTGAAAACATCCCTCTCGCGCGCATGCTGCACGAGGACCCGCGCGAGGCTTTGTTGAAATATGCTGACAAGGCCCAGAGTGATCCGATGTTCACCAAGGCCTGGAGTAAGACGCAACCCCAGACCCAATATGCAGAACTAAGCGAGGAGGAGGAGGATGGACCCGACAAAAAGAAGGCGAGAAGGTGAAGCGGCAAACATGCTAGGCGGTGGCTTGCATAGGATGCGAACGCCCCATCACTGTAAGGCTTATGAAACGACACTCGTAAACACGCTGGAGCGCTGCTGTAGCCACAACGCAAGGACGGATGTGGACGATTTGCCGCCTCACTTTTCCCCGACACGGAGCCAATTCCCACTTCGAACACAAGGCTGTATTTCTCTCTCTCGTAATTCGTGTCTTTCCTGCTAGCTTCTAGACTCTACACGGGTATTTTTATTCTTATCAAGGTACCTTTTCTTTGGGGTTTTGCTTTTGCTGTTGGCCTGAGATAGTCGAAACCATGCATTGAAGTCACGTGCAAACAATCAGCCTTTGAGTAAAATGTGGTCGCGTTGTTGCCTGAGGCTCCGCTCGAAGCCTATTCGCTAGTGCGTTAGCGTGATGAGATCTGCTGTGGGTGTTTTTGCTAGTCCGCTCTCTTGTCAGCTGTGTATGTCCCTTCACCCTCCCCATCATCAAACGGCCAGCGCGCGCATCCAAAAAATCGCCAGGGCCCTTTCAAACCATCGGCTCCCATCTCGAGATTCGCCAAATCCGTGTTGCACGCGATTTGCACGCCGCCTCGGCCCCCGGCACCGGCCCCAACGCGCCCCTTTGCCGCAAAACACACTTTTCAGTTCGCCCTCGACATTTCGCAGGCTCTCTTTGCCTGTCCACCCGTTTCCTCCTCCTCCACGCGGCGCTCCGCATCTTCTGTGCGCCTACACTCAACGCCGAGGTCATCCCACGCGCATCCACGACGTGTTGCTGGCAATTTGACGACACCGACCGCCATTCGCCGTCCATTGCCCTTCTTCACGACCCTGACGCGCTCCCTCGGCTCTCGGTTTTCTTCTTGACACTCTTTTTTCGTTTTCGCGACCCTCGACACGCTTTGACACTTTGCGCGACAACCGATTCCAACCACAACGACCACGCTCGACATGCACCTCTAATAGCTCCTTTTATTACATCGAATTAGTTATTGGATCGTAGACACCCAAGGACCACTGTGTGTCCTGCACCACTATCCATCACCATGGCGTCGGTGCAAGCTCCTCCGGCTGTTCAGCACCCCGGCGCGCCTATGCCAGCTGGCGCGACGAAGCAGCAGGCCGAGGAAGTATTTCGAGTACGTCCACGAACGCGTTTATTTGCTTCCATACTCACCTGCCACACCTTTATGCCGTGCACATCGTGTTTGCTAACTGGTTTGCCAGAAATTGAAGCAGATGAAGGAACAGGGCGTACCACCGACAGACCCTGAGTACATCAAGGCCTCTCAGTTTTTGATGAACTTTCAACAACAACACAACATGCGCAGAAACCAGCAGCATTTCATGCAGCAGCAAATGCAGCAGCAACAGCAGCAACACCACCAACAGCAGATGCAAAACGCGAGCAACGGTGCCACCGTGAACGGCGTCCAGACACCCCGCCCACAGGCCACGCCCCAGGCAACGCAGCCTCCCCAGAACGCTCTCGGCGCGTCTGCCATGCCGAACCAGAGCCAACCCGCCACAACATCGACAGGCAATTCGCCTTCGAACGTGTCGTCGCCGAACCACTTTAGTCAACAACAGCTTGCGCTGCTGCGACAGCAGATCCACGCCTTCAAGCTACTTGGCAAGAACGCCGGTGTCTCACTGCAGTTGCAACAGGCCATTTTCAACCAGCGACAACGCAGGCAAGCCGCTCCGTCGGAGGCTGGACTAGCTCAGCCTTCAGCGAAGGCGAGCCATATCAGCCCCGATGCTGCCAAGGCGGTCGCTAATGGCCCTGAACCTACCCCCCAAGATGAGAGTTCTCTCCTCCCCAAGGCTCACACATTCAAGACTGTCAAGTCGCCTTATGGAACGAGCATGATCCGTCCATCTATCAAATATTTCGACCACTCCCAGCGTAAGAATCGCTGGTTTATCCCCGGCGTGTTCCCAACAGGAATCGATTTCGATCACCTGCGCTGGGAGAGGGAGATTGTTATCTCAAACAGAATGAGGCAGCGCTATACGGAGCTGAAGAACCTGCCCGGCGATCTTGCTCACTGGGACTCATCCACGGACAACCTTGAGGCTGATGACACTCTGAAGCGAAAGGCCATCATTGAGATGAAGAGTCTTGCACTGTACGCAAAACAGCGAGCTCTGCGTGACAAGATTGGCCGCCAGATGGTGCATTACGACAACCTGGCTATGACTACTAATCGTGCCAACTACCGTCGCATGAAGAAGCAGAATGTTCGGGAGGCCCGCATCACTGAGAAGCTCGAGAAACAACAGCGCGATGCTCGTGAGAATCGCGAGAAGAAGAAGCACACCGACTTCCTCAGAGCGATTTACAGCCATCGACAGGAAATTCAAGAGTCAGCCACCGCCCAACGTAATAAATCCCACAAGCTTAGCCGAATCATGTACGCCCAGCACTTCAACATCGAGAAGGAAGAGCAGAAGCGTATTGAGCGCACTGCCAAGCAACGTTTGCAGGCCCTTAAGGCCAACGATGAAGAGGCCTATCTCAAGCTGCTCGATCAAGCCAAGGATACCCGTATTACCCACCTGCTTAGACAGACCGATGGCTTCTTGCACCAGCTCGCTTCATCCGTCAAGGCCCAGCAGCGTGAAGCCGCCGAGCGCTATGGCAATGAAACGGAAACCTTTGTCGAGGAAGAAAGCGAGGTTGACGAAGACGAAGAGGGCAGCAAGAAGATCGACTACTATGCCGTGGCACATCGTGTCCGAGAAGAGGTCACTGAGCAGGCCGATATTCTTGTTGGTGGCAAGTTGAAGGAGTACCAAATCAAGGGTCTGCAGTGGATGATTTCCCTGTACAACAACAACCTGAATGGTATCCTGGCTGATGAGATGGGTCTCGGAAAGACAATTCAGACCATTAGTTTGATCACCTACCTGATTGAGCGAAAACAGCAGCCTGGTCCTTATCTGGTTATTGTGCCCCTCAGTACCCTAACCAACTGGAACCTGGAGTTTGAGAAGTGGGCACCTTCTGTTGCTCGTGTTGTATACAAGGGCCCCCCCAACGCCCGTAAGCAACACCAGGATAAGATCCGACAGGGCAAGTTCCAGGTGCTGCTGACAACATACGAATACATCATCAAGGACCGACCCATTCTCAGCAAGATCAAGTGGTTCCACATGATCATTGATGAAGGTCATCGTATGAAGAACACAAACTCCAAGCTCAGTGCCACTATTTCTCAATACTACAACACCCGATTCCGACTCATTCTCACCGGTACCCCCTTGCAGAACAACTTGTCCGAACTGTGGGCCATGCTCAACTTCGTCTTGCCCAACATCTTCAAGTCCGTCAAAACATTCGATGAATGGTTCAACACTCCATTTGCAAACACTGGTGGCCAGGACAAGATGGAGCTCACAGAAGAAGAGCAGATTCTGGTCATTCGCCGTCTGCACAAGGTGTTGCGACCATTCCTGCTGCGTCGTCTCAAGAAGGATGTCGAGAAGGATCTCCCTGACAAGACCGAGAAGGTCATCAAGTGCAAGTTCTCGGCCCTCCAGTCCAGGCTGTACAAGCAGATGGTTACCCACAACAAATTGGTAGTGAGTGATGGCAAGGGCGGGAAGACTGGTGCTCGTGGTTTGAGCAACATGATCATGCAGCTTCGAAAGCTTTGCAACCATCCTTTCGTTTTCGATGTTGTTGAAAACGTGATGAACCCTCTGAACATCAGCAACGATCTTTTGTGGAGAACTGCTGGAAAATTCGAGCTGCTGGACAGGATTCTGCCAAAGTACCAGGCAACGGGCCATCGTGTTCTGATGTTCTTCCAGATGACAGCGATCATGGACATTATGGAGGATTATCTCCGATATCGACATGTTGAGTATCTTCGTTTGGACGGTACCACCAAGTCTGATGAGCGTTCCGACTTGTTGCGAGAATTCAACGCGCCCGATTCCAAGTACTTTATGTTCTTGCTCTCTACTCGCGCTGGTGGTCTCGGTCTGAATCTGCAGACAGCTGACACTGTCATCATTTACGACTCCGATTGGAACCCTCACCAAGATTTGCAAGCTCAGGACCGTGCTCATCGTATCGGTCAAAAGAACGAGGTCAGAATTCTTCGACTCATTAGTTCAAACTCTGTCGAAGAGAAGATTCTTGAGCGAGCTCGTTTCAAGCTGGACATGGACGGCAAAGTCATCCAGGCCGGTCGTTTCGATAACAAGTCTTCAGAAACAGACCGAGACGCCATGCTCCGAACGCTACTGGAGACGGCTGATATGGCCGAGTCTGGTGAGCAGGAGGAGATGGAGGATGAGGAGCTGAACATGCTGCTCGCCCGTAGTGATAACGAAATGACCATCTTCCAGAAGATGGACGAGGAGCGAATGAAGGAATCCCCCTATAGCAACAAGCCTGGCTGCAAGCCTCGACTAATGGGTGAGGAGGAGTTGCCTGAAATTTATCTCAACGATGGTAACCCCATCGAAGAAGAGACTGAGGAGGTTGTTCTCGGCCGTGGTGCACGTGAGCGAACCAAGGTGAAATATGATGACGGTCTCACCGAGGAGCAGTGGCTCATGGCCGTTGATGACGACGATGACAGCCCCGAAGCTGCCGCAGCCCGTAAACAGGCTCGCAAGGACAAGCGTGAAGCCAACCGATCCAAGAGAGCGCCCGGAGAAGAATCACCAGCGCCAAGCCGAGCTAGTAGCGAGGAAGCTGAGACGCCCAAGAAGCGCGGCCGTAAGCCTGGCACCAAGAATGAGAAGCGAAAGGCTGAGGATGGCGAAGAGCCACCTGCCAAAAAGCGTCGCGGTCCACAGGGAAGACCGAGCAAAGTAGGTGCGGGCGATTCGCGCGTTCCGCCGGAGAAACGCGAAGTGCTCCAGAAGAGTTTGCGGGCTCTTTACGACGGCCTCATGACTCTTGAAGTCGACGACCTGGAGCCAGCGGAGGACGATGAGTCGGACGCCGGCAAAAGACTCATCATTGGCCCTTTCATCAAGCTGCCTCCCAAGCGCGATTATGCAGATTACTACCTCATCATCACTAGTCCTATCTGCATGAATCAGATTTCGACCCGCATTAAAAAGGAAGAGTACACCAGTCTCAGCGGCCTGCGCAAGGACTTTGAATTGATGATACGCAACTGCCAAACTTACAATGAAGATGGGAGCATCCTGTACCAAGATGCCAAGACGATGCAGGTAAGTTGCTTTGTTCTAATAATGTCTAGTGGTCGGTGCTCTGACAACCTTTTAGGAATTCTTCAATACCAAATATCAAGAAGAACTGGCTGCGCACCCCGAGCTCCGAGAACTCGAGGAGGGAGGCAAAGACAGCTCGGTGGCGCCCTCTGGCAGTGGCGGCACACCGCAGCCAAGTGGAACCCGAATCAAGTTGATATCAAGCAGCTCGAAGGAGCAGAAGGAGCAGAAGGAGCAAAAAGAACAGAATGGTGGCAGCACCGTCGCTCCGAGCGACGAGGACTGATGCAGGTGCCGCAGACATAGTGAGGTCGCGAGCTATCGGGACATCATCAGGACCATTCGAGACTAGTTTTCTTGGGGGGATTTTTTTGATGATATATGTAAAGGCGTTGGGCAGGACAGGTGTCATGCGCATGTATTCTGGGCAAGGGGAAGGGAAGAAGCGGGAATTAAATACCATACAATGGATGGTCTGCCCAGTGTCAAGCCGTGGAACACACACTTCCATGGGGAGGCGCCGGGTGCCATGGAGCCTGCAAAGGGCAAAACGAGTCGCTCTGTGTGTCTAGATAAAGTTAAAGTGTATTCTAATAGATGTTGATATGAGCGCGACTCGTTTGTCAATGTCATTTACTATGTAGTTTTTTTTCTTCTTGGAACCTAAAAACCTCTCTCCTTTCACCGCGACGTTGATTGATAAAAAAAAAAAGAAAAGGCTTTTGGCTTGGTCTCGCGAGAATGGTGACGATTGATTGCCTGGTCAGGTGTTTTGATTTCCTCAGTCCAACCCAAAAACCAAGTCACGCTTCATCAAGCTTTCGCCACACAACGACAGCCTGGCCTATCCACAATCCTTGTCAGCCTGTGCTGCGGCTGGCTGCTCTGCGACCGCACCTGGGTTCCGATTGCTTGTCCAGAATTCCCGTCGAAGGAACCGATGCGCAAAGATGAAGAAGACGCTGGTACTCTGTTTTATTCACGGCTTCAAGGTCAGTTGAGCTGTCTCCCTTGCCATGATGGCAACCCGCCCCCTCCCCGCTGGCGTGCTTACCAAAAAGGGTTGATGAAACACACACACACACACACACATACACATACACATACACGAGGCTGATTGTTCATGTGCTTTGGCAGGGCGGCGATGACACATTTGGCCATCACTACCAATTCACAAAGGACCTCGCGGACCTTGTCGGCCAGGCCTTGCCCAAGATCAATGTCCGCGTGCTTGTGTATCCCAAGTACGAGACTCGGGGAGACTTGGGGCAATGCGTGAGCCGGTTTCGGGATTGGTAAGTAGCTGACTGGCACTGGCTTTCTCAGTGGCTTTGGGCTTCTTTTTTTTATATTGCTATTCTGGTTTTCCCCCTTGTAGAGAAACATGGACCTTTATTTTGCTAACGTCTGTTTTTCTTTTCATCTAGGCTGGAGGAGAAGGTCATCGACTTTGAGGTCGCGGCTGGGACTCCCTCGCCGACCGTGGAGCCGTCGGTGCGAACCATTCTCGTCGGCCACTCCATGGGCGGCATCGTCGCCGCCGAGATGCTGATTGCGCTAGCCTCGGAGAAGCCCATCTACTCCGAGGACGGCATCCAGAAGCCCGACTCGCCCACCTTCAACGCCCTCATGTTCCCCTACATCCAGGGCGTCCTGGCCTTCGACACGCCGTACCTGGGCATCTCGCCGGGCGTGGTTGCGCACGGCGCCGAGGGACACTACCAGCAGGCCGCGCAGGCCGCGAGCGCCCTCTCCCAGTTCAGCGGCATCGGCGCATCTCTCTGGGGCGCCAACAAGGCCGCCCAGCCCGCCCCCGCCAGCAAGTCGGCCGGGGCGCTGCCGGCTCCCTCGGCGCAGCCCAACGCGGGCGGCGGGTGGCAGAAATGGGGCAAGGTGGCCATGTTTGCCGGCGCGGGAGCAGCAGTGGCGGCCAGCGGCGCCGCGGCCTGGATGAATCGCGATCACATCACCGAGGGGCTCTCGTGGGCGACATCCCACCTTGAGTTTGTTGGGTGTCTGGCGAGACCCGAGGAGCTGAAGAAGCGAGTCAGCTTCCTGGTGCAGCTCAACGCGGAGCTCAAGGTCGGCTTTGCCAACCTGTACACGCGGCTTGGAAAGGGAGCCTCGGAGAAACAGGTGACCATGGTTGGGACGGTGCTGGGCTCGGATCGGACCTTCTGCAACTTGCCCAAGAACCAACCGGGAGGCATGTGGAAGCCGGCCGTGAATGAAAAAGCTTCGGACGAAACTCTGGCACACATGTGTAAGTCTAACATGGCAAGGAAATCAATTAAAAGCTGAGTAGACTAACGAGTTGGACAGCCATGTTTACTCCAAAGGACAACCCCGGATATCAGACCCTCTCGCATGATGCTACAGTGCTTATCACAGAGTGGCTACAGAATGATTGGTATGAAACTAGCGCGGAAGACCGTCCCTTGCTAGAAGATGTTCCAGCTCCCCTAGATTAACTTGTAGGCTATGGGTTGGGTTCTCAATGAACTGGATGGATAATTGTGGGACGCAAGCAGTGTCAAATAGGCGTGGATTTGTGGTGTCTTATGATATATTATTGTATTTTTCCATGCCGGAGTCTAAAATAGAGACGTCTTGTATGTGCTCCCTTTCCTCATTTCTGCTCATGACCGGGTGCTGTAAGCTTTCCATCTACATCAATAATAATAATACATGCTATCAGCTCCCACTTCGTCGCCCCGTCTTTTAATGCGTTTACTGAGACTTGTCATTCTGAGCCTTGAGGTTGCGCATAACCTTGCGTCGCTGAGCCATCATATGGGTGAAAAGAATAAAAGCACCTATAGTTATTAGAAATGGATTCGGAAATGGGTTTAGTTTTGGGCTTCTCACCAGGAACGTAGATGCCCAGAATGGTGTACAGAGCATATGGGAAGTAAGGGTGGAGGTCTCGAGCGGACTCAACAGACTTCCAGATGAGCGAGCATTCGCTGGAAATTCCAATGGGGTAGAGAAGGAAAAAGGTCGAGTAGCGTAGCTTGGTCAGGGCCTTGGGCTGAATGCCGGAGAGAGACAGAGCGAAGTAGGAGTAGCGGATGACCTCGGTGAGGGACCAGGCAATGAGCATGGACGAATACCAGGGGGAAACGGCAACGTGGGGGAAGACATCGACAATGGGCCAGACGAGGAGGAGGCGCGAGGCAACCTGCATCAGGGTGGTGAAGAGAGGTGCGCGGACGACGCCTGTGCAGACGAGAGTTAGCGGGGGGATGGTTATGCCGTGGCAAGGTTGCTCGCAGACATACCGAGTAGCGAGTGCACAATTTCCATGACGGCCATGGTCTGCGTCCACTTGGTCCATTCGCCCACGCCGAGGTAGACAAACTGGGGGCCATGGAGGCCGAGAATGGAGGCGGTGCGGCCGAGGACAACGCCCCAGGCAATGGCCGACGAGAAGTTGTACAGGACGAGGTAGGCCTTGTTGAGCAGCGAAGGCTCGCGCTTGCGGGCGGGATTAGCGGACGAGGGAGCCATGGCTGCGATTTCGGGTGTCCAATGGTGTAGCGGAGAAGCGTGTGTAGACGATGAGAGAGGGAAAAAAAAGCTGTGTCGTGTCGTGTCGTGCTCAATCCCATGTACGAGGGGCAGATATTTAGGGCGTACAGGATACTGACGGCAGGCGTCGCGAATGTTGAGGACGCCGTTGGCAATCTCCCCAGGCGCGGTTGCCGTTTTGGGTTAGTGCAGTGTGAAGCTTGGGGACAAGGTGGGCAGGAACTGACCAGGGGCTGTGAGTGTGTGATGGCTAAATTATGGTAATTGCTGGATTTCGGACATTGGATTGCATACGCTCTTGACGTTTCGGTCGATTCTCTTTCATTTATTCATCCTTCTGCTTCCTCATCCCTCATTTATCGCTTTCCGTCAAGTTCTTCTCAGCTGAGGGGGTGGATGCCTGGGAAAGGGTGGTCAGCACACTGTCCTAATTTCCACATGGGCTCACTCAGTCACAACAACGAGACACTGATTCGTGAGAGTTGATTGCCGTCTTCTGTTGCTTGCGGCACCTCAACAAGACACATATTTTATGAGGAACTAGGAGGGTATGCGACAAATCCTCGCAATTTTCCTTCATTGGCATCTGAGGTATATTCCGTGCGAATGTTTATGTTGACTTATATGTTAAGGCGTAGCAATTTAGATGATCGCAGATAGTGCAACGAAATAAGATACTTTAGCTACAGCAGCTCCGCCAGTTTAGCCGGATGCCGTGTGCTTGCCCAACTAGAAACCAGTCAACTCCTCGCCCTGGCTGCCGTAGACAATTCTCCTTGACCCTCCAGTGACTTTTGCTATCGTTGACTTGGTCACATTGAAAAACAGCACGTCTGCGCAGCGAGCGCGATGGCTCGCAACGAGTGCTCAATCAATCTGCCCCAAAATCCGAATCATGTTGCAAGCTGTGTATATACCAGGATTCATATCAATTCCAAAGTTGATATCCGTACTCTCTGAAAATCTAATGGTTTCTCGTTTCCGTCATGGGTCTACGCCAATCACGGCCCCACTCTAGCAGTGAAGATGAATCCCAGAAACAAACTCCCATACTGCATTTTTCTGTTCTAGCATTAGAGCTGTGCCAGAAAAAGCTGTGCTGGGGATCTTCCGTACTGGTTTCCTCGGTGCTGTCGAAAGACTCGGTTCATGCTCCTGGACACAAGAATGGGGGACATGGCTGCGCATGCGGAGGCTATAGTCGCCTCGCAAGGCCCACCAACCAAATTCGGGGTTAATCAAGCGATCTTTAATAGAACTATGGAAGTATTTAGCCATGGATCAAGCTCTCGATGATCATGTCGCGGAAACTTCGTTTCGTGAGGGGTGGGTAATGAGAAAGCGTCCCTCGCTCCGAAACTAATGTTAGATTCAATTACTTTTTTTTTGTTATCAGAAAAAGTAGATGATTGCGAAGGTCTAGTTCATGAATGGGTTTAGCCGAGTTGTCACCATGGGGAGGTTGCCATGGGCTATGACGAGACACTCGAGCTGCATAGAGATCAAGCGGAAAACAACACCCCTCCCCAGCTGGTATTCTTCTTTTTGGGTCGCATCGCTTGCGGGATTCATTCGCCGGTAACAATGGGGGAGGGGCCCAAATCGAGCGCACTGGTGAGGGATTATGCAAAGTCGTCGTATGCTTCGCGTTTTGGACCCATGTTGTGTTTTCAGCTCAAACTGTGCCCCTGCCATACATGGCCGGTTTTGACTGTTGCCTTGCCCCAAGTTTGCCTAGGAAGCAAGGTCGAAAGCGACATGGTGACGAGCCTTGCGCAACAAACCGGCAACTGACATGCCCGAGCCGTCTCATTGGGTTGGAATATAGAGAATCAAATAGTGTATATATTTCAATACTGTTTCAATATCCAAAGTGCCGTGTATCTATCACCTTGGCATTTCTCGGATTGATTAGAAAAATGGGCGATTGCTCCTGCTCGTAAATATGCCGGGTTCTGCATAATCCGACTTCTTTCACCTTTCTGTATGTATATATGTATGCATAAAAAGGGAATTTCCTTTTGCTAAGAACTAGGTATTTGGAACGACATTTGATCTTGTGTGGTATTTCAACGACAAAAAAATGAGTGCTACCCTTGGAATATATCCACAAAGCCCTTTCATAGATAGATATTGGTTCGGTTCGCAAAGCCATGGCCTTGTACAATTTGGATACTTATTACCTTGGTTATGCGAGACTTGGGCTGAAAAGAAAAGAAAGAAAGAAAGAAAAAAGCCCCTTAGCTTTTTTGTATTCCTCAAAGTAGGCAGAATTAATATTAAGACAATTCAGGGGGAAAAGGTACAGTTTCATCCGTACTTTGAGGCCTCGGGAGGACCTGGAGCTGCCAGAAACAATTTCAGCTTGTGCAGCTCACTGTCGTCTCTCCCGGCCTCGACAACGCGATCGATGCGGCCGTCGTCAAAGGCGATGCCGCGCCAGAGGAATATCCCCAGGGCGCGCGAGGAGGCCGTCTTCAGCACCCAGGTGGCCTCGGACGTCTCGGCGGCGGCCAGGCTGAGGAGTCGGTTCCAGAATGCCTCTCTCAGCTGCTCGTGCTCCTGGTAAAACCGGAACCCTGTCACCGGGTCCTCGTGGCCGAGAACTTCCTCCAGCCCGTACAGGCCGACTCCCAGCGGAAGCCACTCGCCCTCGGCCCAGTCGATCAGCCCCGTGAGGTGGCCGGTGTCTGGGTCGACCATGATGTTGGCGGGTACCAGGTCGCCGTGCGTCAAGCACCACGGCAGCCTTTCGATGTCGCCAATCGTCGAGGCAACCTCGTCTACTCGCTCTCGCAGGACGCCCTCGGGCAGCCCCTTGAGAATATCTAAGCGCTGGCGGAGCGACCCGCCAACCATGCCCTTGTGAAATGTCTCGTCCTCTCCTGCATCGTCTTCCGACTGCCCATGGTGAAGGCTGATGGCAAACACTTCGGCGAGGTCCTCGACTAGCCGCTTCCGGAACAGCCTTTGCGCCTCACCGTCATTGAGGTGTGCCGTCTTTTGAAGCTCCTTAAGCGAGACGCCCGGGATTCGCTCTTGGATGTAAACGTGCAGCTGCGGGTCGATGTCGTCTGCCGAGTCTCGGGTCGGGAAGCATCCCAAGTACTGCGTCCGGGGCACAAGGCTCCCGTAGACCATCCGGGCCTCGTCGTAGACCTTGACGTTCAGCTGGTATCTCTCCGGGCGAAATTGCAACAGGTGAGTCCTTGATATCGCTAGCGTGTACGAGCAGTATCCCTGCGACGGAACGGGCCGTATCTCGGCATCTGGATACAGCGACCGGGCAAATAAATGGCAGGCCTCTCTCATGCGGCAATCTAGGCCGTTTCGCGCAAAAAACCCATCTGTTTCGGATGGCTCCTCGGGTGCAGGAGAGCTGTTGTTCCTTGAAAACGACCGCGCCGAGAGGCGATCCAGGAACTTGGGCGGTTGGAATGGTAATCGTTCGAGGCCGACGACGCGGGCTGACAAAGACGCCATGGCCGTGCACGGGTGGTACGTGAATAGGGACAGCAGGAAAGAGAGCGAGTGGCCCGGGACAGGAAGAGAAATGGCGAGCTTCTGCCAGCCGCCCTTTATAACCTGACCTGACCATTGTCACATTCGTCCTACATACACGGCTGCAGCGGTGCCCCATCAGGCCGGGGCTACCCCCCACGTTGACGAACCATCTGACTATTGGACCCCAATTGCGCCCAGCGAATCACGTCAGAAGGCCTGAGTATCCTACCCTCTTTCGGTCTCTGCCGCAGCACGGCGCTGCTCGATCAGTCTGGGGTAGGGAGAAATGGCGCAACTCCTCGGAGAGATCTTCCCGAAGCTTTATTTATTTAGCTCACCGTCGTGCGGCGGCAATCAGATATACAAGCATGCTAGTCATGCCCTGGTGGCAATCCTGCCGCGGATCACATCACAGTCCTTGCCGCCGGCTTAGTAGGTTGCCGCGAGTCTCTGCACCAAGTAGTCGCCGCTGTTGATTCCGTCGTACTTCTTGTCCTGCTCCGTGGCATATGTTCCCGGCAGAGCTTCAATTCGGCTCTCAAAGTTGGGGTTGCAGAAGTACCTGGTCATCGGTTAGGAACGGGCTGGAGCGGGGGGTGGGAATGAGGAACCCGGGCTGGCTTACGCAATACTATATCGAGGAGGGTAGCTGTCCGCCTCCTTGTGAGGTGGTTCCACGACCCGGTGGATAGTGCTTTTGATAGTGTCATTGCTCCACCTTGCCAATAGATCGCCGGCATTGACGACCACGGTGCCCTCAATAGGTGTGGCATCTACAAATGTGCCATTGGGGCTCCTGACCTGCAGTCCTCCCCTGTTGTCTTGGAATAGCAGAGTGATTGAGCCATAGTCCTATCGCGGTCAGCAGTCTGCATGGCGACATAGCCCGGCTCCACACTTACACTATGCGCTCCAGCCCGCACGGCACCTGGGTTGATCTTGAACACGTCTGACTTGACGGAAGGATAGTGCAGGAGTCGAAGAGTGTTGTCTCCGACGTCTACAAACTGGTCAAAAAACTCTTCGTCCAAGCCCATGCCCACGGCAATGGCCCGCATGACTTCGACGTGCAGCTTCTTGCACTGGTCGAAGAAGCCCAGCATGTCCGTCTTGAAACCAGCTGTGGACCCCGAGTCCTTGGGCCAATGGTTTGGCATCTCGTCGACGCCTTCGCGGCCAATCTCGAGGCTCTCCTTCAAGTCGGGTGCCGCCGCGCGCTCCTTTTCAACATCTTTGATGTCCATTTCCTGGGTGACCTTTTCACGGCCGGGCGCAGAGTATCCGCGGTTGGCCTCGGGTGTAGTCCAGCACAAGGCCATCTTGTCTTCGCTCGGCTGGTCAAAGAACTTGGCCGACATGGAGAAGGCGTGCTTCAAGTCATCACTTGGGATGGCATAGTTCTTCAGGTAGATGAACCCGGCCGTCTGGAAGCCGTGTAGGATTGCCTTGGCAGCCTCATGGCGTTCTGACTTGCTCCCGCTGAGGAAGCGAGAAAAGTCGATGAGCTTGGAGAAAAGGTTAGTCAATCCGTTAATCTAGTAGCTGGAGGAGCTATGCGCACGGGGATGAGGAGGCCCTCCTTGCTAACAGCAGCGTCAGAAGCCATGGTATTACGAAATGAGACAGTGTCGAAGCGGTGGACGGGGTTATCACGAGGGCAGGGTGTCTTGGGCTAAACTGGCCGAGTGGGAAGCCATCGGACGGCGCCGACGGGACAATATATAAGGCCAAACCAGGCCCAAAATATTGGCGACAAGGTTCGACAGTCGATCAGCCAGCCCATCAGCGGGCACGTGAGGGCGGTGCCCAGAAGGGACTGATAGGTAACTATGCCTCGCTTCAATTGGCGCGGCGAGATTTGCGTGCACACTGAGCCCCTCATCAGTCGCTGCTGATAAGAAGCAGTCAGATGAGACGGGCTGCACCAGCATCGGCAGCGCCTGTACCCGTACCTGCGATAGCGACTAACACCAAAGTGGGGGAGGGGAGCTGCGTAGCGAATAGTGTCACGGGCTGCTGCGACCTTCCGCTTCCTGTCGCTGGGCCGTCGATGCATTGCAAATCGATGCATCGTGCAGGGTGTCTTTTCCGACTGGAGCCAGTGGAATTCGGCGCCTTGCGAGCCGACGAGACAAGTCCGTCGGGTCTCTGCCGTAAAACAGCTGAGACGCTGTCTTCAACCCCGCGATCCAACTAGCTCCCACCCACCACCTTGCACGTCACCACCATAAGCCCAATACCACCTCAGCCAGCTATCTTCTTTTCTTCTGTCTCTCGCTTGCAATGCAATAGAAAACATCAGTCACCAACCACACCAGCGATAAACGCTCACGCGTCTACCACCATCCTGACCATGTCGTCCCCAGACATGCGCATCGTGGACATCCACACCCACATGTACCCTCCCTCCTACATTCGCATCCTCGAATCCCGTTCCACCATCCCCTTGGTTCGATCTTTTTCTCAGACTCCAGACCCACGCCTCATCTTGCTCGAGGCTGAAGTCAAGGCCCTCGAGGAGGCAACCCGAGATGCCACAGCAAAGCCGCCGGGTCGGCCGCTGACGTCCCACTATGCCTCGCTTGCCCAGAAGCTTCACTTTATGGACACCCACAAGATAGACATTAGTGTCATTTCCCTCGCCAATCCATGGCTCGACTTCCTGAAGCCGTCCGAGTCGGGAAAAATCGCAGAATCCGTCAACAATGAATTTTCCGAAATGTGCGGCCAACACCCTGGCCGACTCTACTTCTTCGGCACTCTCCCTCTCTCAGGTTCCCAGGATGTGATACTCGCCTCTATCAGCCACCTCAAGGAGCTCAAGTACTGTCGCGGTGTCATCTTGGGCACATCCGGACTTGGAAAGGGGCTCGACGACCCAGATATGCTTCCCATCTTTGAAGCATTGGCTTCAGCAAGGCTGAAAATATTTCTCCATCCTCACTATGGCTTGCCCAACGATGTCTGGGGCCCAAGAGCTAGTGACGAGTATGGCCACGTCCTCCCGCTGGCTCTAGGCTTCCCCATGGAGACAACAATTGCAGTAACCAGAATGTACCTCGCAGGAGTATTTGACAAGATCCCATCTCTGCGCATGATTCTTGCCCATAGCGGTGGAACTCTCCCGTTCCTAGCTGGTCGCATCGAGAGCTGTATCGTGCACGACGGACAGCTGGTTCGTGAGGGTAGGGCGGGAAAAGGCCGCCGAACTATATGGGATGTATTGAAGGACCAAATATATCTCGACGCTGTCGTCTATTCAGAGGTCGGACTCAAGGCAGCTATCCAGGCCAGTGGCGCAGATCGACTCATGTTTGGCACCGACCACCCGTTCTTCCCCCCTCTCACCTCAGACGAGCAGGGTGAATGGGAGAGCGTCAGCCTAAACGCTGCAGCGGTAACCAAGGCCTTGGGAGAGGGAACAGCCGATGCTGCCGCTGTCATGGGGTTGAATGCAATTGATGTTTTGCGTCTCTACGAAAGGGAATAGGTCTAAAATGTTTAGCATTAGCAAAAGAACAAAAAAGTGCTTTGGTATATTGAGAGAGCTACCCATCCAGTGTCATTCATCATGCCCATTTTGATTTCCTTTACGCCGCCGAAACTCCTTCGGCATACTTGACTTCGGCTTGGTGTATCCTCAGTTTGGCCTCTTGGAGGAGCCTTTGCGCCTCTGTCTGCTCGTCCGGTGTTGCCTCTTGCTTGCTCAGATTTTTCACGGCCTGCACGGCCCTCAGCTTGTCGCACACCAGCTCCCAGTACTGTTTATGCTCTGTTCCTAGATCGACCACGTAGTCTCCCGGGACGGCTATTACGCCGTGCAGAGGCTCATGGGGACGTGAGTTGTCTTCTGGAGCAGCTGCAGCCTTCCGCGACTTGCGCAGGAACTTTTCTCTAGCCTCATCCTGTTTCTTTTTCTCCTTCTTTTCCTTGAGACGGCGCTTCGCTTCGATTAGGTCTTCTAATTCTTGTGCAGCATTTTCTTGTCGTATTCTTTCCTCGTCAAACATTTGCTTTTCTTTTTGAAGCCGTTCCCTCTCCTTATCTATAGCCTCTTTATCTTGTCGTTCTTTTTCCTCCTTCTGTCGCTTCCAAGCGTTTTCACGCGACTCTAAATCATCGACAAGACGTTTGCGCTGCTGGTCCATGGCATCGCGTTCCTGCTTTCGTAGCAGCGCTGCTTTGATAGCGCTATCGTATGCCCCGCGCGCGGCGGGGTCGGAGAGGACATCGCGAGCACGCTCAAACAGCTGCCATTTTTCGGCATCAAAGTTGGCGCCAGCTTTGTCGGGATGGTACTTTATGGACCGTTTTCGCCATGCGCGGTGGATGTCATCTTTCGGAGTGAGGGCGTCGACGCCCAGCAGGTCGTAAATGTCGACGTCTTTTGACGCATATTCCTGCGCAAATTGCAGCAGCTCGGCAGCGTTGGAGTCCCCCATCGTCGGTTCGTGAAGGGAGGGAGGTCAGTGCCAAGATGTCGGTCGCTTGTCGTTGGCGATTATGTTGGTTGGCAATGGAGAATTTGTAGAAAGAAGTGAGGCGTCGAATAAAGAGTTAGGTGCTCAAGAGGCGGATCAATGTAAAAGCGCAATGCGATTCATGCTGGCAAACAAGAGGTCAAGCGGTTGTTGGAGGAGAGAAGCGGCTCAAGCAATGACGAAGTGGGAACTTCAAGCCCGGCCACCAAAAAAGCTGCAAGGGTCTGCCTAGTGACGGGATCCATTAATGCAATACGCGCGACCACACGTGACACAAGTTGATGAATGAGACAAGGCAACATCACTCAGGAAGCTGACACTTATTGCAAATTTCAAAAAGTATATTGCTCTCGGTTCAATCATTAATGCCAAAATGTTCATCTCTAGCACATGGCCCACCGCTCAATCCCAGCAACTGTTCCTCCACCTTCAAAACACACCACCCTCGTCATATTCCATCTCTCCTAGGTACAAATTCCAACGCTGTGAATAAACTCGCTCCTTTCTTTCTGGTATCAAATTATCGGACACATTACAACAGAAACGTCTACTTATCCTGGCCTTCGATGTACTGGTAGACGTTGGGTGTTCCACCCGACAGCTTGAGCAAGTATCGCTCGTGAGGGCCGAGTGGCTCTTCCACCATAATCCTCTGCTTCTTGTCAGTGGGTGCGTTTTTCTCGTCGCCACTGAACTCCCAAATCCATCGACCCTTTTCCCAACCATTGGGCTCACCAAGGCTATCGTCTATGCCATCGGGGCTCCAGTCGGGCTGGAATGGCACGGGATCATCGTACTTGGTCTGGGTGCGCTTCACTGTCCAGTTCTTTAGCAGAGCCGGGCAGTCCCAGATAGCCTTGTCGTCAAGTCCAAGGCCCTTGCATGCCAGTCGAATGCGGACTGTACTGTGGATACGTTCGTTGGTGTCCAGGAGGAATCGCTCAGCGTCAGCCTTTGTCGTTGGGTCCTGGGGCTTGTACAAGCCAGGAGATCTAGTGATCTGGCCAGACAACTTGTAAAAGAAGCTGGTTGCTTTCTGGATGCTATGGAGACCCCAAGGACGGCATGGTGTGTTCTTTTCGAAAATTGGGTCAATGGCCCATTTCTCAACTACGCCCTTCGGCTTTTTGCCCTTTAGAGCGGCATGGGTGGTTTGATAATACTGCACATTCTGCTGGAAGACGCGGTCCAACGATGGAGCATCGAATTCAACGCCAATAGATGCCAGCTGGTCCATCATCCCTATCTCAAGGTCAGCATCGATGTTTCTCAATACTCCAGTATGCATGCATGCAGTACAATTGGCAAAGAATACTGAATATGAAGGGGATCAACTTACATGCCAAGGTAACGTTTGCAATTCCTTGATCATCCCATCCACCACCACAGTTGGCATGGTTTCCAGGGAACCATACCTGTCGAAGGTCTGTTGCCTGTTCACTAGGAAGCCTCTCCCACACAGCAGGGCTGAATGGCGGACGGTGCTCGTCCAGAGCGAGTGCGTGGAAAGCATGCTCGATACGGTCTGACAACGAGGTGTCGTACCACTTATACGTATGGCAATGTCAGTACGGCAACAGTTTTAGTCAAGTGTGAGGGGAGACTTATTCGTCATTGTCTGGGCGTATTCCCAACTTTTCCAGCCAGGAAACCCGCGGGATGCCAAGGCTGCCGACCGTGTCCCACACGCAAACAGCCTTGATCTTGATCAGTTCACCTGCTCCCATCTGTTGCTTGACGCGAGTGTAGCCAATCTTCTCAAGGCGGGCCCGGTACTCTGCGGCGGCATTTTCGCCCTTGGGCTTGTCTGAGAATGGGATATTGGGGAAAGGATCCTTGTAATCAGGGTCATTCCAGTGCTGCATGTCCTTAAAGATTGGATAAAAGTGGTCAATGCCTTCTCGGGTCAACAGACCGAGGTTCGAAACCATGCCTGCTACTGAGCGGGCTGTGAAGGCGCCACGAGAGAATCCAACCAGGATGATTTCATCTCCATCCATGTAGTTGGCGCACAGGTAAGAATAAGTTTCTCGCATTCGCTAATTGGATGTCAGTTTTCAGTCCCCGGTGCTGCATTGGAACTTTACCAACCTCGGACAAACCCAACCCGAACGCACCTCCGGTGATGCTGTCAATGGTGTTGCTACCGGTACCGACACCAGATTCGTAGTTGATGATCTGAAGTTTGCCATCGCTGCACCGGCGCTTGAAGCAACGAGAGATACGAGTGACGTTGGATGGGATCTGGAGGGTTCCCTCCGGCTTTAGCAAACTGGCCTTTTCATACCCATTGTCGCTGTTCATCCAGGTTCCATCACAGCAGAGAATTAACCGCTTGTTGGTTGGGGGCGTCTGGGAAGGCATGATGAGTGGGGGGACGTTGTTCGACGATGTCATACGGAAAATTGTGGAAGAGGCGGGATGAGGTACTGCACAAGGAATAAACTGAGAGTGCGGGAGGAGCAGCTGTTATACAAATTCAAGCAAACCACGGCGATCAAGGGGACGAGGTCGTTGAAGGGTGCCGAGGCGCCTAATTAAAGACACGACATAATAAGCGACACAGCCTAGGGTCACGACCCAGGATCAGCGAGGCTACGGCCCCATCCAAATTGAAAGCAGCGACAAGGGCGGATTTCCCCGTTGCTGGTAGGTTGCCTGCCAAGAGAGCTGAATTTTTATTTTTAAGGGTCCTGTCTGACAGGAATACCTATTCAAGGGCATATGCGCCGTCGCTGGAGGGATCTTCAGCCCAATCACCACATGGGGTCATTTACCATAGCCCTACAGGAGCAGCAACCCTTGACGGGGACAAGGCGCAACAGGACAGAAACAGGACCTGTTCAAAAGGTCCCGTTGATCTGCAGACGCACGATGACCACATGGGCGAGAATCTCCCACGGCCAGTCACGTCGGCCCGTGCCCGTGGTGCTTTCCAATGGCCCCGTCATTCCACCGCCCGTCAAGGGCGAATTGAAGCCGCCAAGTGCCCCATCATATGTCTAGTAACTCGTCTATGTCCCGCTCCCAAGGGCCCCCATGTCTCAACCATTAGTTGGGTGCCGCTACCCAGTCTCGTTTTTTTTCTTCCTCATCGTTCTGTTTCCCTCGATCAACACTAACGGACCGCCGCTGCAGCGCCAAGGATTGGACCTGGGACGCGTTGGTCCCTTCCCCCCCGCCCGGTCGAATCATTGGGGACTTTGTGTCGTTGAACTCGCAGAGCATTGGGCAAACAAGGGGTCGTGCGAGTAGGACACGGCTGGCTGTGTTGAATGGGTCCCTCCCGTCAAGCACATGTACGTCGCCTAGACAGTAAAACCGACTCTCCGTGGTCAGCTCCGACAAGACCTGGCTTGCCCAACTGCAAGCGAGCGGACGGGCTGGTCGGACTGAAAGTGCCGGTGCTAACGCCATGTCTTACTACATCTGCTCTGGTGTCCCGCCGGTAGCCTCTCAGGAGTTAGGAAACACGGGATCAACGCGGCGGTCTTTTAGTCACGACGCCACGTTCTCTGCCGTCAAGGGCAGAAACCTGGGGGACAAACATGCCCAATCCCCATTTGAGAAAAACAAAAAGAAAAAAAAGTCTTGCTGGCAAAGACAATCATCATGCATGACGGACTTCTTGGCGGTCAAAATAAGTCGGTCAATTCCTGGTATTTTGCTTTGACAACTAAATCCTTTCCCCCCCGGCGTTCGCATCGCCAGCGAACCGTTCGTAACGCAATGCAGACCGCGGAACTCCACAATGAGAAAAAAAAAAGAAAGAAAAAAGGCAACAAGGCAACGAGGCTTAGAAAGGCCTCGCATTCAATTGGCATATTTCAGCTGTACCAATCGGCCCATGAACAGAGACATGAAACAATTGCGCCGCATTCAACGTCACGGCAATGGCACTTTTGATGGACGCAAGGCCCTATTCCTGAGAGTCGGGGGTATCCTGTTACTACTCGAACAAGTCTCCATCCTTTTATTTCTTTTGTTTTCTTTTCACTAGTATACATTTTGATGGGCAAGGTTTCGGTCAGTGCTTGAGCTCCTTGTTCTGCTCTTCGAGGCCCTGCCTCAACCACTCGGGGACAAAAGCCTTGACCTTGACGCCCGTCTTGGTCTCCTCGTCTCCCCATTCCAGCACGAACTCGTCCTCGGGCTTGAAGGAGGCCGACGCCGTCTCCCCGGGAAGTGAAATGTCAGTCATGATCTCAAGGCGGCACAGCCCAAGACCAATGTTTCCCACACCCTTCAGCCACTTGCCGGCGCTGCGTCCTCGTTTCTCAAAGCGTCCAATGCTCGTGTCCCGGGGGACCATGTCGGCAGTTGCACTTTCGAGCGAGGGGCTGTCAGCCTGGTAGGTGAGAGCGGCGGGGGCTGCGTGGTCCTTCTCGTAGAGCACGCACGGCAGGATCCGCTTGCGGACAACACCGCGGTGCCTCGTGCGAATGGTCAGCTCCTGTCCCACGTAGCACCCCTTCTTCCAGGCAATCGCATTCATGAGGTCCATGTTGCTCTCCTGCGGCAGGGAGTGCTCCCTCGCCATCTCGTCCTGGCCCTCGGCCACGCCGTGTAGGTATCGTCGAATCGTGTACGCATCTTCGTTGGTTTGGTCAAGCTCAAGCTCGGGCGCCTTGCCATCCAGCCGCACAAACCGGCAGCCCAATCCAGGAACCCGTGGGTCCTTGATAGAGTGCTTTGTAGATTCAACAATGGCGTCCCAGCTGGACTTGCCCGAGTCGTCCCAGGCGTGCCACACGGCTGCCTCCTGCTCGGCCAGCAGCTTGACGGCCAGCTTCGCCCTCAACTTGTACCGCTTGATGTGCTTGGTCAGAGTCTGCGCCTGGCCCGCGTCCACCTCGATCAGAAACCCGGGATCCTCGCCCGGGGTTCCCGAGGCGCTATGGTTGGGGTACACAAAGACGTCGTGCAGGACTCGGCCCGTCGCGGTCAGGAACGCTGCATAGAAGCCGTCGGTTCGAGGCTGGCCGTTGGGGGCTGTGACGCTGGCTGTGATGATTCCCTGCAGAAACCTCGCGGCATCGGGCCCTGCAATGGAAATCAGGCGCCGCGACGACAGTGACGTGAGACCTGCAGCCGGCGGGGACGGCGGAGCGGCGGATGAGGCGAATTGACGGCGCTGCAGCTGACAAGAGCGGCAGATGAGCCCTGAGGGCAGCTCACGAGCCAGCGCGCGTCTCGGGAGATTTCGCATGGCGGGCGCCTGACTCGAGTTGAGCATGGGATGTTGTCGGGCGTGGGAACTTCTTTTGCCCTTCTGGCAAAAATGTTGGCATGACGGAGCCAACCCCACGGTCGCACATTATTAGCTAAGGAGCGCAAACCGCAACACCCCACTCGCCACATGCATCGCCTCTCATGACTCAACTCACAGGGTGCAAAGCAGGGATATTTTGCAAATCATTGGTTTTGAGCGCATCGAGAGCATGATTCGATTGTTGTCCCAAAATAGTATTCCTATCCAAAAACCTTCGCATACAATGTGCGTTTGGCCGGTATCGCTCGACTATCCAACCGCTCAGTTCCGATGCTAACCGGGAAGAAGGGAAAACACGAGCAAGCCAAAAGCAAGCAGGAAACAAGACGACGCTAGGTTTCGGGTGTTCGACTGCAGTTGACGCTAGCTCACACCTTTGTTTTATAAAGGGATTTGGAGTTGGGTTGATCCAAGCCAAGGCAATAGTGGCGTGGTAGTAGCGAGCGATAGGAATACTCCGGGTTCTGCAACTCCCACACTGCATCAATTGTCTTGACTATCTCGCAGGTTACGAAAAGTCTTCACAACTCATACAGGAGGAGTTTTGACATGATCTCGATGTGCCCAAACGTCAACCAAACAGCGGTGGGTCCAGGCACTTGAAACAATGAAACGGTGGGTAGAGTCACCCAGCAAAACTTTGGTCGCATCAGCGAAACCACTGGGAACATGTGCTGTTGGAGAATAGTATGGACCAATTACCAGCATGGGGAGTTCACCCAAAAACCTAGCCAACATCTTCCTCAAACTGCAAAGGTGAGCAACGAGCTGTATTCCCTGTTCGCAACGATCGATTCTCCACCTTGCACCGCTTATCGGTCAGGACCTGCCTATTCCAATATGCTCCCATTTCTGAGCACTAGCACCGGGGCTTCACCTCTTTACGGCATATCCAGGCGATTCGATTCCATTTGAGCAATCACATTTACGTCAGAGGCTCGTGCGTTGATCGTCAACCACCCATCTCCATACCACGATTGCGCATCGATTGCTCTGCTCTTATCAGTTGCAATCCCAGCGACAATTTAAAATTGAGCTCCAACTCTTGCTGTACATATAGTATGGGCTGAGGGAATAACCTCGGCCGCGTAGATTCCTCCCCATTGTCACGCATCCCGCTGCTGTTGCAAGTATCATGAAGGTGTCATTGTCTCTGGTGCATGCGTGGGCTGTCCTTGCGGCAGCCACGCCAACGATCAAGACTGATCCGACAGCGGTCATCTCGGGCGGTCCGGTGATTGGCACAGCTACGCAAGTTTCAAACAGTTCTGTAACTGTCAACCAATTCCTCGGGATTCCCTATGCCAGGCCGCCTATCGGAGCACTCCGCTTCTCACCACCGCTTCCACCACTCTCCCGAAACGGCAAGGCCATCAACGCAACTTCATGGCCTCACGCCTGCATCCAGCAAGGCTCTGCCACGCTGCTGACGTCTCAGAGCGAGGACTGCCTGTACCTCAATGTCTTTGCTCCGTCTACGCCCGCCGGCCGGGACGGCCGCACCGTCATGGTCTGGATCCACGGAGGCGCTCTCAAGACGGGTTCCGCCTCCATCGCCGAGTACGATGCATCCGCCATGGCCGCGGCCCAGGACGTCGTCGTCGTATCCATCAACTACCGGCTGAGCATCCTGGGCTTCTCCAATTCCCCGGCCGTGCCCCTGGCAGACGGCAATGCGGGCTTCTACGACCAGCGAATGGCTCTTGGCTGGGTCCAAGACAACATTGCTGCGTTTGGGGGTGACCCGAGCAAGGTTACCATTTTCGGGGAGAGCAGCGGCAGCACGAGCGTGAGCCGGCTTGTGGGAACCATGCACTCGGATCCTCCGTTTCGAGCGGCTATACTGGAGAGCGGCTGGTACGACTACGCATCCATCATGGATGTCTCGACAGACGTTCCTGGGCTGAAAGCCTGGCAGGCAATTTTGCCTCTCCTCAACTGCTCCAGCCCCACAAACAATACCAAGGAGGAGCTCGAGTGCATGAGAACCGTCGACGCGTCGTCCCTCAAGTCGGTTCTAGCCAATGCCGGAAGCCTCACGTTCACCCCGGCCAACGATGAGATAACTCAGCTGGCATTCCCTGAGCTTGCCAGAAAGCAAGGGCGCATCGCAAAGGTTCCCATCTTAACGGGTACCAACGCAGACGAGGGCTCGCTGTTTATGGATCCGACAATCGAATCCATCGAGGCCCTGGCCTCATCGTTCCCGACGCTAGAGTCCGTTAAGGAGGATCTCGCAGTGGCCTATCCCGTTGGAGCTTCGGGTTTCGCTACACAGTACGAAGCCAACGTCGCCATTGACACAGAAAGCGAGTTCACGTGCCCGGCCTCTAGGATTGCCGCCTTGACGGCGGAGCTCGAGCTCCCCGTCTGGCGCTACTACTTCAACGCAACGTTCCCAAACACTGCAAGGCCCGGATACGGCGTCTACCACTCATCTGAGATATCTCTCATCTTTGGCACGTTCGAGGCTTCGAATGCCACGGCGGAGCAGCTCCAGCTCAGCAAGGTCATGCAGGCGGCGTGGGCCAACTTTGCCAAAGATCCCTGGGGCACCGGTCCGGGGTGGCCAAAGGTCACGCCTGGCAGCCCTGACGGATATGCTGTTGCTGCGCTTGGGAGCCCCGGTAGAAATGCCACCGGGTGGGCTGTGATTGGGAACGGCACCGTGGATGAGCGCTGCTGGGTGTACGAGTCCATCTATGCGGACGCGGCTGGTGGTACACCATGGTGGTAAAAGGTCTGGTCAGTAAACTTGACTCAGATATCAGATTTAGTATATAGTTCTGCTGGTATGCAACTATAAAAAATATACTGATCCAAGTACTGCCATCAACATATTCTTCCGTTTTGGTTTGATATCGTTCATCGAGAAACTAGTTCAATATAGCACGGCCATCTTAACAGACAACGCACAACCCTTTTGACATGGGGCTTTAGACAGAGTTTGTGTTTTTTTAGTCTGCTTGAATTGTCTCATAATCACGTATTCTATCTACCAAAGCAAATGTTTGCACCAAGACCGAATACATGACATACAACGGCTGAATTACCCCACATGCAAGACAGCTTGATGGCACATGGGCTCTCGTAATTGCCACACTAACACAGCTTCCTCCGGCAAAAGTACTGCCACCGCCAGATCTCAGATACACAGGACGGTTCCTCTCTAGGTTCTGGCATTCCGACATCATCTCGAGAGGCTGATTAGGGTTCCTGAAGTCCTACCTGGCACACGACGCGAGTTATCAAGGAATGCAGTAGCATTTTGTCCAGTTGTTCGACAATATGAATCAGGTACGCAAACACGGTCGACACTCTAAAAAGCCCGAAAGAAAAGGGTCTCGGCCCGGTGTTAGTCTGCAATGTGCGACAAACAAGCGGCCCAGGCCAGTCCAACAAGACAAAAGCCACGAGGGGGGCGCCGCAAGGGGGGGCTGTGTTTGTCTGGCTTCGGGTCATCTACGATCCGCCCAGCCACAGGGCTCTATATTGGACTTGGACTCGTCTGTTGAGTCCGATCCAGGGCGGGTTCAGCAAGGTTTCGATCTTGATTTGCACATGAGAGAACCCCTCCCCCTCCGCGCGCCCCCTAGCACAGCGAGCTAGCTTAGGACCGTGGCTGTATTTTTTGCACGCTATCGATTACGCCGAGTACTTGGATCCGATCCTTAATAATCCAGGCCTTGTAGTGTTTCGGCCGTCGTCATTATTTCGCGGGCCAGTTGTCGAATCCCAGTTGAAACGCGGCGACAGGAAAAAAAGGGAAAGAGAAACATAGGCTTGACAACTACTAAGCACGTGTCACGTACATTGTCTGTCTCTTTCTCCACTTTCTTTTTTTCTTCTTTTACTTCATCTTTTTTACTCTCCTGCGGCCTTTCCCCAACCTTGCCTTCTCCATTTCAGAAGTGATCGTCGGAAGAGTTGTCTTGGGTTCATTTGGACGTGGAGATGGGTCCATCCATCATGCGCGCGCGCCCCCACAACCCAGCTACCCACATCCCCCGATGGCTGGCTGGGCCTCGGCCGATAGTGCCCTGGCGATCAAAAAAGAAAGGGAGCTAAGTTGGCGGCGCGCTCCGGATATACGGAAACCAACGAAGTCGTCGTCCGACGCGGTGATGCGAGTTAGACTTTGAGCCGACAGGAGGGGAGCCGACTGACGACCTCGGATGACGGGGCCGCAGGCTAGCTGGTGGTTGGTGGTTGGTGCCGGTGTTGGATTATTAAAAAAAATCCAACCAAGAAGAGAAAGGGAAAGAAGAAGAAAAAAGACAGTGTGTTGAATAATCGCCCCGGTTTGCGCTATGGCGTCAACTGGCTGAGAAATCAATGGGAGGGGAGGGTGGGCTGCATGACTTATCGGAGTTGCTCCTGCGGACATGCTCGGTAATGCGAATGAATCCTATCTCTGGCCGTGAGAGGAACCGCAGCATCAGCGCGGAAAGGTGCCGCCCCCGCAGTTCACCACACGCTCACTCACTCAAGTTCCGCCAGCTTAGATGAGTGAGACCAGCTGGTCACGGATAGTGAGACAGCATCAAATGGTGGTGGTTGGTCGTCATCTTCCCCAGACGCCATGTCTGCTGGCCAATTGGCCACATGGACAGCTCATCTAAGGAAAGGTCTCAGATAAGCGCAGCAGCACCAGGTCACTCATTGCTGGATGGAGGCAGGAAAGGCCCCCGCGTCACCAGACTGGTCCTCGCAGATAGATTCAACTGCGAATGTCCCGATTCGGACACTTTTTGCCCTCCTTCAAATCTTGAGCAACCCAACAACTCCCGACAACACGGCGCACGCCTCTCCGTTGTCGTGGCCGAGGATGGGGACTGACCCGACTCACCCCCCCTCCTCCTCCTCGCCTTGTGCCACCCTCCGTTCGTCCTTTTTTGGTGTTCAGGCTTCGGGTCCGTTGCCGCAGGCTCTATTTCCTTGTTTAAAACAAGGGAAAAAAGAATACGTACATGGTCTCGTCCTCCGTTCCCGCAAGCGAACGCGAGTCAAGGACTGCTACGCCACGGCCAATGGCATGGTTCGATTGGGTTGTGTTGCGACCATCAAAGCCTCTCCGACAATCGGTTCCGACCGCTGTCGGCATGGTTCAACGGAGAGGTGGGGAGGGTCTTGTCTTGTCTCTGATCACATGGACTCCGGGTATGCACCGGCCGGGAGGGAAGCAAGGTTGGCCGAGACCGAGCGACCGAGTGAGCGAGCGAGCTACGTGCGAGAAGCCAAAAACAGAAACTCTTCTTCGCGTTGCCTTTGCCCTCGTCGGGAACCAGACTCGGGTTCGATAGCGAAACTTTCAATCATCTTGATAAACAATTGCCGGCCGATGGGGGAGGGGGCCCATCTACCCCTCCCCTGCCTTAGCTGCCCGCTCCCGCTTTGCTTGCCGTATCGCCGTATCAATCTCATATGATAGAGAGATCAGCTGGACAGCAGACCCCCAGCGACAAGAAAACCCACTCTCCCCAACGGCGGTATGTACAGTCAGTGCTGGCGTGCATGTGCCTGTCCATCTTGCCAACACTGGCTGGCTATCAATGATGTGCTGCGATGTGCCCTGCACGGCCAAAGTCTCGCAGCCGCCGAGAGTGGTGGTGCTCCTCGGGGACCAGCCGGCCAGCCAGCCGCGTACTTGTCCGATAGACAATGGCAAGTAAACTACTGGGTCCACGCCTCTCGGTTCGCATCAGGGCCGGCGTGGCTTGCCTATGGCTGAGGCGGCGCCGGGGCGGGGAGCCCAGAATGTCTCTCGCCTCTCCCTACTCGATCCCGAACCTGTTTGCCGAGATGGCCTACGTCTCAGGGAGAAACAGCTAAGCAAACAAAACAAAAAATGGTAGCCTTGGACGGTGTAGCCAACAGGCAAAAGAAAAGAAGACAAAAAAAAAAAAAGGGCTTGGTGCCCTCTGGCGCCATGAGAAGCCTGGATCACTCGCCTCGCCCACCGCCTCACAAGAAACCCAGGGCGGTCTGCGCAGCTGGACTGGTCTCACAGCACGCCATGTGCCCTTGCATAATGTACCTGATTTTAAAAAGAGGTGCCTAGCCTGGGGGTGTACCGGAGAGATCTTGGCGTCCGCGCCGTGCAAAGCAAAAAAATGGTCCTTTGGGTCCCCATAGTGCCGGACGTGTCCGCCGGATCTATTTAGAAAAAAAAAATCCCACGACCGTATTAGGAAAACCAAGGCGAAGAGCGGGGTTCATCGAGGTTGGGAAGTGGGAAAAGCGAAGCATTGAGAACGAACAAGATGTTTTGTTTCAATCAGGCCATACACCATGGTCCATCCAGTGACACACAGACAGGTACGCGGCGTTGCTGGGCACGACGACGACGACCGGACAAGGTTCACGGATTTAGAAGAGGAGGGGAGATGGATTGGGTTGAGCATCGAAGGAGGCGCAACCAGCGCAGCAAGCTGCTGATACCCAATCGATCGCATTTAACAAAATTTCTGTCCATGGCCCATCCCAGCTTCGCCTTGCCTTACCTTGCTCTTGCTACCCTTGCCGATCCACACAGACCCGGCAGGGGTTCCGGCGGCGTTGGCCTCAGCGCCCCACGGTCAGCGGCGACGACTTGGCTACGAATCCCGTTAAGAAACTGGGGACTTGATCAGGTCGGCGGCAGTGGATGCATGCAAGTTTTTTTTATTTTTCTTTCGATGGTTTCCATGAATCCACAGAAGCGGGACTCTCTGGCTCAACGGGAGGGGTGAGAGGGGCAAGGCCCATCGAACGATGGAGTCAAGGTGAAGAAAAAAAAGAGAAAATTCTGCCCTTGAAAAAAGAAGGAGTCATACATAGTCATACGCAACTCGGGATGGGAAGAAAAAAATGCTCACCGGCGGTCCTACGGCGCCCTTTCGGCTGCCGGATGTCAAAATGGTAACAACTTTTGCTAGCCCCTCCCCCCCCCCCTCGTTGCCATTCTCGGCGAAACGCTTAGTCGGCGTCCGGGGCTTACCAAGCTCCGTTCGTCGTGCTCCGTCGCACGCGCACCGGCTTTAAACTTCTGTGGCCTTCTGTCTGCTCTGTCCATGACCTAAGCACTTTTTTTTGGGTTGCGCCTTTGACCCAACAGCAGCAGCGGACCCCGGTAGCGGGCTCCGTGTTGCGCTGACAAACCGTGGCGGCTTGGCCCTGGATCACGATCCGTGAGCCGGCGGCTGATTGGGCCGTCACCGGGAGGGCGTTTGCCCAGTCACCCCGGTGAGGGGGCGTGTCGTTAACCCTCGCGCTCTCTGTTGAACGGGCTCTCCTTGCGCCCGCCCTCTGATGGGCTCATGGCTGCTCCCCGAGCGCCGCCTTATCTAGATCAGATATGAGAGATGCGCTGCCAAAGAGCGGTCACCCCGGACAGAACGAGGACGATCGCTGTTGCCATGTCACCATTGCAATGTCAAAGAGTTCGTAAAAGTAATGATTTTTAAAATGTTTTTTTTATTCTCTTGGTGTTGGGCACCTGTGCTTGGCAGGTTGCCCCATCTGTATCAGTTGTTTTTTGTGAGCTATCTACCCTTTCGTGGGGCCTCATAATCTAGAGGAATGCCACTCAACCCATGATCCCCAACCAGTGGTGCTCCAGGGAGCGGTGTTCTCGTGTAAAATCGTAATGCCCAATTCTCATGGTAAATCTCCCTTTCTCTTTCTTGAGTGGTGAACCTTGCTGTAGTAATAATGCTGTGGATAAAAGGAAAAAAGTATATTCGTGAAATGCAAAAGTTGCTTTTTGAGACATGTGAAGAAAAAAAAGTATCCCGTGTGGTATCCGATGTATAGATGTTGTTGTGAAAAAAATGATGAGAAAACGCCGGCCGATGCCCCGCCAATCGCTATTTGAAAAACAAGTCGTCAAGATGATGTTGGTACAGTTCTACAGGTGTGGATTGATGGAAAACTTCTTAGTAGACCGAGATGGCCGACACCAGCCTCGCGGGGTTTCGGGCTGGCAGATAGTAGTCCTCTTCGTAGATCTGATCATCTTCTTGCGACTCCTTCTTGGCGGCCTCGGCGTCGAAGTTCTCGAGGGCGGGCTGCGGTGGCGATGGGGGCATCGACTCGTCATCTGATGATTCCGAGAAGTCCTCCTCGACCAGGTCGGGAGGGGAGTTGGAATGCGAGGGTGTTCGGACAAGCTCGAGCTGGGCGTAGTCCTCCTCAAGGTCATCCTCCTCCATGTCGTCGTCGTCGCTCAGGCGGGGAGAGGCGACAGCCTTGATGGGCTGAGGTCGAATGGTAACATTGTTGTTGGACATCTCAATGTCCTCGTCGGAGTCGTAGTCGTCAGAGTCTGATGATGAGTCGGAGTCGTACTCCTCCTCGGCGACGGCCTGGTCGGCCCACTGGACATGGCGCTCCTTGTTGTTGCTGGCACCGCGGACGGACTGGTTGAACCATCGCTCCTGCTCCCGCTCGGCATCGGCAAGCTCGAGCATCAGTGAGTCGAGGAGGTTGGCGTGTCCGACGAGCAGGCGAAGATCGTGGTCAGGCTGGGCAGCCTCGCGAGAGAGCTTGGCCCGAGCCTTGTGGGCGAGGTAGTATGTCTGAGTGATGGACATGTTCTTCTTGGCGGCGACCTGTCGGAGAGAGGTAGCGGGCCGATGGGTGTTGTTTGTCGATGTAATGGTGGACATGATGAAAGTCGAGTGGAGGTGTGTGACCTTTTTGATGTTTGGTGGTTGATGCTGTGAGTCAAGGCAACAATCCCGATTGCGGCAAAGGAGACTAGTGGCAGGGGTCCCGATGGTGACAATGCCTTGTGGATTAGGTGATGCTAGCCAGGCTATCTTGGGTGTACAAGAAAGCTAGGACTGTGGGGTTGAGGTGAATTGTGAGAGATGTTTGAGTGTTGGCGTCAGTTGGAATCGAAGCACTAGAGTCGATGTCGTGATCTTGTTTTGTTCGGATGGCTGTTGGTTTGAAGCTTTTCGTCTCCAGAACGGGGGGAGCAGCATCTTTTATTCTTGTGATCTCAACGGGTTTGACGGCGGTGCTTGGGAAGCAAGAGACCCACTCCCTTGACGGGACGATGTCTAAACCCCGAGAAAGCGAGGGTGTGGACGGAGTCACTCAGTGACCGGGGGTAGGGGTGTGAGGTGTGCGGGTGAGTGAGCAAGCGTGTGTGAGTCGTATGCGTTACGGTGCTCTCTCAAACCCCGTACGCCTCCGGGGATTGGAAAAGTCCGACTTGATGCGATGGATGCGACGGCCGCTCAGGTACGTACCCCTCCCCCCCCTAGCGAAAGCGAGGAAATCCCAGCGGCGGCTTCGCCTCTCGCTCGGCATTCCGCACACTCCAGGTACCAGCCCAGCGGCCCCAGAGTGCTCCCCCCAAACGAGTTAGGGCAGTGGTGGGCAGCACTCGCAGTTGATTCCTAAGCCACCATTCAGTCGTCGCTCACTCATTCACACGCGCACGCACACACGAATGCCCATGACTGCTCTGTCAGCTGCGGGCACAATTGATCATCGCTCCCCCAACCGCAGCGGGGGGGTAGGCACTTTAGCGGGCAGCACTACAAATCAATGTTGTAGTGTATTTCCAAGCCTATTTTTTCCAATTTCTCAGCACTGAAGCTTATCACTCTAGCTCCGCTCCGGCGCTGGCCTGTGACTCGATGACGCTCCGCAGTCGCCCTCACCCTCACATTTTGACATTTTGGCGCCTTTTGTTGAATTCCGCACAACCGGCCCGCCGCCAGGTCGCTTTTTTTTTCACAGGCAAGGCATCTGCATTGGCTCCAAGACACACAAGAACAACCAGCGCAAGGCAAAAGAGTCATGGCACGTCCACCTATGGCTTTGCTTTCTCTCCACCTTTATGGTCACTTTTTGTCACCATTCCCTTCTCTTCCCATGTTACAGACATGCAAGTCCGAAGTAGTGCAGCCCCAAAACACACAATGACAAACAAGGGCCCCAAGGCATGCTGGCACGAGGCCCACCTTGGTGGAAGGGGACGGAGCATCATGTCTGTCCGTTATGTTGTGTCGTGTGTGCGCTGGATGCTTGCTGCGTGTTGTGTCGTGTCCGAAAATTGAGCCCCCGGTACGAGAGAGAGTGCGTGCGTGCGTGCGCAGGGGTGTGGGCCAACGGACTGTCCGGCACCGAGGCGGAGGCGGACTTGGGTGATGAGCGCAAGGGGGGGGTTCATCCTCCGCACAGCTTAGGCAGTAACTCAACTCAAATGAGCGACACCGAGCCGAACCAGCACACTTGCGACCACAGCCTACGAGCACCGTAAATCATAACTCCGTCCACACAAATAACCCCATACCATAACCATAACGTAGGGCTGAGCACAACGGGGGTCAGAGCGAATGCGACAGGGAGCGAGCCAATGGCGTGCTGCTTGTTGGCCCCCCCTTCCCCTTTCAAGCCTCACTCAAACCGGCCCTGGAACCAAGACAATGCTGTGTCTCGTCGCCCCATTTGGCTACATGCGCAAGCACAGGATGGCTCATAATGAGAGATGTAACTATACGTTTCGAGTGCCCGTGGAGGCTTTGATCCACTGCGCCAGCCCAGCCCACCACGTTTTGAATTCACAAACCAGTCTCATGCTGCCTGTCATTCGGCCCAGCCGCGCATCGCTCCCCCCCCCCCCCCCCTACGTACCGTACGTACGTGCTGTGGCACCGTCTCAACCTGAAATGATGCGAGAAATGCGAAGGATGCTCGGCAGCAAGCCAAGGCAGCAAGATTGGAATTGCAGGGCTTCGCCGCAGCTGAGCTGAAGCAAAAGCACATCGTCATTTCACTGCCGCCCGCACATGCCATTTCAGAGAAGCAAGTCGAAGGAATTAAAGTACGGCGCCGAGTCGGCCCCGTCCCCCACCCCGGGAGACCGAAGTCCGAAGGGCCACCTTTTTTTTTCGAGGGCTAATTATGTGTGTATGTCTGTCGCCGGAGCGCTCCAGGATGCGACGCAGCCCTCAAAAAGGCAGGGGAGAGGTGGGTTTTTTCTGGTTGCCAGAAAATGCCGATTACTCATTCACCGCGCTGCTCCGCATATCGTACCCGATGCACTGTCACTGGCCGGCCCGTGGAGATCACGACGACCAATGCGCAGCGCTCATCATGCACTCGATTCGCTTCTCGCACTCAAGGTACGAGATTCCCTCTTTGGTCTTGGCCGCTCGCTGGCCTCTTTTGCATCATGACGGCACCCCGCAGCGCCCAATGAGGCCCTTACAGACACACATAACACACACACATTGCACACACCAGCATGCAAGCCACAATGACACTGACAATGACAAACCACCGCCGCGCTGGGGGGGAGGGACCGTGATTCATTCATGCCCTTGTGGTCCAACGCTGACCGCTCGTCTGGTTAAGGTTCCATGGGCAGTCAGCGTCTCCCTCAGCAACGAAAGGGCGGAGCGGCGGACTTGGAGACTGCCCGCCCTCCACCTCGGCCCCTGCTCGCCAGCGTGCCGCAGTCCGAGGACCCCGTTGTCCATTTTGGTCGCCGCACCGCACCGCATTCACACCTTGTACGCCCGTGGATCGTGGCCTTATTTTAGGCTTCCCTTGTTCTTACTGCCGTTTTGTAATCCACCAGCCCGGCCGAAAAGGACGGGCTTGGTTGCAGCCTGGATTGTCGTGTTCCTGCTGATTGATAGTCCGCACAAAAATGGTTTGCGCACGCCCCCCCTCCCCCCCTACCCCAGTCATCAATCATCACCCCTCCCATCTCATCTCAATAGGAAAAAGGATACACCAGCTGAAGTTGACGCCTGATGGATTCCTAATGAGATGGGTTGGGAACCTTCCACTGGGTGCTGTGGGGTCCTCGTCCGTGACGCGGGTACCTGTGGTCCCTGCGCCTTGCTCTCTCTCAACTTTGTATGCGCCGCACTCGCTGATTTCGCTTTCGGGGTCATCAACAACCCGAAATGCCTGGTGACCCTATGGCGGAGAGCTACGTGTGTGTGCGTTGAGACATGGAGTAAACAATGCACATTGTGAAAGAAACCTGCCTCCATCTCGAATATCAGTCAACACTCGTTCGGGTCCGAGTCATCTCCATGCACCCTTTCCAAGTATCTTGCTTGGCCTTTGTCTGACGCATAACAGCTAGTGACAAACCCAACTCCAGAGTGTTGACGTCGTTTATATCCTTGGTATCTCCTACGGCCGAAACCTAGCCAGTCCTGTTAAATCCGCTGAGCGATCTCATTCCCCGCTAGGCCAACCTGGGGCTTGGTGCGCCTGCAAGCTGGAGGAGGGGGGGGATGTATCGGCAGCACACCCCCATCATCATCATCATCATTATCCTTGGGTGCTTATCTCAAGCTGGCAAACCATTCGAGGGATGTGCTTCTCATTCGCCAAGCCCTGCTGCTGCTGCAGGGCGGACATGGCATTGGACTCCGTGCCGTCCAAAGTCCGTCAACCCGGGCGGAGCAACCCCATTCAAGGAACGACCGTCCAGGTGTCGCAGCCACATGTCCCATGCTGCTGGGTTGCTCCCACCATTGTGATGCCCATCAAGAGTTGGCCCTAGCTTCGCAGACTTCTGCCCTACAGCCCTGGGTGAGGGTGAGTCGTGTTCACGGCCCCCAGGGTACTTCGGCTGACACCAGTTTTTGTTGTGTGCTGGGTGATGACGGGGACAAACGGGTTTGGCCCAACGCCGACCCCCCAACTCCACCGAAAAGTCCCGATGCTCACCTTCCGGCCCCGTCCAATGAGCTGGCCCACCCAGGGAACGCTGTAACGCCCTAGGGGGTTTACACGGAACCTGGAGCCAAGCAGAGAAAAAAAAAAGACAGTCACTTGATCAACAAATCCGCGGATGCTCCACGGCCGTGAACCTCCATGGTCTCCGGTTTCTCACGGCAACAAGCCAGGTAAATGCCTCTCTGTGCAACGAGGGACCGTCCACTATTCACCAACTGTGGCTTTGCGCATTAGCTGGTTCCTGTTCCTGTTCCTCCCTGTTCCTTCCGTCTTCCTCTCCCGTGCTTGACCGAGCAGAGCGTTTAGCCTCACACCTCGCTCGCTGCCCTGTGCCTCTCTCCCTTCCGAGAAAAGACCTCGTAGACTGTGTCCCGACATCTGCCGTACAGCCTGCCACTGCATCCGGGCCGGTCACGTTCGGCAGCTCGGGGGCCGGACGGACCTACTGTGGAGCTTGATCTACAGTCAACGTTCGTCTCGGCAAGGCCCATACTCTCTCCCTTGGATAGTCGACTCAGCAGCCTCTCAGCGCCGTGTGACTATGCGCTGGGCCAGTGCCATCAGTCCCCAGGCAGCTGATAAGCCATCTTCAGCCCATCAAGCCCCCTTCGTATATCTCGTGCAGTGGTCAGGGTCATGCAGCGGCCGAGTCCGCATGTATGTGTGTATGTGTATATGTATGTGTATATGTATATCTGCATTTTTGCCTGAAAAAAACGCCGTGCTACGTTACTTCCGTGCCTATCCCTCCCCCTTGCTTTGATTTGCCAGCTTGCCGTGCAGCGCAGTCCCGTATCCACCGCATGCAAGGCGTATGGCTCAGTTGCGGAGGGTACATACAGTCAGCGCTTGATCTCGATCGGTGCCTCCCTGCATCCGCCGTGTAAGTCAGGTATAGGGTATGTGTTCCAGCGAGCTGGATGAGACTGCGGAGGATAATACGCCTATTTTCCTGAGACTGGCCCGTCCGAGCCGCCGAGCATTTTCCTATTCGGGGGGAGGGTTCCCCGGTCTCACGTCCTCATTCTAATCAGTGTGTTGGATTCCCTCTGGCCGAATCACCGTCCGTCTTCCCTCTCTTACCCTCTTGCTTCTGGGTTCGTTGGGGGTGCGGCCGCCACGTCTCACTGCCAAATCTCACGTCTCACGGAGAGAGCAGCTGCTCTCGCAAATGGCTGTTCGTCTTTTACTAGCCCCCTCGATTAGTAACTCCGCACCCACAAAGCCCTTTGCGGTCCCGGCTCTGTGGTAGTTGCTGACCACCTGCGGTTCCGTGTCCTGCTGGTACGGTACGCGGGAGGGAGCGTTATGGGGGGAGGGTCGGCTACCGCAGCCGTGGAACGGTTGGGTTGTGTTGTGTTGGAGTGTAGCCAATTACCAAATCTAGACTCCGCATTTGTAATGACCGTCCCTTGTCTCCTTTTGGGTAGTCCTCACTTACACGCATGGTCCCCAAAAAAAACTGTTGATTACATGAACCTCCTGCCGTGATGCCGCTTTCCCTCAACCCTTAATTTTTAACCCTTTATCTTTCTCGGGTTACACCCTCATGCCGGTCTTGCGTCTTGGCATGTCATCAACTCGGGCTTCATTCAGTTCACCAACACGCGGGTGGCAGCATGTCGTCACAATGCGCCTAGCTGAAGCAGACTAATCCGCAAATTTCGTATAGAACGAGCAAGTGGCCGCAGTCGCACGCGACAACGCCGCAATACCCGCTCCGCCTGCACGACGAGCGGCTACATGAAGCCGCAGTGGTAATTCCCCCCCAAGCCTCCCTCTCTCTGATGTAACAGTCTGGGCATCTTAGAAACCTCGCCGAAGCATCGACGAATGGATGGCCGCTTTCCCCCATGCCGACGCCACAAAACACCACCCCCCCTGCTGCACGACCGCGAATTTAAAGCCCTCATCGCAGTATTCTGGAAAACATCTCTGCAGGTGCGCTCGCGCTTCGGTATGCCCGTGCCGAATCAGACGCTACTGCTGCTGCTGGGAATTGGAGATGAGGGGCGTGTGCGTTCTTGCGCTTGGGTGCCATCATGGGCCTGGCTTCTAGAAAGCATCCCCGAATTTTTCTTCGGTGACGTCGATTCGCCGAGAACGCCGCCGGTGTAGCACAGAATTTTCATTGCCCGTCTGCCCTTGCGTGCTAGCTTCTTCACCTAGCTCGGTGTTCGGTATCGGGTTTTTGACAAGACTGGGGGTGCTACCCACGCAATGGGGCAGCTCGCCCAGACCTTGAGTGACGTCGGATCGGACGGTCATTTTACTTTCTCGCTTCCGGAAATCGGGCCGGAGGCTCGCTCGCTCGCTCTCGGGATCATCGCGAACTGCGCTTTGAATGTCTGCAGATGACCACTGGCAAGGCAAGCCAGAGAGGCTCCATAAAACCAAACTACTATGGAGAGTTCGCAGACCTGTCCTGGCCCAATTGAGCTCTAGAAAACAATTTGACAACTAGAGACCCCCCCTTTGGTGAAATTGCCGGGTTCTAGAATTTTTTTCTTTTGCTCCACAGTGAAGATGTGAGCAACACCACCATGACGTTGGAGCGTGCCAAAATTAGACCCCTGGCTGCAGCCTTGTGGAGAAGCTGGGATAAACGGCTCCTCTCGCGATAGCAGGGCATGCTGTTTTCGCTTTCGTTTCTGGGGGTGGCTTAGAAGGGGATCATGATGATTGATGAATCCTTGCAAAAGAAGATGTGCTCGAAAAAACCATGATAAAATAAGACAAGCTTTGCGGGGGACGAAGCTAAGCTGTCGCAGAACTTGATCAGCCCACCACTGGGCTGTGTTCATGATCACAAAGTAGCATATGCACACTTATGGCGCGAGTATTCGTCATTGGAGAGGTTTGTGATAGTGATTCTAAATCTAGAGCCGCTTGGCAAAAGCTAAACCCAGAGCAAAGAATGATGTGATCCCAAGTCACCTTGGACAATGATGCAATCGCTACCATCGACCGAGTTCCTTCCAATTGTTGACTGGGGCGAGATTTGGATTTTCGCTGAGATGATGCATACTGTTGGTCCGCTGAAACATATTCCCAACGCTGTGCTGCTTCCATCGTTTTCGTGTGCCGACCCGCTTAGACGAGCCAAAAATTTACCTCGCCCGAACCCTCTCGAATCGAATGAACTCGGGCAAGAGACTAATTTGTTGCGACATGATCTTCTCCAGTGATGGGCAAACTTGGAAAAATATCCTTGTGGGCTTCAACACAAGTGCCCTTGTCCCGGGCTACTGTTTCCCAGAACACTGATGGTGATATCGGCTGGCACAACTAACAGGATCAATGTCCAGCTTCGCCATGACGTCTGGCATGAAGGAGAGGAAGTTGAAGAGGTGATCGAACAGGGATGGATCAAACGGAAGCTTGCTCGCGAGGACGTCCACCAAGCCCTGGATGCTGGAGACAAACTCGTCGGCATCGTCATCGGAGCTCTCCAGCGAACGCTTTCTGGAAGATGGGTACTTGGGCATCGAATCCAGCCGCGATGCCTGTGCACTCTCCGACAGCTTCTCGGAAACCGCATCTTTCCCCTTGGTCGAAGACAGCAAATCCCTAATGACGCTCTGCTGGTTGGCAGAAGCAGTGTTTTGGTATCCGAGAGCACGCTCGAGCTTCCGAATGACGAGCCTTTGGCTCTTGTTCGCGGCGCAGAGGCTTCTGATTTGCTCGTCCAGTTGTCCGACGACCTGGGCATGGCTCTTTTTGACCGCGTCCGCTTTCTGGTTCAAGCAGGCCATGCGGAAATCTACCGATTTGATGCCGGCTTGGAACTGAGCGACAACCGGCTCCAGCAGCGCCTTGGTGCTCGCGTGGGATGTTTCCGTGACCTGCTTCAGCTGCTGCTGCGGCATGTCGAGAATCTCTGCGATGGAGAAGTTGGCTCCGTATGAAGCCTCGCGGTCTCCGTCTTCGCTGGCCATGGCTGTGGCCTTTTCTGGTTGTGAGGAGGTCAGGAGGAGAAGTAATTTTCCATTCAAGCTTTTGAGTACCAACACTTGAATTTGTTGTGCGAGCGTGATGCTTTTTTTGTGAATTAATCTCATCCGATATGCGTCGTCTTGCCGTATGGAGTCATTCGGGTGCAGGCAGGTTGGAAAATTAAGGAGAATAAAAAGGATAAGTGCATTCAGCTCGGGGTTGAAAGAGAAGAGGAAGAATAAAAGTTCCAAAAATTAAGTCGAGGAGGGTTTGCATTTTGCTATGATTCACTGGTCCTAGTTGTCTGCGTCGTTGCTTGCTTCAGTTCTGAAAGGCCTGCTGCCAACATCCATCTATAGGTTAGGTTGCGTTCATCTCATTTCGCATCTTCGCTAACTTCGCTTTTATTGACAAATACATCTATGCACTTGGGCATGTAAGCACAAAGTCATCATTTATTTTTCTTCAGCACATGGGTTTCAATGGAGTTGTTTCACACGGTGCGATCACTTTGACTACCCAGTTTGGGAATGAAACTTGAATTAACAATCAAAATTTTTGTCTACTCTATTCCGCGCGAAGCTTCTGCTTCGTTCGCTTTCGCTTTCCTCCCACCTCTCGGCCTTCTTCAACCTCAAGCAGAGCTTCACGCTTCTTCTCGCCCACCGGCTTGAGCGCATCACGGATCACACGTGTCTCCAGGTTGACGCCCTCCTCCTCCCAAGCATCCATCTGCCGGCCTACTCGCTTCTCAATCGCCAGCACCAAATCCACATCTCTCTGCCCAACAAAGGTGACGGCCTCACCGGAACGTCCCGCACGAGCTGTACGACCGACTCGGTGGATGTAGTCATCAGGGTCGCGGGGGATGTCGTAGTTGATGACGAGACCTACTTCGGGGATATCGAGACCTCGGGCAGCAACATCGGTGGCAACGAGAATTCGAGCTGCCGAGGCGCGGAACCGGCCTAGGTTGTCGATTCGCTGCCTTTGAGGTAGCTTGGAGTGGAGCGATGTTACTCGGTGCTCCAGCATCCTCAGAAGGTGGTGGAGGTAGTCTGCTGTCGAAGTGCGGTTGCAAAACAGGATGATTGATTTGTCCACGTTGGCTTCGGTAAGCAGAAACACGTGTAAATAGTGCTCCTTGTGGGTAACTGGTATTTGAAGGTGCATCTGCTTTAGCGTGGCGGGAATAGCCAGCATCTGTGTATCAACCTCGCAAACGAAAACCGGCTTCTTTCCTGGCTTGACGGGCATATTCTGAAGAGCTCGGACTTCGGGCGTCATAGTGGCAGTGAAGAGGAGCGTTTGGCGTTCCGCAGCCGGCGGCAAGACCGAGAGGCACTCCTCAACATCGGGAAGCATGCTGCCGGGACCGGTAGCGTGAAGCAGACGATCCGCCTCATCCAGAACAACGTATCGAACTCGCCTCAACCCACAAATGGTGTCTTCTCCAGAGGTTCGGACGTGGTCTGCTAGGCGACCCGGAGTCGCAATCACTACGTGAGGTCGCCGGGCCAATTCAATGGCTTGGGCTCGCATGTCGGAACCACCAGTCACGAGAATGGCCTTGAGACCTTGGGGAGATGAAATAGCCTTGAACTGCTCGTAGATTTGGAGAGCCAGCTCGCGGGTGGGCGTCAACACGAGGGCAAAGATGCCTGTAGGATCTTCAGCCCATTTTTGAAGAATGGGCACAGCAAAAGCAACAGTCTTTCCTGAACCAGTTCGGCTACCACCAATGCAATCTCTACCCTTTAGAATTTCAGGAATGCAGCCCTTTTGAATCCCAGTAGGCCTCCTGATTGCCATGTTCGCAAGTGACTGAACAAGCCATGGTCGAACATTGAGGGCAGAAAAAGTAGTGTTTGGGTCTGTAGGTGCAAGGATCGAGCTTCGGGGTGCAGATTCAGGCTTTGCTGCGACAGTCTTTTGGTCATTTTGGCCATTCTTCTTGATACGCGAAGGAGCCTTGATGGTGGATATGACTCTCTTCAGCTCCTCGTCATCATCCTCGTCATCCTCGTCGTCGACATCGTGGGGCGCTTCGGGCGAGGTCCTTCTGCGCTTGCGAGAAGCAGTGTTGTCGAGGAAGTCGGACTCGTCAGACGATGCAGCATCTGATGCGGCGTCGGATATATCGGGGGAGCCGGACGCATCAGTTGCGTGGTCGGGATCGGCAGGCGGCATTATGGCTTTAGTTTTATAAATTGCAGGAGTTGGACAAACCCATTCTGGAGATGCTCATTGGAAATTTTTTGGCGGTGACATACGTCGTAATTGGGACCCTGCGGGCATGGTGGGGCAGTCCGTGCTGGTGGGCCCAATCGCAAGCCGTAGTGTAGACGCGCGCTTACACGAGTGATCGCCGTGGATGCCATCACAAGCTAAACAGCCATGGCTTGCAAGGTGTATCGGGCAAGTGGCCAAAGGGGGCTACCGGGGCTTTCCTGGTGACATGTAAGAGCCAACCCGATGCAGCTGTAGGGAGCCGAGCAGCCGAGCGCGTCTTCTTGGCTTGCCATGTTTGCACGGGTGAGATGCGAACCAGTAGGGCCTTGGGGGACCATTCCTCTGCATGTGGGTAAGCGGGATGTGATTGTGACGGAGAGCAGAAAAGTGGGAAAGCATATGGTTGATTCATTGATTCATAATCTACTGGCTGGCTGGCTGTATGACACACTGGCATCCAGACCGCGACGCCCCTCAGACAGGACATGAGACACTGGCCATCGGGTTGAAAAATGTCTGATGTGCAAAAGAGGCCTGGCGGGCAGCCCAGTGAGAGAGCAGCATTGAGTGCTGCTCTCAATGGCAGGGTAGCTTTGTGGTGATACAGGCTCAGGGCCCCCAAGGTGGGTGTCGAACGATGAGCTCCGATGGGCCTTGGCCTAAGCCGGGGACGGGCGGTTGGGCCACGTCGATGCAAGGCGAGCGCCCTGTTCCACATCCCCACCATGCAATGCGCATTGCGGCGCCCCGGGATGCGATCCGGGCATGAGAATGGGCCCTCAGGCGTTGACGGGAAAACATGGCAAACGAGGTGGCGGTTGATTCGCCCGGCGCATGGAAAGTGCATGGCACCATTGACTGACAAAAGCCCAACGCGGCGCCAGAACGGACGAACCGAGCAAGGAGACAAGGACAAAGCGACGGCATATGATCTCTTTAGGGCATCAAAATGCGTGCATCGCATGGTTCACGACTGCGGCGTTTAGCATTCAACGGGTAAAGTCTGGTCACGCCCAGGCGGCGGGAACCCTCGAACCCCGGCTGGATGGTCTGGTCTGGACTGGCGCCGGCGCCACCGACGGCGAGAGGCATGGTGAGATGTGATGGGATGGGGGAGGGCGGGTGAGAGTGAGAGAAGTGAGGGGACGAAATTGGTGGTGGAGGAGGCGGCGAGTAGGATCAGTGCGGATCCAAGAATCGGGGATTGCTTTGTCGACGAAAACCTGATGGAGGTACGGCGTCGTGAGTCGTTGGTCCATTTTGCTTCTCATTCCTGCTCTTGCTTTTGGGGGCCTTTTCGCTCTCCCCGCCCGGCCTGTCGATGACACCGGCGTGCTCACCGAGCGCAAATCACTGTTGCTTTTGGCCTTCGATGGCAGTCTTGAACTCTGATGCCCTTCATCGTGGCTCTCCCTAACCGCCCAAACATGGCATCAACGCGCGTGCCGCCTGAGCCACGGTGCGCCGGGGGCTGCAGAGTGACAGCTAGAGTGCGCCCCCGGTTAACCTCTCGCCGAGCTGCCTAACCCCCCCAGGTACAGTACCTCCGAGGATTCCCCTCCCGCCCCCAAAAGTCAAAGCAGCAGAGCCAACAGCGAGCATCCAGGTGCGCCCGAAACGTCCCCCGCCCCGACCCTAGCGCCCTCCAAGCGACAACTGGAACCTGAACCCACTAGGACTAGGGACCAAGGCGCTGGGCCAGGGCAGTTAACCGCCCTGATCGACTGCCCATGGCCGCCACCACCACTCACAGCGCAAGCCTCGCTGACAAGGTGCGCAGGCTACCTTGGCATCTGTTGGTTGGTACTCCGTGCCTGGATCTCTGCTGGGCAGCATGAATTCAAAGTCTGGCCGTACATGAAGAGGTACTGGACGTGTACCGTACCTGTCCCTGGGCATGCATGTGTCGTGCCGTACACGGAGCGAAGCGGACGGAAATGCGGCCCTCCACGGATCAAAGGACAGTGAGAGAGAAGACTTGGATCATCGCCCATTGCCCATCGCTCATCCTTCCCCTCACCCACTGTGGGAGCGCCCTACCAGCGTCACCAGGCCACCTACGCCCAGGTCGCCTCCAGGTCACCCCTCCACTAAAGCCCAAAGGTACCTTGCCGTGCTATCTCGGCGTGCGTGTACTTTGCCGCTGGGACTTGCGACGCTACCTACTCCACCTGCCCACTGCCCACCCTCACTGCCAACCCAGAGGGCCCCATGCCATGCCTAGCCCACCCTTGACCCTCTCTCCATCCTCTCACCTCCCTCCTCCCCTCGTTTCGGATCCTCTCCAAAAGACGTGTCGCCTGTCGCCACGCTCCATTACTGTTTCTGTTTCGCCATATCTCGTCCTTGTTGCCTTGGGCCTACATCTTCCCTCCTGCCCTCGAGCCAGACTGAAACACACTCTCGCAACCCCTCGGCCGCTGGCGTGACTTGCCCTCCGATATCTCCTCGCTGATTGCATTATCATATCACCAGCCGCCCACACCCTGCCTCTCGCTCGAACCACTGCCTATTCAACCAACACTCGCTCTCACTGAATTGAACGGCCTCTGACGGATTCGCTCTTCGTTATTAAACCCAACCCTTCAACTCCCGCCGATCCTCACACTTTGCTGCAACAAACACAGCCGCGGTCCCATCTGCCGACGCCGGCCCTACCGTCTGTTGCCCACCACCGACCACCGGCCCGCCTGCTTCGCAGCGAACAACATATTTCTGTGAGGCCGTTGCTGAATCCCCAGCTACGGCCTTGATTCTCCCCCCACGTCATATCTCCCCCCTTCCTCCCATCTTTGACGAGCTGCCCAAGCCAGCCCAACATCAAAATGTCTGAACAAACTTCAGTACCGCAGGGCGCCGAGCCCACCGCCCAGCCTGTAAGTGGCCCTGGTCTCAACCCTCGATATCAACCGTTACTAACATCTTTGTCCAAAGGCCGCTGCTCCTACTCCCATCTCTCTCCCCACTTCCAACGCCGGCCCCGCCCCGGTTCCCCTCCTCCGTCCCGCCATCCCCGGTGCCAGAAGCGGCGGACGAGGACCACCCCGCCTAGGACTCGCCATTCCTCCATCCCCAAATGCGAAGCCTGTCGGTAACCAAGGAGGCGTCCCCGCCGTCTCCTCAAGACCGCCCCTACCCACGCTGCATCTCGCCACCCCCATGGGAAGCCAAACTACTCCGTATGAACAACCTCCCCGATCTCAATGCGCAAACCAGCCTGGTCAGTCAGCAGGTGGAGGAAGCGAGAGCAGCGCCGCACACTCGAGATCGGGAAGCTTTGGTCCTCTGGACGGCAGAGCAAGCAACCCCACCTCTGCCGGCTCTCAGTACTCGGCCCTCTCCTTTGCCTCACAGTACGGTATCGGCGTTTCAAGGACTCAAGGCACTCCAGACCCCGTGTCCGCCGTTGGGTCCATGTATTCTGAGCGAAGCGAGGGCGGCGTTGCCATGGAAAGAGATGGCAGCCTGCAGGGACTTGAGGCCTTTGACAAGCTGAGCCTTGAAAAGGGCCGAACCCTTGATGTCGACGAGCTGGATGAAGAAGGCTGGAGAATTGCCAGCATGGAAAAGAGAATTGTCGAGATTGGAAACCTTGGTGAAGGTGCCGGAGGTGCAGTCACCAGGTGTAAGCTCAAGGGCGGCAACACTGTGTTTGCGCTCAAGGTGAATACAACACATCTCGGTCTTGTTTTGTGCTTGTTCGGAAACTAATGGTTGACCAGGTTATTACGACTAACCCTGATCCCGACGTCAAGAAACAGATTCTCCGAGAGTTGGGCTTCAACAAGGAATGTGCCTCGGATCACATCTGCCGCTACTACGGCGCCTTTGTCGACCCCGCGACAGCCACTATTTCCATTGCCATGGAGTTCTGTGAAGGTGGTTCCCTCGACAGCATTTACAAGGAGGTTAAGCGACTAGGAGGACGAACAGGCGAAAAGGTGCTGGGCAAGATCGCCGAGGGTGTCCTTGGCGGCTTGACCTACCTCCACACGCGACGAATCATCCACCGAGATATTAAGCCCTCCAACATTCTCCTGTGCCGAGACGGAGCTGTGAAACTGTGTGATTTCGGAGTCTCCGGCGACTTTGGAACCAAGGGCGAGGCCAACACCTTCATCGGAACCAGCTACTACATGGCCCCAGAGCGAATCACCGGCCAGTCCTACACCATTACTTCTGATGTGTGGTCGACCGGAGTGACACTGCTCGAGGTTGCACAGCATCGTTTCCCCTTCCCGGCTGATGGCACAGACACGCAGCCCCGAGCTGGTCTCATCGATCTGCTCACCTACATTGTGCGGCAACCCGTGCCCAAGCTGAAGGACGAGCCGGACATGGATGTGTATTGGAGTGACAACTTTAAATACTTTATCGAGTGCTGGTATGTTCACATCGCTGGTTGCTTCCCGAAGCCCCTCTGCTAACAAGATGACAGTTTGGAAAAGCAGCCTCAACGCCGAGCCAGCCCCTGGAAGATGATGGAGCACCCCTGGATGGTGGAGATGCGCTCCAAGCGCGTCAACATGGTCAAATACCTCTCCTTCGTGTGGGGATGGGATGACCAGCCCCGAGCTGCTTAAGCAGCTCTGAGGCATCCGAAATTGGTATCACAATTGTAATTTGAACAAGGTTGCACCCCCGGCGCCATGTGCATGGAGAGGGTGTGCAGCTTGTACACTGACATGTCTTGCCCATGACAAGATTAAAGGCTGGGCCTAGGTCATGCGGCAACTCCCCGACATGTCAATTCGTCAGCTTGCGAGGAGGATTTCCAGATCTACATGGCAAAGCGGGTTTGGATCATGACACAAGGTACGACGAGGTGATTTGCGTGCCTTGCAAGTCGGGATAACAATGACGAGGATTATGTTGTGCAGCTGTCGGCATCATTTCGAACTGCAAGATTGTTGTGCTGGAAATCTGAATGTTCCGAGAAGGGCGGAAAATATCCTTTCATCTAGCAAGCGATTGACGCTTCCACATTCATGTATTTCCCCACTAATAGATGGGCAGCGGGTTTTTAGGATACAAAAATATTTTTTCCATCACCATCGTTTATTTGCACCTGTGCTACGTGAAGGTGTGTGTGTGTCACTTTAAAATTTGCCATCCAACCTGTTTGCTGCGCAGTAATCAAACCTGTGTTGGCATAAACACATGGCTCAGATGTCAAACACGGGTTGGAAACGTCAAGTCTGAGCCACCCCGGATCTAAACGTGGAAAGCAAAGGCATTGAAGAAAATTCTGGACAAGAAACATGCAAAAGTTTAATTCGTTTTAAGTAGGGGTATCTATTTCTCGACGTGCCCTTGCGCAATCCAAACGGACCATGCTTTTTTTTTTTATATCCTTCATTCAGTTTTGCGCAGACACCTCCTCGCCCGCGGGAGGGTCGCCCATGAGGTCTCGCAGAGCCACGGTCGCATACGCGCTTCGGCCCAGCTGAAACTTGACAACCACGGCAACCTTGTTCGGCTCTGGTGCGGCTGAGGGAGATGAAGCATTGGCATCTTCTGCTGCCGCGGGGGCGTCTTCGCCGGGCGCACCCGCCTCAGCCTTGGCCTCAGCCTCGCCGTCGCATTCGCCGTCGCCTTGCACTTTTGCCTTTTTGGCCGTGGGCTCGCCGTTGGCATCGTCGCGCCTCCGCTTGACCGCTGCGCCCCCGTTTGCGTGAGCAGCAGCAGCCTTGATGACGTCGAGGTCCGTGGGGTGCATCTGCTCCGTGTCCTGGGCGTAGGCGCGGACCTCGACCGAGGGGCGGGCCAGGAAACGGTTCATGAGCTTGCGGTAGCGGCCCGGCAGGCTGAACTCGCGGCGCATGCGGCGCATCTTGTGCGGGTCGAGCGAGCCGTTTGCCTCGGAGCCCATGAAGGCCTCGTAGAAGGCGCCGATCTCGTTGTCGGGGTACACAATGTCGTAGCCAGGCGTGGGCAGCACCACGTCGTAGACGGTGTAGCGGCCGCTGGCAGCCTCGTCGGCCGTCAGGGGCCTGGCGCGCACGGGGGCGTCGTCGTCGTCGTCGACGGGGTTGACAATGTCGTCGCCGTCCTGGTCCTGGCCGCTGACGAGCGGCGTCGACTCGGCCTGGGCAATGACCAGGTCGCCCTCGACGACCGTCTCTCCGTGCAGCTCCCAGCGCTTGCTGGCCGCATGATTCCACACGTACGACTGGTATGCGTGCAGGTACATGGAGCGCAGGCCCCGCGTGATGTGAACCAGCGCACCAACAAAGTCCTTCCGAGACTGTGCGCCCTGCCTGTTGAGGTGGCGGAAAATGCAGCTCTCCGCCGAGAAGCGCCGCGGGAGAATCCTGGCTGCCCTGTCAAGATCCTTTCCAGTCAGGAACAACATGCAGGCCTGGTTTCGGAGGTAGTCGTCCCGCTTGGACGCCTCCTCGGGGATTTCACCCGCCTCTGCTTTGGCAGCAATCTCCTCGTCGTAGTGAAGCAGCGACTTGACAGCTCCCTCGTAATTGTCGTTTAGGATCAGCTTTCCAATCTCGTGCGTGCCAATCTCGTGCGTTCCAAACCTCTGGTGGCCAAAGTAGTTGATCCATCCGTGATCGGCCATGTGAGCCAGGGCAGCCTCGACGTTTGCCTTGAACTTTTCTACTCTCTGCAGCACTGGCTCGTCCTTGGATTCGCCCGCCATTTCGCAGTTCTTGATGGTAATGACAAACTCGTTGCCCGAGAGCTGACCCAGATAAACGGGCTTCTCCTGGTATTCATAGTCACCCGTAGAAACTCCCCAGAGCCGTCCGTTGATGCCGGCAAGGTTCCTCATTCGCATGTATCGTACCGAACACCGCTGGACGGTGACAGCTCTGCGATCCTTGGTACCCGCATATCCAATAACTTGAGGCTTAACCTTGAGGAAGCGCGCAATCTGGTTCACAGCGTCCATGGTGTCTCGGTTTTCTTTGTACAGAGAAAAGTGAAGATACTCGCCCGCAGGCTTCTCCTCGCGTTTATCACGGTTGCCTCGATTCCTCCTTCGCTGGTTTCCCTTTTTCTGGGGAATGAAACTGGCAATAATGGCGCCAGAGTCGTCAGTGCTGGTCTCGATTTGAGATTTGAAGATGCGACGAATCTCTTGGTGAATTTGGCCTCGCTTGGGTCGGTCGTCCACGGGCTGAGAAGTAACAGACTTCTTCTTCTCGTGGTCCACACCGGGGCCCGTCTTGTATAGCTCTATGAGCTCCTGGGCAAAGGCAGGCTCAGTCAGAGCCTCGAGGGCGGCTGCGTCTTCAGCAGAAACTTCTCGCGCTGGCTCCGATGGCGCAGCCTCGTTGCCGTTTGTCGTGGCTGCTCTGCTTCCGTCACCATTTTGCCCTTCCTGCTTCACATAATCGTTTTTCTGCTGACCATTGGATTCATCCTTGACCCCGGTTGGCTGGAATCAAAGTTAGCTTGCGAGAGCGTCGTATGAAACGGAAGCAATACCGGCGTTTCCTCATCAAGTACTCCCACGTGCTTCAAGCGCAGAACCGTGCCATCTTCCTTGATCTCATTTACTTGAAAGTCGGAGAATCTTTGAACATTAGGCCTGCTGCGTAACGAATTGGAACAATGGCTGTCGCTTACCTGGCGCGAATGTCGCCCACCCATGTCGCGGCCAATGGGGTAGCCTTTTGAGTGATGCCGAGGGTTTTGTTGTAGGCAGCGCCGCCGCGCGCCATGAAATTAACCTGCTCCGCCATGTCTCTTTAAAATGGTGGCCAGTCACACGGTTTGCGACGATCTGAAGCCGCGACTGCTATCGCGGGGCGACTGTCGCGACAGGCAATTTTTGTTCCGGCAGTAAACTTCGTTGTACCTAGTCTGGAAGGCGGTGGAGCCATGCCGTCACCATTACACCGCCTTCTGTAGGGTAAGTGGTTCGTGTCTCAATTGTATTGCCGAAAGCGGTAGAAAGCCATTAAGATGCAATTCATCTATTCTTCTCCTGTGAGATTTGCTATAGTATATTGTTTACTGGTACGGCTAAAATATAAAAAGAAGTATCTCCTGGCTCAGATTCGGGATTTGATGTTTGGTCCTAGATTTGTTCGGATAATTTGAATATCAATCAATTGTTCCTTTTCGAGAATCTCAACCATCTTCACAACCGGAGCAGTTTTCAAGTGTTTCTCCATAGCTTCTTGGTCATCGTAACTATTCTTATTAGATCATGTTTTCCTTTGTGGAGCGTGGGGTAGCTACCCTTCGAGGACAACAAACTGCTCCTTGTTGTCATTGAGATGACTGATGCCTTTGTGCAGCTCATATCGATGGACGTATGGCTCATTTTCCTGGACATATTTGACGCATTCTTCAAAGAGTTCCAAAAACTGGGCATGTGAGCGGTCATGGGGTCCTTGCTGCTTTTTGGGGCAAACTTACCCGTGCGGCTTTGCCGGGTTTGGGTGTGATGACTGCGGTCAGCTGAATGGGCGCCATTCCGACGGGAGTAAATAAAGCAAGAGTAGGGATTGCAAACAAAGAGAAAATTCTAGATTCAAATGGAAGTGGCTTGGAAATTTCAACAAAGAAGTACAAGCTGAGAGTACTTATTGGCGAGGGGCTATGGGTTGGACCGGGCTCTTTACCGTGCTCGTGGAACCGAGCCGGAAAATGATTGCCAGGGCCGCCTCACGAGGAGGCAGAGCCGAACTATGTCAACTCGGTGTTTAAGTTGGAGAGCGCACACACTGAGAAATATTGCCGTTCAGGGCCTCAGAATACTACTGAAATAACTACTCGTGGTAGCATTTGCTTTCGAATACTGTTAGGCGTCGCAAAACAATACCAACCGACTTTCTGGTGCCATTGAAATGGCCCACAATAATTCATATCGATGAGCAATTTGGATGGTTCTGGTCTACTTTTCGCATAAATCGTTAATATCGACAAGCTAGAGATGCATACTCTTCCCATGAATCATGGAAGGCATAGTGCGGCATGACTTCTGACCTTGCTGGCGAGGCAGGAACAGCCGAGGCGAGGCATAACCTCAGCATGCTCATTTATGCTTGGTTATTCTTGGACTCATCTACCTCTTACAAACACCACCCTTATACCTAGTACACCCATGAATACTTTATTCCACCTAAAACAAAGAGTCTCAGTTTGCCAGATGCTTCGCCAGTGCCCAGTTCTTTTTGACATGTCAGTTGCTGGCCTGCGCCTTGGTGGCGGGATGTGGCTAAATATGACCAGACAAAGACTTGCCTCACCCAAGTCGATCCTACTCTCCAGCTGAAGAACTCTTTTAAATGAGAATCGAGCCGCTGGAACGCACCCGGCGATACATATCTGCCACAATACTGAAAATGCAAGGCGAATCAGCGTATTTTGCAGAGGTAAACATAGATTATAGGCAAAGAAACGCATCGCTAACTGGTTTAGGCTCTTTTGCAAGCAAGGCTCATTTCTAACCGCGGCTGGAAATGCGATGGGTCCTCAGACGATCCTGTTTACCTCAGAAGTATGTCGCCGACACAAGCACAGTGTCCACACGAAAGCTTATGATCCATGACAGATCCTTTGTCAGCCATTGGCTCAACTGAATCTCTCGAGGGCTTCGCCTTCCCTGAAAGCGATGGCCCTAGCCAAAATTTACAATTGGATCTCTGCGACTCTATTCGTGCCGGCTTGGAAGACAGGCGCAACCCGAGTCCGCGATGGGAAGAAGCCATGGGCTTACTAGCCGCTGTGGTAAAGGATGAAACAAAAGGCGTGCCAATGATGGATTTTGCAACCATCCAAAAATCTAGGCTTGATAAAATGCTCTCTGACATCGTCAGCCCGGGCAACAAACCAATCCCAACACCGACCGGGTTTCAGAGTGATGTTATCCTAGCGGAGCGGTTAATACGACTATGGAGAGCTAGGTTTAGGGAGCACTACTTCATGATAGACCAAGAACGATACTTGAATTTACCTACAGTAGGGCGACTCAAAGATGTGGAGATGCGCAACGTGGAGGACAACGTTGAAGGACACTGGACAGCAAGAGCCTTTGAACCACTGTCAGAACTTGAAGCAAGCCAATTTGAAGCCGGACAGTAAGTATTGATAGCCTATTCTCAAAAAATCACTGCTAATATTCTTTATTTAGCTGGTGGTTAAATCTAGCTTGCGCCCACAGAGACGGCATCGTGGGAAGTGTGCTGGAGACGCCAACTAAAGGGAGATATGGTATTGCGGCCTTGCCACTTGTCACTGGCAGCGAGGAAATCCACTTTCCCGATGGTACGGTCAAATATATAAGAGAGGGAAAAATGTCAGAAATGCACCTGTCGCTGATTTCCCAAGTGGGTTCCCAAATCCGCATCCTACGCGGACATAGGCTGTTGAGCCCACTCGCTCCAAAGGCGGGCATACGATATGATGGACTGCAAGCTACCTCCAAATTTTAATTTATACAATGACTTACACTCTTGCAGATACATAATCCGGCAGTATGGCCACAAGCTCAACATGAGCACTGAACTTCACCGTGTTGTGCTCACGCTTGAGCGAGTGAAAGATCAGTTGCCAATGGAAAACGTCATCAGAATTCCCCGACCTTCGCAGCTAGATGACTGGGAAATTTTTCAGAAATATGAGGAAGAAATGATAAAGCAGCGAAAAGGACAACAGGCATGGCTTGATTGGAAGATGGACAAGGCTCAGGAAACAATTGACCGAGAGCAATATATGAGGACGCTCGCATTTCAAACTTCGTTGGAGCTCGCCAGGGTCGGGGGCGCAAGCCCGTCACTGGGATCGATTGCGAGGACCAAGGGGTCGCAAAGGTTGATGTAAACTAGGAACGGTCTTGCAGAAAGCTACCCAGCCGCGGTTGTGACGAATTGACCACTTAGTGAGGGGCAATTTTCAAGGGTCTAATGGTGGGGTAACAACCAGCCCACCTTTGGCGCCGGCTCATTATTACCCGTGCAACACCAACGACGCGCGCAAAGATGGGCAAAGGCGACAACAAGAAGGGCGGAGACAAGGGGGGCGGGAAAGGCAAAGGAGGCAAAGGCAAGGATGCCGAAAAGGACACCAAGGAGGCCGGCGGCAAGGCCAAGGGCGCACAGTCCATCAACGTCCGCCACATTCTGGTGCGCCTTGCTTCGCTCACCCTCGATTTTCAGCGTCATGTGGTGGCTCTAGGGCTACATTCTGACAAATATCTTAGTGCGAGAAGCATGCGAAAAAGGAAGAGGCCCTGGCCAAGCTGAACGACGGGGTCAAGTTTGACGATGTGGCACGCGAGTATTCCGAGGACAAGGCCAGACAAGGTACGCGATGATGTGCATGGCGGCTGCAGCAAGTGACAAACGCTGACACACTGGGTTCAGGTGGCTCTCTAGGCTGGAAGACCAAGGGAAGCTTGGATCCCAAATTTGAGGAAATCGCATTCGGTCTTGAGCCCAGCTCAACGGCCAGCCCCAAGTTTGCCGAGGTCAAGACTGGGTTTGGCTATCACATCATCATGGTAGGTGTACTCAATGGATACCAACAAACCCTCGCTCACCTCGCAATTAGGTCGAAGGGCGAAAGTAGACTTTACTCCACCTCGCACCATTTTAAGCACATGTTGAAACGTTTAGCCACACACAAATTTCACGAGAGATGCACAGTCAATGCTCTATCCGATGCCCAGTATTTTTTTTTATTCCTCGATGCAATGCGGCCGTGAGACGTGAGGCCTAAACCCATTCAGATGCCAGTGGAAGCGGCTAGAGTACAACAACAGTCGTAGAAAGTGGACTCGCAATAAAGCCCGCACCTCTAGGCCCCTTCACATCCAACGCCGTCCGTGTCCATCGCTTACTGCTCGGTCTGGAAGTAGTTGAGGAGGATAGAGCGCTCCTGCGACTCCTCACCCCAGTCCTTGACAACGACGCAAGAGCAGTTGACAACCTTGCGGGCATTACCCTCGCGGTCCAGGACGCCTACCAAACATGTTAGCTTACTCGTCGCCACCAATTTCCACACGACAAAGGAACGTACAGAGACCAGCCCACTCGCCCAGCTGCTTGCCGTCGGGGATCTTGATCAGGGGGATGTTGTGCTCGTTGCAGAGAGCAATGACGAGCTTCTTATAGGCCTCCTCCTCGCAGTTCTCGTTCAGAACACACATGTGAGCCTGTCGTCGATCGAGGGCCTTGGAGGCTTCGCGGAGACCACGGGCGAGACCGTCGTGCATGAGCGCGAGCTTGAGGGCACCCTTGAGGGCGTCGAGAATGGACATCTGGCCCTTGGGGGCATCGCCGGACACCTCGACCTCCTCAGAGACCTCGGGAACGTTGCTCTCTTCTACGTCAGACTGAAGAACGGTGCCGGTTAGCTCGTTGTAACATGTTTTGCCAATTCCGAAAAGATTGAAGGTTGATGGGGGAAATTTGTATCTCCAATCGCACAAATGGTGTCTTGGGCGCAAAAATTTCCCAAATGCGCCCTCGACACCATTTGAACCGGCGCTTTCGAAAAACTCACCATTTTGAATTGATGGAATGCCGTGAGCGTCCTCGAAGTGAACAGTTAAGATAGATGATGGGAACGGGGGGTGAGAATCAAGAGCGTGATGGAGACTTCCTGCAAATTCAAGAGGTTTTCGGTAATTCAAGCGCACTAGCCTCAATGGGTCGTCGCTCCTTCCTCCAACAGCCCTAGTCACGTGACATGAAAATAACTCTACGTAACCTGAATTAATTGACAGGCGCTAACCCAAGCTGGGAAAGATCAACTTTATTTGCCTATTTCACAGAAGAGATATACATATAGATATGTATGTATATATATATGATTGAAACAATGGCAAAAGATGCTATGAGACACAGGAGTTTTGAGGAAATGATGGACGCTGAAACCTTTTCTTTTTTTTTTTTTTTTTTTTTTTGAAAAAAAAAAAAGCGTAGCAAGTGGTTGATGACCATCATCTCGGATTCCCTTCTTGCACACAGCTGGGCTTGTTGCGGGGAAGCTGTGTGTTGAACTTATATTCAAAGACCTACGTAAATGACAGTGCCCCTTTTTTCTTTTCTCTTAAGTCACAACGGATAGAGTCGGAAGATAGCTGGCCCATGATCTCGTCGTCGCAGGCTCCTAGGAATGCAGACTGTACCGGGCGATTGGCTAGGTAAGGTGGCTCTTGGCCTCGGGCGACAGGGATCGCCTGTGGATAAATCCATAACAACGCCCAAGGCAGTTACTGCGGAAAGGAGAGAGGCATTTTGGTCGGAGCTGCTGTTACTGCTACTATGAAAGCTGTCCTTGACGGCGGCTGTGTCGATTACCCAATTGGATCAACGGCGTTGCGTTCGGCCGCTGGGGTTTATATCTTGCTTTAGTTGCGCATCGCTTCTGATGAAGACCACCAGGTAGGCCCCGTGTGCTGATTGTGATGTTTCGGTCCCGGGGCTGCCGGGTTCACTACCTTCCCGGCTTGCCTTTGAGATTGTTGCACGAAATGGTCAGTGATAGTATTGCTTTTCGGCTGCCTCATTAGATGATTGTCATAACTACTGCTGCTGCGACTCTCATTTGTTATCACCTCGACCCTTAACCTGACATCCTTTGCATCGGTAGCTTGATCGGCTGGGCTGGGGCGGTGTTGGCCGCCTTGAGCACGGCTATAAAGGTTATTGGCTGACTTGATACCTTCAAATCTCTTATGGAGGGATTAGATGACATGCTAGGCTAGTGACTCGAGATGATCCCCCAGGCGACAGACTTCGTGTTCATTGAAGACCGCATCCCTGAACCGACGAGCCTTTGAGACATTGGGGACCTAGGTCTTTGAGATTTCGCTTGAGCTATATCGGACGAGAAAGCCGACTTTGCTGTGGATCATCCTCCTCACGGCCCCTTTTTTGAGCGGGCAATTGAGCTAGGTCAGGCAGAAGTTAAACTCTGCAACCCTAAGCTTTGAAGCGTATGATAACAGGTTGCTCCAATTGGTCAACTTCTCGAATTTTGCCTCGGTCATCGGTTAAGGCTCGGGGGTTTTGCATTGCCTGTTATTGCTGATGTTGTCGCAACGGTTTGATCGGGCTTCGTGACGGGTAGTAGCTGCTATGTGGTCTATTTTGGTGAATTGAATGACTGACTCTATGATGGTAAAGTCGGCTTCTCTTTAAGACAGTTTCTATTCCTCCGTGGCCAAATTTCGATTGGATTCCTTTTTGTCTAAAGGAGCTGCATTTGCATGGAAGTCAGGGATGTCTGCTTGAGGGCGTTATGAAACCCTGAGAACAAAATACGAAGTAAGACTTTCAACATAATACAAGCATGGATGAAGGCATGGCCTGGAGAATGGTTGCAGAATATATTGTTGTTGCTATTCTTCAGAACACTTCCACCAACATAATCCTCCAGCTACTTTCTGGCACACATCAGTTACTGCTGGTCTGGGGAATGCCCTCCCTGTCCTAAATCCTATACTCCACTTTAAGGGTGATGATCTCACCATTGGTGGTCTTGGCGATTAATCGAATTATCAGTTTGTAGTCCAGCGATATGGCAGGGTATGGTGAAACCTACAAACTTTGGTACCGCCATGGAGACGGAGGACTAGGTGAAGGTTACAATCCAGCCCTTGAATCATTGTTACGAAAGGACTTTTCCACCTTTGCTATCGTGTAATATTGATGCCACCCAAAATAATCCTAAAAAGAGTCTAAGATATTATCTCCTATATAAATATACTCATTCGGGGATCATATTTATTTATTTTGGGTAGAAGTGTAAAGATGTCATTTTTTCTTCAGCAGGGGCCCCATCTTTCAAATTGTTGAATTGACAATCCTTCAAGGATTTTCTTGCAGATTTCTTTCCAACGCATGAGCGTATCGGCCTCTGGGTCGTTGGAGGCTTGGAGCGCTGCGCCAGGGGAGGGTCCATGGAAAGCTTGGGATGATGCGTCCGGGTAGAGGCCTTCAGCTCAGTAGAAAGTTTAAAGCGATGCGTCGAGGGATGGGCCGAAGGAAGCTTGGAGTGGTGCAAGACTCGAGAGGGCTGCAGTAAGCTTGAGGTGGTGCGCCGGCCACGATGTACTACCGCCGCCACAGACAGAAGCGGGCAGGATGCCCTGGTGCGCGATACTGCGAAACATTAGAATACAGCATTTAAAAAGCGTAGCAGAATTTCTGATAGTGGCTGCATGGAAATTTCCCCGGAAGGGACGTCGTTGTCGCCGCGAGTCATCGGCCGCAATACGTGTAACCATCTATTCATATTAGCACTTGCCGCCAAAGCTGAGCATCTACAACTTACCGTTGAAGGTGTAGAAGTCAATATCTTCGAAGAGAGTCTCTCTCGACATGCCGCTCGTAACCACTTCGGAGACGACGAATGGCAACTTTTCTTCCTCCACCCAGACCTCCATTGAGATAAAGGTTGAGAAAAGAAGAAAAGGGAAAGAAAATCAAGTAATTTGGGGGGCATATAAACTGCGGTGACTGAAACTGGCAGCGGCTGGCGGACTGGCAAGTGCACCTTAGAGGTAAGTCACGACGCTCTGGTTTGTGCGTACGATGCACAGTAGCGTGAACGCATTCAAAATTTTCAGCACAACTCATGTTGTTGTCATACATTGATATGAGTGAATCTTTTAAACAACAATGCATATCGATTTCTTAATGGAGCTATTGTTATTAGTTCCTGGGTGCGCATTGCACTCGTGGGGAAACAGTGCAATTTCTAGCCTGGCTTTCTCCTGTCTCAAATATGATTCTACATTGATGAAAAGGGCGAATCCAGGCAGCTTCATGAAGCGGAAAGCAAGAGCCATCCGCGACAAAGCAGGTGATTACAGTGGTATCTTGAAAGGAATTGAGAATGGAATTGGGCATATGCATTCGCTTGGATTGGTTCACAACGATTTGAACCCAAGTAATGTCATGTTTAATGGTGACATAGGAATCATCATCGATTTCGGCTCTTGCCGACGGGTGGGAGAAAGCCTGGAAGATGTCGGCCGGACTTATGAGTGGTATGATGAGAACATCAAAGTATCCTTCCCTAAAAATGACTTGGACGCACTGGTCGAGATGCGCACATGGCTAGGCGACAATTCCAACCTATTTCAATTTGATGAGTAGCAACCGTATGCGCTTGAAATCAGAGTACAATCTCCATCTTTTATTTCGACTCTCAAATGGTGGAACTCTCCGTGGTAAAAGAGGGTAGAAAACTAAAGGGGCGAAGTTACACCGCAAACGGTAGCAGCCATTAGAAGCAATGCAAAGATAGATCAACATAAGGCTCAGAAGTATAACAAAATAAATTCATGTGTGCGTGACAATAGAAGTACAAACAGAGTACAATTGGCAGTTTTAGAGATCGGATATAGTCTAAAGAAACTTGGTGTAAGTGCGTAGCCTATAAGAGAGTCAGTGCGGGATGCTGCGCAACCACAAGAGAACTGCCTTAACCTGACATTCCTGGCCTGTAAACCGATATACAAGAATGTTAAACGGCTAATTTGGATTAAAAAAGCACCGTACTATCGGAAATAACAGTCGAGGAATACCTCGGCATCACATCACACTACAGTACAATCCCCACGGATCTTATGCATGCAACGGACGAACTTCTCCACAATGACTATTGTCAACCTCAAACCTAGCCAAAAAAAAAAAAAAAAAGACGATATCGGGCTGTTTCTCTATTTTTTTTGGACCCTCCTGGTAGCTAGGATGTGTAACCATTTCTTGTGTATTCCGACATGTGTGGCCCGGTACCCACGTATGTGATTGGCCCACTTCGCCTCAGGCAGAAAAAAAGGGAGCGCCCCACACAGCCCTAAGCGAATTTGCTAAATTCTGTTAAATTTTATTTTTGATGTTTCGAATTTTTCGCTCTTCAACCACGCATCACGACAACTTCAACCGAGGTGAGTTATTGCTATGGCGTTTCCGAGAAGGACAATGTCTTCCACTATGTCTGGGGAGAGAAATCTTGAGCGCGGCTGGCCGTGAGGCCTTTTATTCTGGGACGCACCGCCGGCGACGTTCTCGACACTCTCTTCCCTTCAGCACTGGGCGGCAGAACCCTCGACGGATCGTTGAGGGCACTCTCTCGCTCACGGTCGGAAGGCTAACATCAATTGCTATGGCAGATACCTCATATCCCGTTCCGATTTGAGAATCTCCATTTCACACCACCGCCAAAATGGTCCGCACTTCCGTTCTCCACGATGCGCTCAACGCCATCAACAACGCCGAGAAGGCCGGCAAGCGCCAGGTCCTGATCCGACCTAGCTCCAAGGTCATCATCAAGTTCCTCCAGGTCATGCAGCGCCACGGTAAGTTTGAGAATTTTGCAAGACGTCTTCCTCCCTTCACCCTTCTCCACCATTCGGCATGATAACTAGGGCGACTGTCGATACTGCTCCACGACCCAGCCCCTATAAATTGCCGATAGATTAAAACTCGGAGATCTTACACGTTTTTCTGATTTATTACCCATGACGTCTATACGTTTAATCTCTCGAAACATGCTGACAAAAATGTCCTCCAGGCTACATTGGCGAGTTCGAGGAGGTCGATGACCACCGCTCCGGCAAGATCGTCGTCCAGCTCACTGGCCGCCTCAACAAGACTGGTGTCATCTCTCCCCGCTACAACGTCCGCCTCGCCGACCTCGAGAAGTGGGTTGTCAAGCTGCTCCCTGCCCGTCAGTTCGGCTACGTCATCCTCACCACCTCCGCTGGTATCATGGACCACGAGGAGGCCCGTCGCAAGCACGTTGCTGGCAAGATCATTGGTTTCTTCTACTAAATGGAACGGAAAAACAAAAGTTGTCTAAAAGGGCCTGGCATTCTCGGCGTTAGGGAGGATTATGATGACTATGACCGATGCGATTTTTTATAGGCGTCGAGCTTATTCGCACACGCGAGCACTGTTTAATGAAACCTTGCTGGATGTTCAGAGCCACCTTCACACAAATTCTGCTTGTGCCTGTGATTATTTTGTCCCTTCGTCTATATGTGAGACCATATCGTAAAGCTGCTAAAGTGCGGAGAGCTGGATTTGCTGTAGCTGTCTAAGAGTCTCAGCAACCTAGTTGAATTTTTTACTCGTTCCATTGAATGGTGGATGGCGAGTGGGGCTGGATTCACCCCGGTCAACCACTTTGTTTACTTTGGCTGGCGCTAGCCAGTCGCGGCCAAGGCTCGTCCACCGCACATGTCAATAGCACATGGGCAATGCTTCCCTGTACATGATTCCTGCGCAATAACCTGTGACGAAATTGAACATGCTGGCCATCTTCCCCGTTGGATCGACGCACTCCTGAACTCTACCCGCTGTCGCGACGATCGACCGACCGCCTCCAACGCCAACGTGGGCTTGACCGGCACCCTTGTTTACCCCACGTTGTCGCTGCGAATACTGGCTCTACGATGATTTCGACGCCTTGAATATAGAACGCAGATATCTTTGAGCTTTCTCTTGAATCAAAGAGCCTCTATTTAGTCGTTTCGCCGTCGTCCGGTGCGCGACAACAACGCCATCATGATACCCATTCCTTCAGCACCACGGCGTCAACTCCTCTCTGCGGCGGCCGTCGTCTCGTTTTTGTTTTGCGTCTACACCCTCATACATATATCTCCCGAACCAGATAGCGGCCCTATACGACTTCCTACTCCGCTCCCAAACCTAGAAAATGCTGGGGATGCAGTTGGCTCCCCGATGCCCAAAGCGGCCCCCGGAGGCATCCACCCCATCACATCTCTCATCAGCGACGCCGAGCACGAGTTTCAAGAGTTGAGGAATCGACAATCCAAATCACTAAAGGAGGCAGTGACCGAGTATCGCAGGCGATACCAAATGCCTCCTCCTCCACACTTTGATAAGTGGTTTGAATTTGCCAAGGCAAACGACGTACAAATGGTGGACGAGTTTGATACAATCCATGATTTGATCACTCCCTTCTGGGCTCTGAAACCTGCAACTATTCGAGCCAGAGCTAGAGAAGCTTTGGGATTTGACAATGGCTTAATTGGTGTGGCCATTCGTGGCCACGAGATTACACACATCCAGGGGGAGCCTGAGTGGCAACTGAACGCCACAAAGAGCATGCTGGCTAGATTTATCAAGCATTTGCCTGATATGGATCTTGCTTTTAACATGCACGACGAACCTCGAGTCATCTTGTCTCACGAGGATGTGGCCAGTTTGAGACGGAAGGCGAAGGAGGAAACCATTCCCTCTGCGTTTGCCGTCAAATCACCAACCAACCAATTTACCACGACGCATGCTGATTTGAACGACGGGAAGTCATTTGAAGAGACGACACTAACACGCTTCAACTCTTACTCACGCCAACCAACGTGGAGCGACTCCCGAGTCTCTTGTCCACCCAACACCCCAGCCCGATACCTTGAAGAGGAGGAGAGGCAGGATGAGAGGAGCAGATATGCTATGGGCGAACTTGGATTCATTTACAACACGACGGCAATGTCTGATATTTGTCTTACCCCGTCACTTAGCTCGACATACGGCTTCTTTGACAGCCCCAACACCTACAGGGTTGTTCGTGACCTCTTCCCCATCTTTTCCCAATCCAAGATTTCTTCATACAGCGACCTCGTCTACCCGTCTCCTTGGTATTGGAGCAACATGGTACCCTTCGAGAAGACGCAGGACATTGATTGGAGCAAAAAGCAAAACAAACTGTACTGGCGCGGCTCTACCACGGGAGGATACAGCCGCAACGGCCGCTGGAGACGGCAGCACCGACAGCGCCTTGTCCAGAAGATGAACGCTCCTGATCAGGCCAAGGTCATGATAAACCAGGGCACGTCGGAGCAGCCTGACTGGAAGGTCAAAGAAACACCCCGGGGCGAATATCGCGACCTTGTCGATGTTCACTTCTCGCACGTCGGCCAGTGCGACACGGGCGACTGCGACGCCCAAATGGAATTTTTCAGGGTTGCCGAGTACGCCGAGCAGCAAGACGCTTGGAACTACAAGTACCTGCTGGATATGGACGGCAACGCCTTCTCCGGGCGTTTCTACGCCTTTTTGCGCAGTCGCAGCCTCGTCTTCAAGCTTGCCATCTCCCGCGAGTGGCATGCCGAGTGGCTCCGCCCGTGGGCACACTATATTCCATTCAGCATGCAGGGCGACGACTGGCTGGAGACGGTGCGCTTCTTCAACGACTCGGAAAACGCTGCTCAGGCGGAGCGCATCGCCGCGACGAGCCGAGAGTGGGCGAACAAGGCTGTTCGCCAAGTTGACATGGAGGCTTGGTTTTTCAGGCTATTACTAGAGTGAGTGCACTTTTACCCTGATGCGAAACTTGAAAAATAAAAAGAAATCAAGGAGCTAACAGTGATATAGATATGCTCGAGTTATTGATGACGATAGAACCAACATTGGCTTCGTGCCATGGGGATTGTAGATGCAATGTTGAGAGGACATGCCTTGATGGATAATAATGAATTGGGAAGCACATGTGGCAAGCATGAATGATGTAACATGGCGCAAGGTTGGAATTGCATGCATGATTTGGATTTTTATACCCTTGTACATCACTTGAAGCATCGCTCCAGGGCAACTTGTATACAAACAGAACGTCAATAGAAGGACGTATGCCTATATCGAGAATTATAGATATTCTTCTTCATATTCCGGCATATCTTGCTCTATGATAAAAAAAATCAAACCTGCGCCGCAAGCCCAGAATTCGCCAGATGGATGATGCCATGTCTTTTTTGTTTCGGTATCGCTGATCTTGAGGGCCTCCCAGTCACAAATACAAACCTACAGTCGCCCCGTCGCTGAATCCCACCACCCTAACGTCTACTCTAATCGTCCTCCTCGCCCTCTGCATCTCGGTCTTCAGAAGGCGACCGCCTGGACGGGCTCCCTTCGTGCTCCTCTGCCCTCTCCTCTTCAACCTCCTCTTCCTGGTCCCATCCCAGCGGGTGCTCGCGGTATCGCTTCATGGCCTCCCGCATATCCTCGTTAGGGTCCTGGACGGTGACGTCGAGCTGGTCGACAATCTGCTCCTGCTCGTCTGCGATGCCAATGGTGCGGGCAATGTTCTTTGTTCGCTGGGGTCGAATGGTGGACTTTTGCATCACTGGGTAATAATAGACACCCTTCTGGTTGGGGTAGAAGGTGTCCTCGTTGTAGGCCAGGATAATCTCCTCTTCGTACTTTGTGGGGTGGTCGAGTTCGGTCTCCTGGGCCGTCTCGTAGGCTCGAAGGCGGTTGAACTGGAAGCAGCCACCGCTTTCGGTCTGGTGGGTGTACAGGTCCTCATCGTCGTGGTCGGGGTTCTCGACATCAAACTTGCGACGGAAACGGTCGCCACCACCGCCAGATTGGTTGAGGTAAAAGTCGTAATTCATCAAGTTCTGCGGCTTCGGGTTCTCGATGGGATCCTGCTCGTGTGCCTCCAGGGCGGCCTCGTACGCCTCTTCTTCGGCCTGTGTTCGATCTATAGGCTTGAACATACCGCTGAGGAGTCGCTTGTCGTACTCGGTGGCGCTTTGTACAGGGTTTGTGAGGAACTTGATGGTGACGTAGGCGCCAGAGTCGGGGAACGCGTCCAGGTCAGGAATAAGAGGAGATACGTCAACAAGCTTGAGGTGCTTCTTCGTGGGGTGCTTGACGCGCTTGGGCTCCTTGAATTCCTGCTCGGCAACGTCGAAGCTTTTGTCGATTTTGCGCTTGATGGCCTGTGGAGAATCGGCAGAGGCCTCGACGACACGTCGACCCTTGTTGGCCTTTGCGAGAAGGGCACGCGGTGCAGGGCCTTCGTGACGCCTAGGGGCCAGGGAAGAGATGTACTCGGTTCGTCGAAGGAAGGAGACGCTAGCTTCAGCGACCTTTGTTTTGCCGAGTGCAGCAATGGGCCTGAGGAGCGGACGATCGTGGGGGTGAAGCGTGGGAGGATGAGCAGGAGCCTGGATAGCTATTGCAAAGTTAGCATCGGTGATGGGAGCTATCACGAGCCCGCAGCTGACAACGCACATCGTTCGTCGCCGTCAAAAACACCAGGCATTCCCACCAGGTCGAGGGGCATGCCCAGCTCGGCGTCGGCCTCGATGTTCAGGGGCTGCTCTCTGGCCAGGCGCGAGGCAAAGCCAGGAGTGGTGTACTGGCCGCTAGCCAGGCCCGTGTTGGGAATGTCGAGCAGCTTCGGTGGGTGCGGCGGCGGAGGGAGCGCATTGCTGAAGCGGATGCGAGCAATGAAATCTTGGTGGATCATGCGCTCGCCGGAGCGAGGCGCGGAGGACGACATCGTGAGCAAAGAAGGGCGACGATGTTCGCCGCGAGCGATTGGATTTGCAAGAAGGGCGGTCGAGATGTCGTCGTGTTGGTGTTTTTGTGCGAGAAAATGCAAGTGTTGAGCCAAAAGTGAGGTGAGGTGGTTGAAGCGCGGTCGCGCTGCGGGTAGGTTGAAAAGAATAGTTTGCGGCGCAAGGCTGAGAAGGAGCTCCCGTTGTTAGCGGCCAGCCTCTCCACCACGCGCTCCGCTAACGACCACTCGACCACTCGACCAACACCAAAAATAGCCATTGAAGGTAGCATTCGTGTCACAATGATTTTTTCAATTCTGGCGACGAACGTCATTTCAGATTTCGTACTTTTCATTAAATGGTTGCCTCCAAGACTCGAGTCTATGCTCGTTTTGATACAGTCCGAACCCATTCAGTCTATACTAATAGCAAGCAATAAAAGGTGCAGCAGATGGCCATGTCCCCATTCTGCAATCGTCCAATCCCACGCCGTCCCTCCTTGGTTGCAATACAAGCCGTAAGACACACATCGCATTAGTGCGCCGGTTGGTAAAAGCCGGCAACGGTGTTTATACAGGACACGCGGTTGCCACTTTTAGCAGCACGTCGTGCCGAAGGGAAAAAAAATAATCGTGTCTCACTCCAGAGCAATCCCTTACGAGCTGTTCTTGGCGTAGTTCTTCTTACCAATAGTAAAAGGAACGTATCTGTACTTAATCATGTGCTGGATTTGTTTCCTCACTGTCCGCGTGGTTAGAATGTTTTGTTTCAAGCAAAAGTCAGGCTTGGCAACTTACTGGTCAGGATGAAAAGGATGAACCAGTACATGACCAGGACGGGCCAGAAGACGGGAACGTTGAAGATCTCAAACCAACTGCAGAAGAAGGAGATGCAGACAGCGCGCGTGGCCCAGTACCAGAACTTGAACTCGGGAAGGCGACGGATAAAGGGCTTGAACTCCTCGTCCTGCTTGGTTGGGAGAGTGCCCACGGAGCCGTCTTCCATCTCATTGTCGATCGCTTCGTTCGAGGGGTCAAACTTGGGCTGCAGGAAGGCCAGGAATAGGTTCAGGAGATAGATGCCCAGCGCGTAAGCAACTGCCATCTGGTCAGCTCGGGTCCAAGGGTTGAGAAGAGGGTTGCAGTGAGCGCACCAATGTACCATCCTTGCGCAACCAGGATACGAATAAAGAAGAGGAACAGGCAGACGCCGGTGCCAACCCATCTGTAGAGAACAAACGGAGTGGACTGATCCAGGAGGGCTTGGTATTGCTATGTCTCGTCAGTCAATTGTTCGTCGCTGTTTGGCGGGTGGCGACGCATACTCGCTGGATTCTGGAGGTGTGGACGCTGACAGCCTCGAAAGGGGTCTGCTCGGGCTCGGGCGCATTCATCTTGGATAATATGTCGGTGGTACACGGCGGTTGAGGAATTAAGAGTTGTTTGGTGGACGGGCGGGCACGTAGAAAAGGAGCGGCGGGTCGAGGGACGGTTGCGATAACAGCGAAAGGAGGGATTAGTGGAGGGAGCCAAGATGCAATCGCAATTCTCAATGCTAGGATAGGAACCTGGTAACGAAGCCACGTTTGCTGCGCCGGCAAATTACCGGCTGATTACGCCGCCTCTGACGGCGCCCTGTGATTGCTTGCTGGGCTCGACCCCACTGCGAATTGCTAGCTGACTGAGGCGAAGGCATAGCATAGCGTGTCGCGCCTCTAATTAAGCGTGCCCGGGCTCAGAACGTCCGAGCTGCCAAACAGCTTCGGCTCCGGCGACATTGCGTTTGCTTGGTCTGTTTCCCCGGAGCTCATGCTTTTCTGGGCCGGCCGGAAACCTTGCACTCTCGAACTCTAGCATAGTCCATACAGCTCCCCATAGATGCGCGCATTCTGCACAACATTTCATGTTACCCAAATCCGGTAGACCTCGGCTGGTGGAGCCCAGTACCAGGGAACAGCTTCCAAAATAGTTCGAGAATGCACGTTGCATGATCGCATCATGGCTCTCATCAAACAGAAACACTTCCTCCTGGCCAAGTTTAGCTATGCCACAAGGTTTCAAGTACACAAGTTGCTTTTGGATACCTACTCAGTATACTTTGCTTCAGCTCCGCCTTGTCTTTGATTTTTTTTCACGTGACACACACCTAATGGTCGGCTTTACCAACTGCGGCGGTTGCTATTATCCTCGGCTCAATTGCCGACGATTGCCAGGTCTGATCCGCTGCGTCACTGTGGCTCAAGCTCCTAGCTCCTCGTCTTATTACCTGTTGAGCTCCCTTCACCGATAGCCATTATTGTTTGTACTCTGCCATTGACTTCAATCAATTGGAGGCTTTATTATTGATCACCCTGGAATACTTGTCCTTGCTCCCCCTCCTGCCTCCCATTTCAGTGTCAGGATGAATGCCCTTCGATCCTTGAGGCCCGTGGCTGCTCGGGTTCCCTTCCAACCCTGCACCCTTCCCCGCGTAGCTCGCGCCTACAGCTCCAAGACATATGAGTTTATCCAAATTTCCCAGCCCAAGCCCGGTGTGAGCCAAGGTGTGTTGTGCGAACCCACCGAGGGAATTGTTGCTAAATCCCAAATACAGTGACACTGAACCGCCCCAAGGCTCTCAATGCCCTCTGCACTCCCCTCATCAAGGAGCTCAACGAAGCTCTGGTCGGCCTGAATGGCTCTGATGAGACATCGGTCATTGTCTTGACTGGATCCCAGAAGGCATTTGCAGCTGGTGCTGATATCAAGGAAATGGCACCGCTCACCTTTGCTGGGGCCTACACTAATTCCTTCATTGAGTCTTGGTCGGATCTAACAACACAGGTCAAAAAGCCCATCATTGCTGCCGTGTCTGGTCACGCCCTCGGAGGCGGCTGTGAACTGGCAATGATGTGCGACCTGATCTATTGCACTGACAGTGCCAACTTTGGCCAACCCGAGATCAAGCTAGGCACTGTTCCCGGTGCCGGCGGCAGCCAGCGACTGACCCGTGCTATTGGCAAGTCAAAGGCGATGGAGCTCATCCTGACGGGCAAGTCGTTCTCTGGCGCTGATGCTGAAAAGTGGGGGCTCGCGGCAAGGTCGTTCCCTACCTATGAGGCACTGATGGAGGAGACGCTGAAGCTGGCCGAGACCATTGCCGGCTACTCCAAGGTTACCGTCATGGCGGCCAAGGAGGTGGTCAACAAGAGCCAGGACCTGGGTCTCCGGGACGGTGTCGAGTATGAGAGGCGCGTCTTCCACAGCTTGTTTGGCAGCCAGGACCAGAAGATTGGTATGAAGGCATTTGCGGAAAAGCAGAAGGCTGAGTGGTCTCACTCTTAGAGTGCATGGCGCTATGCGAGTAAGACCAAACGATGCCATGTATTTTCACGGCTGGTGCTTATTGCAGGTGGGCGAGGTAACGAACATGGCCATTTGGTTGTGGACTTACACACCATCTCAGTATGTGGTGAGGCGGGATGTTTTTGCCGGGGTAGTTGTGGGTGCATTGGCCTGTTTTTTTTTATAACGGGGGCTGAGAAGAGTCATGTAGCAAATCGTCGGTGTGCTTGGTCATGAGGCACCTCGCAAAGCGGCACAACACCTTGCATTACGCCTTGGCGATGTGCTCGGCTGTGGAATACAATCAAACCAAAACTGCACCTAGCAACTGCGCCCAAGCCTTGCAGCAAGTTTCAAGTTCCGTTGTCACCTTTATGCTCCAGATGTCTCGCATCTCACCCCGCGCCATCCCTGTTTTGTTGATCTGTAAGGCTTCATCGTATTCATGCGGCAGCAGCCCGATCCGTGTGTGAGAAACGAAACAAGAGCTTGGACACGGCACCAGCGACAGACACTGCGGGAAAAGCACAGCTCTCAAACCCGCCTTACATAACGTGACGGCAGAGTCATGTTTTGTTTTGTTTTTTTTTCATTCTCATGTGTGTTTTTTCGTCAAATTTGATAGCGGCGTCGTCAACGCACCACATAGCTAGCACGTATATAGCGGGCCTAGCGTCCGCCGTCCACCCAGTGCAATGAGTCGCTCCCCAGGCGCACTATTCCCCGTCTCGTAGTGCCCAATTGACTGGGTCGCCCCCAAAGTAGTCACCCCGCCACCCGCTGAGAGACAGATGACACAGGTTTGACCAAGCGCCCAACGCCGTCATCCATTTAGGTACTCTTTAATCCTGCCTGCGTCTTTGCCTCGAGGCGGTCGCAAACTCCTAGTCTCCCGGAGACTGGGCCATACTCTGCTGCGCTTGCCATGAATGCATTCACAAAAAGCCCGGCATGGATCTCGAGAAGGAACTGACGTGCTCTGTATGTATCCGTCCCTGCCTTTGCCCGCCTCTTCGTTTTCGTCCCCACCCTTCTGCCTCCGCCTAGCCATCAGAGTTGATCTCATTTTTGCCATACCGACGGATGCTGACGCTGCGCAGATCTGCACAGAGCTTCTTTACCAACCCCTAACACTCCTCGACTGCCTTCATACTTTCTGCGGCGCCTGCCTTAAAGAGTGGTTCACCTTCCAAGCCGCAACAGCAGAGAGATCCCCAAACCCGCCAGCCCCTGGGTCCGCCACTTTTACCTGCCCATCATGTCGAGCCGCCGTTCGAGATACCAAGCACAATGCTACGGTTGTCACCTTGCTGGACATGTTCGTGGCCGCGAACCCCGACAAGGATCGCTCCGCTGCGGAAAAGGAGGAAATGGCCGGCAAGTACAAGCCGGGCGACCAAGTGCTCCCTCAGATCTCCAGCCGTGAGAGGACGAGGGAGGAACGACGTGCCGAGGACGAAGACCGACGCCTGGTCGACGAGGTGAGGGAGATGAGCCTGCGCGATGCTGGGGTCTCATCGGTGCCCCCAAGAGCGAGGAGAAGGCGAGACAGTCGTGACGACAGAGCAAGGTCGGACCGAGACCGGAGTTTGGACAGCCGCCAACGAAGACACGGCCATCGCTCGCGTGGAGATGAGGATTCGCGACACCACTCTGACAATGCTAATACCGATGGCGAGCGGAGGCGGAGGCGGAGCGAGTCCAGACAGCGACGGGTCGAGCACCAATCATCCATTCGGTCGCTTATTAGTTCCGCTGACATGAGCGAGCGTGACATTGAGAGGGAAATTGAAGCTTTTGCTAGGCAAATTCAAGAGGAGGGACTGTTGGATGGGCTCGACCTGGACAATATCGATCTGAGCCGGGACGATGACCTGAGCCGTCGAATCACGGAGGCATATCGCCGGCGACAAAGAGACCGGGCTCGGCAAGATGCTTCCCGGAGGCAACAGCCGAGCAGCCATTCTTCATCCTCCAGACATGCGGATGCAGCGGGAACGGATGCGAGGTTACGTGCCCCGGAGGGTGAACGACAAAGGAGCCGTACCCGCCCGCATTCCAGATCCGCCAGTGCCACCAGCCAGACCGAGGAGCGGAGCAGACCCCCTCCATCTGGTTCGGCAACAAACCTTGATGTCCAAGAAAATGGCCGAAGGTCGAGGAGGCGAACGTCGAGTGATACTCGCAGTGCGACCGTTCCTATCTTCCCCACTTCATCTGACACCAGGCCAGCGACCCGATCTTCATCAGATCTGCCCCTGAGGTCTCAGACATCAGACCCAACAGCCCCTCGGCCCAGCCTCAGCGAATCACGCAGCTCAAGCACGCCTGCAGTGGCAGGCATACCGCCGAGTGCAAATGAAACGACCCCAGCTTCAGGCAATGGAAGCAACCTTTCCTTTGCCAACCGAGCGCCTCAAGGGTCACTCGGAAGCGGGTTGAGCTCTGCAGCAGCAAACCACTTAGAATCAAACTCGGGAAGAAGTCGATCAAACCGTCCTACAGATCTCTCTTTGGTTTCATCTGCAGTTACAAGCCCAGGCAGCAGCCCGACCATGACTGGTCATCAGAGATCACGCTCCCAAGTGATGCCCGAACCATCAATTAATTGCTCGCGATGCAACAAACAACACATCGAGTATGAGCTTCACTATAACTGTGGGATATGTGCCAACGGCCAATGGAATCTGTGCCTCGACTGCTATCGTTCAGGACAAGGGTGCATGTACTGGTTCGGGTTTGGCCATGGAGCCTCGGCGAAGTGGGAGAAGAAGCGCCAGCAATCTGATGCGCCCATCCCGCATCCCCATGTTCTCAGCGCAAATCGCTATTTGCCTCCTCGAGGTGGAGGAGACGGTAGAAAGGTGCTTACTCTTGATGATCCACGTAAGCGGCTGGAAAGCGGAACGTTCTGTGCAAAGTGCTTGGCGTGGACTAATGAATGCTACTGGCGCTGCGATGTATGCAACGAAGGAGAATGGGGCTTTTGCAACGATTGCGTGAACCAAGGTCGATCTTGCACGCACCCTCTGCTCCCACTTGCACACGAGGCCACCCAGTCTCCTTACCCCAGATCCCCCGGTCGACCGCCGGCTGCTACACTCTTGACTGGCCCAAATGCATCTAGCGTCGGGGCGTTCAAGCCTCTGAGCTTTGCTACAAGATGCGACGTGTGCCAGGATCCTATTCCTCCAAACAGGGCAAGATACCACTGCTATAGCTGTACAAGCTCTCTGGTCTCGGATGCTGCTCCAGGCGATTATGACATTTGCTCATCATGCTATGGAAACTTGGTTTCTATGGGTCAAATCAGCCAGGAGAATGGTCACGCTGGTTGGAGACGTTGTATGCAGGGACACAGGATGGCGGTGGTTGCATTTACAGATGGCAAGGTTGGGCAATGGAGATATGTTTCCAAAGACCTCGTTGGCGGTCGCAGTCTGCGCTCCGAAGCACCAGAAAGCCCAGCACACCAAGCCAATGGCCTTCAGAAGTGGATATGGCAACAAGGCGAACAAACCGTGGCCAGGCTCATCACGAGGGATGTATCGGAAACGGCGCCAACTAGCGACGGATCTACGGTCATAACAAAGCACTTCCCTCCCGACGGAGGAGTTGGCCTCAAGGCAATTGCCAGGTGGGCTTGGTATCCAAAAGCCGGATCGGATGATGAGCTCATGTTCCCGCGAGGGGCCGAGGTCAAAGAGATCGAGGACATTAACGGAGACTGGTTCTTTGGAAGCTACATGGGCTCTCGGGGGCTGTTCCCGGCGCCCTATGTTAAACTAGACCGCAGACACACAGGGGACACCTAAAGATGAAAAGCACAAGCTATGATGAGAGATGAAGTTGACTATGAAGTTATGTTGATTTATCGATGAGGAGGAAATCTATCAAGTAGAGCGGAGCTTAGCAATATATCCACGATGCATCAGCCATGACCTGAAGTCGCATAGCAGTGTTGAGTAGAGATTACTTTGTGTGAATTGGTAAGCCGGGGTGGAAGTCGGGCGGGTAAGTAGGTCATCGCCGACGGCCCGACGATTGCGCACGATTGCGCCATAGCTCGGGGTCCAGTCGCGGCCCCACTTGAATCTTGGAGATCACCGAAGTGCGGAATAAGTCTCAGGCTTCCCCAAACCACAACGCCCTCTCTCGCTGTTGCAACTTTGCCAATTGCCTTGTACAGGAAGATCACGGCTCCGCAATCTGCCTCAATGTTCCGTCACAGCGTGCGGCGCCTCGCCATTGCCGCGGCAAAGGCCGCCGAGCCTAGCGCCCACACACTCGCAGTGTCGAGCGCCCAGGGCGTTTCCAAAGGCTTGACTGGAGGTGCGGGATTCTTGCTCCCAGCCGGCTCGAAGGCTGCCAGGTTTTTGAGTGTATTGCTGACTTCTGCTCTTCTTCTTTAGCCATCGGAAACACACCTCTCATCCGCCTCAACAAGCTTTCCGAGGAGACTGGCTGCGAAATCCTGGGCAAGGCCGAGTTCATGAACCCCGGAGGGTCGATCAAGGACCGGGCGGCCCTCTACGTGGTCAAGGACGCCGAGGAGCGCGGGCTGCTCCGCCCCGGCGGCACCGTGGTCGAGGGCACGGCTGGCAACACGGGCATCGGCCTCGCGCACGTGTGCAGGTCCCGCGGGTACAAGCTCGTCATCTACATGCCCAACACGCAGTCGCAGGGCAAGATCGACCTCCTCCGACTCCTGGGAGCCGAGGTGTACCCCGTGCCGGCGGTGGCCTTTGACAACCCGGAGAACTACAACCACCAGGCGCGGCGGCACGCGGAGCGGCTGGAGAACGCCGTGTGGACCAACCAGTTCGACAACACGGCCAACCGCCGGGCGCACATCGAGACGACGGGGCCCGAGATCTGGGCCCAGACGCAGGGCAAGGTCGACGCCTTCACCTGCGCCACCGGCACCGCGGGCACCCTCGCGGGCATCACCCGCTACCTCAAGGAGGCGTCCAACGGCCGCGTCAAGAGCTTCCTGGCCGACCCCCCGGGCAGCGTGCTGCACTCGTACATCTCGTCGGGCGGCAAGCTCGTCGAGCGCACCGGCTCCTCCATCACCGAGGGCATCGGCCAGGGCCGCATCACCGACAACCTGCAGCCCGACCTCGACCTGCTCGACGGCTCCCTGCACATTGCCGACGAGAAGAGCATCGAGATGATCTACCGCTGCCTCGACGAGGAGGGCCTCTACCTCGGCGCCAGCTCCTCCCTCAACGTCGTCGCCGCCAAGGAGGTGGCCGAGAAGCTCGGGAGGGGCAGCACCGTCGTCACTGTTTTGTGCGACGGCGCCTACAGATACGCCGACCGCCTGTTCTCTCGCAAGTGGCTGACCGACAAGAAGCTGCTGGGAGCCGTGCCTAAGCACTTGGAGAAGTACATTGTTCTACCGTAGACGGGGGTTGCATGTTGTACAAGGTGAAAAAGGAAAAGAAATCGAAAAAGAAGACAAGGTAGATAGATAATACACTATATGGTACATTCCAACGTTTTAATTCATGTCTAAGCCGATGTCGCCGGCCACTGGGGCTTCTTGCCCATAGCCTTCTCATAAGAAGCCGCCCAGTTTTCCTTGTACCTGGGTCCGGACTTCTCAACAAACTCGCGCAGGTAGGCTTCCAGCTTCTTCTCAATAGCATCGAGTTCCTTGGCCACCTCGTCGAAACCCAGAATCTCTCGGGTCAGCGACAGGCCCTTGATGTTCAAGGCAACGGCTTGAATGAATTCACTAGGTGAGAGAGTGGCCACCTTATTCTTCGGCGATTGACTCGTCCAGGGGTTAAGCTCAGTGATTGTGGTGGCAATGTCCCCATCCTCGGTTTCCTTGGTCCAGCTCCTAATGTATAGCTTTGCGGCATCCTTGAGTTCCCCTAGTGCCTTTTCATCCAGTTCTGGCTGGGCTCTAGCATTGGAAGCCTGAACATACAAAGCCTGGCCACGGACAACAATGTTGAGCTGTCGCGGAGGGAAAACGTTTGCGACATGTGGGGGCCGCTCGAGGAGATCGAGGACAATCTCAGTCCACTTTACGGTAGTGGCAAGCTCCTTCTCGGTAATAAATGCCAACAGTTGGATAATGTATTCCCGTTCCGATAGCTCGAAGCCCGTCTCGGAAGCCTGCTTGGCGCATTCAATAATAGAGTAGATCTGGCCCTCGCGACCAGCCTTGCGGATCATCTTCATGTAATGGTGCGGGTGGATCTTGATGCTGGCCTTCTTGTAGCCGGCCAGGAGTGTGCCTAGGTTTTCCCACTCTTCTTTTGTTTTCATAAGATCAAGAGCGCTGAGAAAAATCTTCTTCGAGTTGGGAACTTCGGTAAACCGGTCAATTGTGGAATACTTGTGCTCAAGGCCGTCGACCTCAATGATGATGGGGTTCTGCTGGATTTGCAGGCGCTTCTTGGGGTTGAAGATGAGCTCGCGCTGCTTCTCGGGAAGATGGGCGGGGAGGATAATCTTGTCCTGAATCCGACTGAGCACACTGTTGAGATCTGCATTGTCGGTTTCGGTGAAGACGATTCTGAAGGCTGGAGTGGGAACATGTGAGCGTTTGAAGCAATTGTCAGGACGGAAAACATACCATGGGCGGGACTGGTGCTGAATTGGCGGGTTGACCGAAACACCGACGGGGTACACATGCCGGCCAGAGGCCGCATGGCCTGGGTCAATACATTCTTCACCATTTTAACAATTGAGCCGCAAACGCACGATCGAATGAAGCTATCGGAAAGGTTCCCAGTCGTCAAAACCATGGGCACAACTTGCGTGCAGGGACCGGGAGGTGGTCGGAGAAACTGTGGCGCCGGACCAATCACACGGCGGAATTGGCCTATCGACCCAGGAACTTTGAAGCTCCAGAAATTCTGGTATCGGCTCAGCATCTCTTGCACGACAACCCACCCACGATGAATGTAGCCAACGCGGGACGGCCGTTAGGCTGCCTCAAGTCGGCCTTCCGACAGGCGAGATACCAGAGGTCCTTCCAGAGATGTATCTCAGCTGCCGCGACCCCCGCAAAGTCGCTGCCTCGAAACGAGTTTAGCGGACGACAACGTACGGCTCAATCCTCGCCCTTGGCGCTACCCTGTGGGCACATTCTTCTAACATTGCGGACGTAGGGGCCGACAAGGAAAAGGTTAACAAGTTCACCGTCTGGCCTGAGATTACCTCCATCCGCGCCACGCACCCCGACCCGATGCCCGCTCTCAGAGAGAAGCAGATCGCCAAGCTGGACCCGACGGGAGCCCGCAGCCGCCTATTCTCGCGCGAGCACGCCGACAGCGCCAAGGTCGGAGACGTACTGATGGTGTCGACCAAGTCGGGCGAGCCGTTTGCCGGCGCTTTCATCCAGATCCGACGTCGCGGACAGGACACGGCGATCCTGCTGCGCGGCCAGATGATGAAGGTGGGAGTGGAGATGTGGTTCAAGATTTACAGCCCGACAGTTACGGGCATTGACATTATCTGGCGACGACCCAAGCGCGCGCGCAGAGCCCGCCTCACCTACATGCGCAAGCCCAGCCACGACATGGGCAGCGTTGATAAGCTGGTGTTTGCCTGGAAGAAGGAGCGCCACGCCCTGCGGTCGCGGGCGAAGCAGTCTGGTAACGCGAGGTAGACAATTCTACGGTATAGGACGGCCCAATTGTATATGTATGATGTATGGTGTATAAGAGTCTATAAAATGGACATGTATCAATTGCTCACTTTGTGGGGAAGGCGGGCTTGGTAGATGTGACCCATGAATACAATGCCAAAATCAGCTTAGGTGGAATGCGTCACTGTGCAGAGTTGCAACCAAATACATGGTTTTATCGCATTGTATGTTTACAAAAGCTCATACAATCCCTCCTCCCATTTAAATGAATAACAGAATCACCTCGCACAACTACATCCTAGATTTAAATCATGAGTCTTGTGTACACTCTACCATAAATTAAAACAGCCATTTTCATTTTAATTGTATGATGAGAATATTTTATGACTTTAGATTATGGACCGTTGAATAGCACAAAACCATGCGCTTGAGCAGAGATGCATCGTGGCTGACTGTTCAGACTAGACCAACGGCCGGTAATTACACTAAAGGGATGAATGAGGAAATGGGACGAGAGAATAACATAATAGAATAAATATAAACAACAGTCCAAAACGGGTTGATAAATAAATAAACAAACAAACAAACAAACAAACAAACCCAAACTCAAAAAGTGCAATATGACGATCATATTGATATTATTGCGATTTCTGATATTGTGATTACGAGATACCGGCATCATTTGGACTTCGTATTGTTGATCCATTTTCTCCTAGATAGCGTGGTAGAGCAGATTGCAAGCAATACAATCAAGATGTTGAACAATGTCGTTTATTATTTACCAGCCGTTTCAAATTTCCAGGGACCATGTTCGTTTTTTCGGGTTTCGTCCGCGCGGTTCCTAATTTTAGATTTATGAGATGCACTGGCCACAGCGCTCCATGGGAATTATTCAAACACTGTCTAAGAGCTGAATTTGCCCGGTGTTATTTCTTATTTCTGATAACTCACAGCCAAGGCTCATCTCATATGACACGGCACGCCCGGGCATCCCCCCCTTGAGCAGAGAGCATTTGCATTTATTGCAGTCATTCATGTCACCACTTGCCTCAGGTCTTCGTGCAATATCTCGTGTGCTTGCGAGCAAGACTTACATACACTTTGGCTGATCATTGGACCCCATACTTTACGCATCAATCACGTATCTAAAAATATCCGGGGAAAATACCTCCCCGGCCTCAGGATCGTCTCCAGCATCCAGGGCAGCATGACGGGGCACTCGACGCGTCCTTGTCGATATCCAATATGCCCTCCAGCGTGTTTCCAAAACCACCGCCTGCCATCCAATGAGCACGTACGGTTCCTGGGCTAATCCAGGAACGAAAAGGTTGGCGTCGTTTTGAAGCATTTTGCGTCTGGGCGAAACCGATCCCCGTAGACATCAAACATTCCTGTGTTCGACGTTGAGGAGCTAATGCCACCATGATCGGCGCCATATAGATTAGCACCGGATTAGATCGAGGTAGAGGTACGAGGAATGGGCTCGCAGTGCGCCCACCGTGCCACCAACCCCGCTCGTGGTGTATGAGATAGAATGAAAGAAGATGCTTCCATGAACACGTCCCCTCTTTTTTCGAAAGCTGGTCGAGTCTGACGAAACGCCAACGGTCGTCATCAATAAAGGCCCCTGACCCAAGTTGGTATGGCCTCACCGCGAACATGGCCAGGTACGAAAAAAGGACAAGGGTGGGCCGCCCCCCCTCGCATCCCTGTACGCCATTGCATGAATCGCCTGCCCAATGTGGCGGCGGCCATGGACCAATTCAGACGATGACATGGCAGAGGTGTAGCACGTTAGGAGCGGCATCTGCTGCCCAAGAAGACGATTTGGCATTCCAGCGGTACGGCGCCCTCGTTTCAGGAGTCATCACATGTCTCCAATTGGCAAGGCCTGGGAGCTAAGCCTCTCTATCGCATCAATTTCTGGTGTCTCGGATTGTTTTGAAGAGAGGGAGCATAATTATTAGAGGGTTGAACAGGATGAAGGGGGGGGGAGGAAAAGGGGAAGCGAAAGAAAATGAGGATATTTGGCGATTTACTGGGGGTATAAACCTTGGGCGATAACCTCCCGCACTGCGTGGTGCCGATTACCTGCAGCTGGCACACTGACGTTGTCTTGGTGTCTCGTGAGAAAAGAAAAAGATTCGCTTCTACTGTTCCATCTTCGGCTGGTCCGTGGTGTGTCTTTGCACTTTATTTCTTCTTCTCTTCTTCTTCATTCCCTCGTTCCCCTTTTTATGTTTCCCAAGTGCGTGTCTTGAATCGTATTGCGCAGAGCGAGACATCGAATCATTCATTCCGTCGCATCCCTGATCTGCAATACGGGCACTTTAACGAACCCCCGCTGGGCACAATCGATAGCGGGACGAACCCCCCAGCGCCAGGCCGCTAAACACTACCGGGGTGGCGGTCACTTGCGTCGTGACTGGTCACGCTCAGCCGTCAACCACTATAGCCAACCACCAAAAACCGCCTAGCATGGCCGCCAGTCCCGCCGCTGGGGATGCCGCTCAGGGGAGGCCACCGCTGCAGCCCGGCAACGTGGACAACGAGCAGTTCCCCGATTTTTGTTTACAATCCCACTTTAGCGACAGCTACAACCACAACCACCAAAGTCAAAACCAGAACCGTCATCAACACTCGTCGTCCGTCTGCTCCTCGCGGCTGTCGACCATTTCCACCTTTTCCACAGCCTCCTTCTCCTCGTCGGCCTCCACCGCCACCAGCTCCGTCGACTCGCCCCCGTCCCGCCCCGTATCCGAGTGCCTCGACTCGTGCAGCCTCTCCCCTTCACCTCCTGCTCGGCCCCGGACCCTCACCTGCTCCAGCGCTTCCTCCCCCACCCCGCGATCCAGGCGCGACAAGTCACAACTGCATGCTGCACGCCAGCAACGCACCTCCTCTCATCGCTCAGCAAGCGGAAGTTTCTCGTTGGGCGTCAAGGACGGTAGGGATAAGCCCTCGCCCAAGCAGTCGGCCAGATTTCAGCGAAGTTCCAGCACTCCTGCCGATGCTCTTGCTGCCGTCGAGCCCCCGCATGATACAGGCTTGACGAGGATGGCGTTTGCCGAACAGCAGAGGTGGATTACGGTCCAGCAGAAGACCTTCACAAAATGGTAACTCCACGCCCTTGTCCTTGCAGCATTGTCATGCTCGTTGCTTTTTTGCTTGCCCGGCCTCTCCCTGGGTCGCGATGCCTTGCGCTTCCCCCCCATCCCCCTCCCCCCTGACAGCGATCAGTGTGCTAATGCCCCGTGCTTCCTTGCAGGCTCAACACGAAGCTCGAGGCCCGCGACCTTGAGGTCAAAGACCTTGTTGCTGATCTCAGCGATGGTGTACGTACAAGCCGCTTACCCGAATGCCCTCCAATGCCCACCACTAACTCTGCAATCTGACAGGTTATGTTAATTCACCTTCTGGAATGTCTCTCTCACGAATCGCTCGGCCGCTATGCGTCCAAACCCAAGCTCCGTGTGCAAAAGTTCGAAAATGCCAACACGGCGCTCGACTTTATCAAGTCAAGGGGCATTCAGATGACCAACATTGGTGCCGAAGATGTTGTCGATGGAAACCGCAAGATTGTGCTGGGTCTCATCTGGACCCTGATTCTAAGGTTCACCATCAGCGATATCAACGAGGAGGGCATGTCCGCCAAGGAAGGTCTGCTTCTTTGGTGTCAAAGAAAGACGGCTTGCTACGACGAGGTTGAGGTTCGAGACTTTAGCGCCAGCTGGAACGACGGTCTGGCATTCTGCGCTCTTCTCGACATTCACCGACCAGACCTCATCGACTACGATGCACTGGACAAAACGGAGCACCGCAAAAATATGCAAATGGCGTTTGACATTGCGCACAAGGAAATCGGCATCCCCAAGCTGTTGGATGTTGAAGATGTGTGCGACGTGGCCAAGCCCGACGAGCGAAGTCTGATGACCTACATCGCTTACTGGTTCCACGCCTTCTCGCAGATGGAGAAGGTGGAGAACGCCGGACGCCGAGTCGAGAAGTTCGTAAACAACATGCAGGGTGCATGGGAGATGCAGAGCGCCTATGAGCGCCGCATGCGAGAGCTGCTCAAGGCGATCCTGGAGCAGATTGAGGACTGGCAGCAGGCCAAGTTTGAGGGCACATACACGGATGCCAAAGCCCAGGCCAACGCATTTGCTGGATACAAGAGGGGCAAGAAGCGCGAGTGGGTTGCTGAGAAGAGCGACCTGGCTACGCTGCTTGGAAACATTAAGACGAAACTCGGCACTTATCGCCTGCGACCGTATGATCCACCGGCAGAGCTAAGTCTGGAGGCTCTGGAAAAGACATGGACACAGCTGTCTCAGGCCGAAATGACCAGGGCCCAACTGATCAACGAAACGATTCGAGAGTGAGTTTGGATTGTTTGTTTACGCCGAATTAGAGTTGCGCGCTGACACAGTAACAGTATCAAGAATGCCCTCCGCAAGTCATTTGCAGACAAGGCCAACGACTTTGCAATGGCGCTAAACACGATGCAGCTAGCGATCTCAGGCCTTGACGGAGATGTGGAGGACCAGCTGCATCATGTCAGAAAACTAAGCGAAAACCTCCCACCCCTAGATCGGTACTTGGAGACTATTGCGTCAGTGGAAGCCAAGTGCCAGGAGGCCAATATTGAGGAGAACGACTTCACAACCTACACATACGATGAGCTACTGTATGAATCGGGTTTGGTCAAGTCGTCGGTGCAAAAGAAGCTTGCTTTCCTAGAAAACCAGATGGTGGCGCGAAACATGACCAACCTGACGCCTATCCAGCTGGAGGAGTTTGAGAGTGTGTTCCGCCACTTTGACCGAGACGACACCAACTCCCTGCAAGAGCTCGAATTCAGTGCAGCGCTGGCCTCTCTAGGCCTCGTGTTCTCAGAAGATGAAATGCACGACTATTTCCAGGAAACGTCCAACGGACGAGACTACGTCACATTCGAGCAGTTCATTCGCTTCATGGTGGATGTGACAGAAGATCAGAACACTGCTGAACAGGTGTTCCAATCGTTCCGCGAGGTGGCCGATGGCAAGCCCTACGTAACGGAGATGGATCTACGACACAGTTTGGTGCCAGATGAGGTGATTGACCAGCTGGTTGAGATGATGCCGCCCCACAAGGGACCGGACATGTCTGAGGACCGAGGAATGCCGCAGTTTGATTACATCTCCTTTATGGAGAACATGATCAATGGACAGAGGGACGGCCAAAACGATGTAGCCTCGAGTGCCGTGCCGCAGAACGGAACGAAAGCCGAAGCTGCAGCGGGGCATGTGAACGGCACTTCACAGTGAGTGAAAATCAGGAAGGATGGGTGGCGCTGGAAGGCAGGTTATGTCATGGAGGCAGTTAGTCGGGGATTATCCAGGCCAGGGGGAAAAAAAAGTCGCCTGCCACCTAGGGAACGGCGCTGGGTAGGCGCCTCGCCCTCGGGAAAGAGAGGGCACGGAGGGAAGTTTGTTGAGTCGAAGCTATGTTACCTTATACCTTTTATTGTTAGATGCATCAGCTGGTGTTTTGGTGGCGGGGAGGCTTGGCAAATGGATATCCCTTGGAATTATACCAGAGTGTGAATTAACTAGGATAGCAGTACGTATGAGTGTACGTTAGTTTGTAATCCAAGACGTCAACAATAAGCAATAGTCTGACTTTTGGAGTCTCTCGAGTTATTTCGGTGCATGCCGTGAGAAGTTGTCATGATGGGGCTAAGCATTGGACTTTGGTGGGAGGCGTGGCTTGAACATTTTGTGGTGTGCGAAAGGCTGGCAAGGAGGAATTGGGGTGCAGGCTCCGTCATGGCAGAGAAAAAAAAAGACGTGATAGATGATGCGCAAACAAGGTCTGATTGATCCATCTATACGGTTGACCAAAGTCTGGGACTTTGGTTTTTCGAGTGTTGATCTCGATACTGGGAGGGAGGCATGACATGACACTTGCGCAAGCCCCGGTCAGCGTCATGGGGAATTAAATTTAGCGCTCATCACTTTGCAGTGGCTGTGGATGACGGACCGAGGATGGACTGCTCGGGATTGAGAGACAAAGGAAGCAGCCGTTGCAGATCTTTGTGTATCCAGCTCATTGGTTTACATGTGTGAAATGGTCTCGGCACCGGCGGTTGGTTTAACTGCAACATGAGTGCGGGATGTCAATTCCGACGCTAGTCCCCCCCCCCCCCCCCCCCACAGGGCATATGAGGCAGCACACACAGAACACAGAAGACAGAAAAGGCAGTCAACACCAGGGTAGCGCTGAAGGAGCACCGACCATACAGGGGCGGGTGCTTTTCCGGGGGAGGCCACAGCGGGCCCGGAATCGCAAACAGGCCTAATAGGGAAGTGGTCAGAGAGCCCGCACCGGCATCAGGCTCCAAGTGGCCGACCGGCACAGAGCCAATTTCCAGCGCCGGGCCGGTCAAATGGGCACCTTTTGCCGACCAAACAGCGCATTGCGTCAGTGGTTGCTAGGGTTGATTCGGAAATCCCACCTTTGTGGAAACCCCACTCCCGGCCGGCGACGGTACAGCTACTCCGCAACCGCAGCGGCAGAGAGCTCAAAAGCGTCGAGACGAGGAAAAAAAAAAACTGTCGACGAATCGCTCGGCTTCCATTTGCAACACCCACCTCCAATTCTCCAAGGCAGGATACCGGCGACAAGCAGCACATCATGGCCTCCCGCTCGAACCTCATGCGCGCCCTGAGGACGCCCAATGCCTCCTCGACGTGCCCTCACAGATCTGCGACCGCAGCGGGACGAGCTCTAGCTTGGCGCACTTCCTCGACGACGACGACGACAGCCTCAAGGGGAGTTCGATGTCTCTCCACCACACCCCGCAGACTGGTTGCACCCACGCTTGCTCGACAGGCCAAGCTGACCACCGAAACCTACCCCAACCTCAAGCGCGATGAACGCTTTGCTCAGCTCACACCCGAGCACGTGGCGAGCTTCCGTGAGATTCTGGGCAACAACCCTTCGGCCATTGTCGACGGCGTTACTGCGTCGGTCGACGAGGGCGACTTTGAGGCCTTCAACGAGGACTGGATGCACAAGTACAAGGGTCAGACGCGCCTCGTCCTCAAGCCCTCCACCACCGAGGAGGTGTCGCAGATCCTCAAGTACTGCAACGAGCACCAGCTGGCCGTTGTGCCCCAGGGCGGCAACACTGGCCTCGTCGGCGGCTCCATCCCCGTCTTTGACGAGATCGTCATCAGCCTGGTGCGCATGAACCAGATCATCTCCTTTGACGACGTCAGCGGTGCCCTCGTTGTCGACGCCGGCGTCATCCTCGAGTCAGCCGACTCCTACCTCGCCCAGCGCGGCTACATCTTCCCTCTCGACCTTGGCGCTAAGGGATCCTGCCACGTCGGCGGCAATGTCTCGACCAACGCTGGCGGCCTGCGACTCCTGCGCTACGGGAGCCTGCACGGCACCGTCCTCGGCGTCGAGGCGGTCCTGCCCGACGGCACCATCCTGAACGACCTCTGCACCCTGCGCAAGAACAACACTGGCTACGATCTCAAGCAGCTCTTCATCGGCGCCGAGGGCACTCTTGGAATCGTCACAAAGATTGCCATCCACTGCCCCCAGCGCTCCCCCGCCGTCAATGTCGCCCTCTTCGGCATCGAGTCCTATGAGAAGGCCCAATTGGCCTTCCGCGAGGCTAAGAAGCAGCTCTCGGAGATTCTCTCTGCCTTTGAGCTCATGGATGGCAAGAGCCAGCAGATTGTCTCCCAGGTCAAGGGGCAAGAGAAGCCCCTCGAAGGCGACCACCCCTTCTACTGCCTCATCGAGACCAGCGGCTCCAACGGCGAGCACGACTACGCCAAGCTCGAGGCCTTCCTCGAGGATGTCATGACCAGGGAGGTCATTGCCGACGGCGTTGTGGCCCAGGACGAGACCCAGATCAAGAGCCTGTGGGGCTGGCGCGAGGGCATCACCGAGTGCCTTGGCCACTGGGGCGGCACCTACAAGTACGATGTCTCGATCCCTCTCAACGAGATGTACTCCCTCGTCGAGGAAACAAAGGCGCGCATGATTGAGGCTGGCCTGCTCGGCGACACGGACGAGTTCCCCGTCGTCGATGTCCTGGGCTACGGCCACATGGGCGACTCCAACCTGCACCTCAACATCCCCGTGCGCCGATACGACGCCAAGGTCGAGCAGGCCCTGGAGCCCTTTGTGTACGAGTGGATCCAGAAGCGCAACGGCAGCATCAGTGCCGAGCACGGCCTGGGCATTGCCAAGAAGAAGTTTGTTGGATACAGCCGAGACGATGGCACTCTGAACATCATGAGACAAGTCAAGAAGCTCTTTGACCCCGTAAGTTTTTTATACCCCTATCGCACGTTTAGAGTCAAAGCTAACATTCACCTTCACTAGAACGGCATCATGAACCCCTACAAGTACATTTAAATCCCCGTCTATGTGGGATGCTGAATGAGTACTCAAAAAAAGAGATGAAATGTTTATAAAAAATACCCAGGAAGAGAAGGGCTGGGGAGACCACTGTCAAACTAATTTATTGGTTTAAGTGGACTGAGCCAAAGTATATAAATTAACCACAACGGGCCGCGTGGAATACGCGGGAAGGAAGCGAAAATAAAATTTGTTCACTGGTTCACATCATCTCTGCCTTGTGCTGCTCCGTATGAAAACATTGCCCCTCGCTGTTTTATCTACATCAACCTCTCCAGAAATAACTTGTTGGGCCCAAGTACCAGCAATGAGTGCCCATTCCTACAGCATTTAGCCATGGCGCATTTTTTATTGTATTTTACTCAAACCAAATCACAAAGAAAAACGAGTGTTTCACGCCCTGGAAAGTGAGTGATCAGTCGAGCTTGACCAACCCCCCATCAAGCAGCAGAGTACGTAAATGCAGACAGGAAAACAGCTCCAGGACGAGATACGAGCAACACCAAGTGACGTAATACAGTAAAAAACTTGAATTAACTAATGATTTATGCTTGTGTTTATTCTCTCCTTCTGCTTCCAGTCAGCCGTCAACGTCTCTGCGCAGAGAATCCAGGAACCCGTTGACTCATCGGACCATCCAAACCACAAACGTCACATCCAGACACTCTCCCTCTCACTTGTGCCATGGCTTTATCCGCTGAAACATGTGGCCACGCCACAGGGCGCGCCCGTGCTATCAAGTACCGAAGCACACCCTAAACCACATCAGTGTAGCGGAGTCTACTCAACCCTCGCCGACGTGGCCCCCAAATAAATGCATGGCAGGCAAGATTGGTATAAGGCTGTGCATGGTTATGAAGAGGTGAAATCCACATTGCGGTTTACACTAGATCATATTGATCATGGGCCCCTATTTCATCATTGTGGGCTGTTACTCTGCCAAGGGGGCGAGAACTTGACGGAACAAAGGTCTTTCAATCAGAGTCTAATACGGTCCACTGTACACTCGGGTTTAGGGAGGTAAGGCCATAGCATCGTACAATTATACCTTTTTGTTGATTATCCACGTTTATGCACCTTTGGTCACTATTTGCCCTTGTTTTCCACACCCTACATGACGATTGTTGAGGCAAAGAACGCATGAGGCCTGCAGTTTCCTCGCAGCTGGGTGTGGTATTGACTTCGCAGTCGTTGGGATCCAAGATTTCGAAGCCCCCAACGCCCCCCAATCGACTCTATGGCTGCTGTATAGCCCCGCGCATTGGCTTCGCAGCCTAGCTTGGGCATTGCGTCCAGACCGCTTGGGCAATCGCTGTACACTCCCCCACCGGTGCAGCTAGTTGCAACCTCCTGGTTTGGGCTGCCAGGCGGGGACGAGTCGACCGTTCTTGGTAGCAGCCTTGGGAGACATGATGATAACGTCGCTTCCCCCTTATAGTACATGGGCCTGAGGTTGAAACACAAATCGGACATCGAGGGCGACGGTGAATTTGTCATCGTGTCATTCTTCTTACAAGCGTGTCCGACCAGAGGGCACACACACTTTTCACGGGGTGGGTTGATGGGATGTCTTAATGAAAATTCTTGGAAGCGGGATTAGGCTCACCGGGAGGGCCTTCGCATGCGAAGAGGCATTCATCTGCGACATGCCTGGCCGCGGCAAGATCATGAAGGAAGTAAACATCATTGATACACCCCCTTGTTGAGCAAAGGGCGTCATTATCTCAACAGGGGCTTGCGCAATCTTGCTGCCCAAACGTAACCCCCCATGTCCAAGGTCAAACGCCGTGGCTTCTACACTTCTCCACTGGAGTCAGTCATGGGAATGAGGCGACAAGAAGAGACTACCCAGGGGCGAAGCTGGCCGGTGGATATTGGGGCCTTGGCTCTGGACTTTCGGATGGAGCACCATTAGGACCTTCTGTAGCCCGCTGCCAGCAAGCCGCGGGCGCAAGGGGCCTCCATATGACGGCATCCTTGACTCTCTCTTGGGCGTGGGTACTGATGTCTCGCCACCAAAAGTCTTTTGATGTCGAGTAGGGGAAAAGAGAAGGCCTCAGTGGCGGCATCTGTCATGATACTGTTCAATGAGATCAAAGAAGCTGTTTCATTCTAATGTAACCATGTTGGGTCGGTTTCTTGTGTGAGGTCAGAGTACTACGTTCCATTCGCACAAAACCACATTGTGATATGAATAGAACATCGAGGCCAAACGGCATCCAAAAGTCCTCCGATAAGATGGTGTGAAACCCATTCGTCACTAAAGTTGGAGCAGCCGGGATCGAGCATTATCAGGGTCATCTGTTTCCGATCAACTGCTCCAGAGCCATGCAAGATGGGAATGAAGCCTGCTTCAAAGATCTCTAAGAGCGTCTCTTACCAAAGGACATACGCCCGGGCTGTGCTCGCTGGTGTCAGTATGGACAAGCTAATGGGATAAGCAGTAATTGTGCAGGCCGCTATTGCATATCGCATGGCAGCCGCTCACGGGATCCGTCGAATGGCGTTTTCTATAAACCAATTCGTGAGTTTGGGATTGCGAAGACGAACAATTGGCTACGTGTGAATGCAATCGCCGGTGGAATGGAAACAATGAAGCGGGCAATGAGAGAACTGCCGCAAGCAAATTTCGGACACGGCCGTAGATTCTCTTTTCAAGACTTTGAAAAGAAACAGACGCCCCCAACCGGTGCCTAAAACTTGTGTTGAGTCTCAGGTCATGCGACGTGCAGTTTTACTGGCGGCTGAAACTTGCCCATTGTTGGGCGAGGCATGGTGTGCATCTTCTAGTGCTTGTACGCTCTTATGCATATCTCACACCTCCGCTTTGGAATGGAATCTTTGACCACGAGGGTCAAGATGCAGGAAAAGGGAGATTGGTGGCGCATCGAGACCAGTGGCAACGATGGTGACGAAAGTCCCAGTCTGGCCCAGAATCGAGACAACTTTTTAGGCTGCAGCCTTAGACTGTATGGATATAATGCGATCGCCACGGTTGTTAGCACAGCATCGATGAACCAGAAGACTTCGCAAAAACGGGACTTTTGTCTAGTCTGGTTTGATACCTTTGACCGTTCCTTGCTTTGTCAAGCGACGGGCAGCCACCATGCAGCGTCATCCTGCAGCCCTGCGGTCCGTTGGTACTCCTATGGACCTTTGTGTGCGCTGTGTCTGCGACTCTGTCAAAGTCATGGCTGGGGAGGTGGATGGAGTCACCCGGGGATCCTTCAGTCATCATGAACGATTGATTTTTTTTCTCGAAGGAGACGAACCCTGGGGGCACAAGTAAATTAAATGTTAAGCATCGAAGCGAATGATCAATGGTTCCGTGGATTGACAGGGGCGCGTCTGTAGACCCTAGTCCCATCGCGGAACAGACCCGGTTGGCGTCATTTGGAGCGGAATTCCTTGTTGCTATGACCGTGTCTGTCGAAGCTTGGCGACATTGTGTAGAGCCCTATGGTAAGGCAGAACAACGGCCCGCCTGTCGCATCGTGCCACAAGCACTGCCGCCCTGGCCAGTCTCTGGCGTCGAAAAGCCAGAACGCCGAAATGCCAGGATCATCTGCTGTAGTGTGGCTTCTTCAGCTCATTGGCCATGGGAGCCAACCAGCAGCCGCCCCAGGGCTCCCTGTCAGCCCTACGACACCAACGATGCAAGTTCCCCACTGACTATCGCCTGGTCCGAAGGCCATGGGTCGTGTCCGCAGTGAGCAAAGTTCCTAACTCAGCCATCTGCCAAACAACCTAGTACCATGCCCTGCTTCTCCCGCTGTAGGCGTCGTCATTCCAATATCCCACCATGATACATTTTGTAGAATGCCCACCCAAATCTCCCCCGCCCCTGGGCTCGAATACATGGTGGGTACGTAAGCTGTCGTACTGCCGCGGGCCGGTCTGTGTGAGGACTGCTTCTGCGTCTCATTCGTCTTCGAAGCCATCCCTCATTAACGCATGGGACTTTGCAGGGGAGATTCTATGACGGCGCGCGCCTTTCTGCATATTTCAACCCCCCTTGATATGACCAAGTTCCCGGTGAAGCAAAAGGGACCATGGTGTCCGCGCTTGTGGGGGTCGATCGGGTGCATCGAGGTGTCGGGACAGCAAGACTATTTAGATACCTAATCGCAAGTCCACTTAGTTTCTGGTTTTTTGCAGTTTGGCAATGTCCTTTCTTCTTTTTTCGTTTTATGTTCAGCTGTTACCATTCGAGCTAGGCGCCCTCCAACCGCCCTAGCCACCAGTCTTTGCATCTTGTCCCATCATAACACAGCATGGTAGGTGTTGCAGGAAAGTACAAGGGCTGCGAAACATGCCGGCGGAGAAGAGTAAAGGTTGGTATTGCGAAAACGCTGGACAAGCCATGCTGCGCAACAGTTAACAAAAAAGCAGTGTAGTAATGAAAGGCCGTTTTGTCAAAAATGCATCACCAGCGGACGAGAGTGTGAGGGGTATGAAAGAGAGAGGGTGTTCATCACCGGAACCCCCGAGAGCAAAGGAAGGGTAGCCTCACATCCGAGAAAGGGCCCTTCATCCAGAACGCAGAGAACCCCAGTAGGCGAGAGCAGCGCGAGGCCCGATCTGGCCCTGATGCAACCCTTCACCTCAGCATGGGATGACCACACCAATATTGCAAGCCAAGGGGTCGAGCATTCTGCTCTTGTGGTGGCATTGAACACTAGGCTTCAATCCCTTTTGCGAGGACCTCCAGGGCAAGATGAATCAGATGGCCATCACATATCACTGCCCCCGTACACACCGTCCGACCTGCATACCATTCTTTTCGAGCAGGGCCTCCATATTGATGCAGAATGTTTGGCTCGCCTACCAAGTTTTGGTGAGCGAGATGGGTCATCTGGGAGCTACTGCGTCTTCTTCTTTGAGGTTTGATGAGAGTCCGTTTCATTTCCATCACCCTCCGCTAACATATTTATGCAGCCCGGTTCACGCGCAAGTTCGAGGGAGACCGGCCCGGATCGAATGAGACGTTTAGGCCCTGCCCATTTTACCCAATTTCCGAACCATCACTTCTTCGTCCGAGTATACCGACCCTTAGCGGTGCGTAATATATTCTGAGCTTTCTGTCGTTCGACGTTCTGAACAATAGCCAGGTCGGTTACGCTCTTCTGAATGCGCAGGAGACATTCCTCTCTGCACCAGAGTGGAGGTCTGTTCCATGGCATAGACACCCGAGGGGTCTCTTAGACCAACTCCTCGATCTTATCGTCTTTTTGCCATCCATTTTCGCCCATACTGACAGCATTATACCATTGGAAGCTACCCTTAATAGACGCTTTCGCGCCCAGGAGCTTCTTCAAAGCTGTCTCTCACTAGAGAGACAGTTTGACACATGGTTCCACATTGCCAGCCAACCTAGTCCAAACCATCCTGTCGCTTATTGGACACAAGAGCTGACTAGTCCAAGCGGTCTCATGCCATTTTCCAGCTCATATGCTTTCAGGGATTCCCATACGGGTGTTTCTTTTTTATATTATTGGATGGCACACATTTTCTTCCATCGTTACATAGAAACGCTTCACCGCATCATATTTCAACCCGTCATCGACTCTTATCCGAACATGTGGCCGGACTTGCCGCTTGAACTTCAGATTGATGTAAGTCGATACCAGCATGGACGTATGTTCGCTGCCGACATTTGTCGAGGCTTGGACTCGGTACTCGACACTACAGTGCAACCGGACCTCTTGATTGCACCAATGATGTCAGCTATGGATTTGTACAGGGAGATCAATGCCACCTCCCAAGACGGGTTGATGGAAATCATGTGGTTGGATAATTTTCGACTGCGGTTGGCTGAAAAGGGGCAGCATATCGTAGACGTGCTCCAAAGACAAACTTGGGTCGACGTAGCCCAATTTTGAAGTGATTACATTGACAGACCCTGGCAGGTTCAGGGATAGGTTGAGATCGGCGCCACAGTCGAACAGAGCCCGGGCGCTCAATGATAGACGAGACAAGACGATATGACACAAGTTGATCTGGGCGAATGATATGATGCGCTTTTGTTTTTCGAGCTGGACTGCGCAAGCTGTAAAGTATGAAAGGGAGAGGGTAAACGAGGGCGTGCATGGAGCGTGTTCGAGATTATGACATCAGACTTCAACTGGAATTTAGTCTGGGTATCATCTTAGGTTTTGATCAGAGCAATCCCATTATCAATAAAATTAAACATGAGCATTTTATGAATATAGAGATGATGATGAATTATTGTATTGGAAACCAGGGTTGTGTTTGAAAGCCTGTGCCTGACTTTAGTTCTCCCCACCGAGCTGGTGGGATGGTGCTGTGCACAGTGCGCAACACGGCCCATCGGCTCCGCCGGTACGTTTCTCCGCCCTTCCCCTGCAAGCGACACTGGAGCTACCTACCAGCTCTCAGCCTTCCTGAGGTGCCAGGCAGGCTGCAGTTCTGACGAAGCTCCCCGGCTCATAACATCAACCTCCAACGACGACGCAACGCAAATCCACCACACAACACAGCATCCTCCGAGCCATAACGCACAGCCCGCCCGCAAACCAAGACCCGGAAATTGATCTTGCAGCCCTTCTTTCACATTCATAAACCATGGCTTCCGGATACGACAGAGCTCTGTCGGGTAAGTCGCATAATGCTAGCAATCTGGAGATGCGTGGCTAACAGTGACTAGTGTTCAGGTTGGTAGTATCTGGATCATGTATCGACATAGTATCTAACATGCTTTTAGCCCTGATGGACACGTTTTCCAGGTCGAATACGCTGGCGAAGCTGTCAAGAGAGGTCGGTACTGGATTTCAATGACGTTGGCCGCCCTCACAGCTTACCCCTCGAATAGGAACCTGCGCTGTCGGTGTCAAGGGTAGCGATGTTGTAGTGTTGGGATGCGAGAAGCGATCGGCCATGAAGCTGCAGGACACCCGAATCACCCCCTCTAAGATTCAACTCCTCGACCACCACGTTGCCCTGGCTTTTGCTGGCCTCAACGCCGATGCACGAATCCTCGTCGACAAGGCCCGATTAGAGGCCCAGTCTCATCGTCTGTCCGTCGAAGACCCCGTCACGATCGACTACATCACCAAATATGTTGCCGGCGTGCAACAGCGATACACTCAAGCCGGTGGTGTCCGACCCTTCGGCATCAGCACCCTGATTGTCGGATTCGACAATGGCAGCAAGGTGCCCCGCCTCTACCAGACGGAGCCATCTGGCATCTACTCTGCCTGGTACGTCACCCAATCAATGAGTTTTCGAAGGCCTTGTTGTACTAATACCTCATTAGGAAGGCAAATGCTATCGGCCGTTCGAGCAAGACTGTCCGAGAATTTCTCGAGCGAAACTACAAGGAGGACATGGACCGAGAGGCCACCATCCGGCTAGCCATCAAATCACTGCTGGAGGTTGTCCAGACCGGTGCGAAGAACATCGAGATTGCCTTGATGGCTCCTGGAGCTTCCATCGAAACACTGCCTACAGAGGAGATTGAAGGTTACGTTAAGGAGATCGAGCAAGAGAAGCAGGAAGAGGCCGCCAAGAAGAAGACGGGCCGGACCCCGGGAACCGGAAGCGCCGCCATCCTGACAAGATCCCAGGATGATTCAGCCGCAGAGTAAAGGGAGCCATGTGTTTAACGTTAATAGACAGGGTATGGTTACGAAATTAGTTTCCAACGCAATTGTATCAACACCTGTAATGACGGAATGCTTGCTACTAGACTGGTTCCTCCCCAAGTGGGCAAGACTCTAAAATCCCCAACGCCGTAGCTTTTCTATCAACCCCTTAAACACTATGCTTAACCAAGCTTGTCTGCTTCCTCAGTTGGATCAAAGATCGATCTGAACCCCTTCTGCCTTGACCTGTCGTCCCTGAGCATCTTGTTGTCCACTCGGACGTCGTCACTCTCGATGGCTAGCGCGGCCTTGGGGGTTTTGGCTTCGATGATGAAGTGGTTGTCGCAGTGGGGGCAGTACTCGTCGGCCTCTTCAAACTCTTGCACGTCCTTGCGGAAGCATTTCTTGCACTTTTTGCAGGCAAACGTCATTTCGAGGGTTTCAAGCAATGGGTGAGACTCTTGTTCCATATGGCATTCAGTGCAGTCGAACCATTTCTTGCCTAATACATCAAGCGTTAATATTCTGTGTCTTCGGCTCGCGAATCGTTTGCCCGGCGCAGGTTAATCATTCGACGTACAGCATGGCGATCGGACAGAAACCTGAGCGTTGAGAATGTGCTTGCTGAGAGACCGTGTTAGCACTTAATAAAAAAGGGAAAATTTCCCGGGGCTGGCATACCACATTGCGAAAACTGGCTGGCGTAGACGTTGTAATTTTCGTGTGCTTTTGGTGTGGTTGAAGTGTAATGTCGGGTCTCAAGGTTTGCTTAACCGTGATAATTAATTATTAGTTATCATCCCTAATGGAATCGGGTCGACGCTGGCGGGGTATATTTACAGCGGTCCCGTCCCCCTGACCCGCCCGCCAGTCCGAGCTCATGCCTGAGAAGGGAACACGGTCCACTTAGTCATCAGTGACGCTGCTACCTCAGACGTGCATTTCTCAACGTCAGCCTCACAACCGCGTTCTGACAATTTCTTCTTACCACCACACGTCAACCGACCTTGGCCGCCAACCTTTCTGCCCCAAGCTGCGCGGACACTCGATCGAAATGCCCCCAAAGCGCAAGGCTGGCGGTGCCGTCCAGGGAGGGGCGAAGGCTGGAAGGTCCTCGCGGATGTCGACGCCAGGAGCGGCCACTCCTCGCACGATCGATAGTAACGAAGAGGTGCCGGAGGAGGAAGATGGCCCGGTCGACGAAGTCTTGGAACGGGACTTGGATAAAAACATAGACCTTTTCTCCCTCGATCGCTACCAGAAGAGACATGTGATCCGGGAGCCCCTACCTCATATCTTTGGGGACCATGACTTTTCGTACCTGGATTTGAAGAAGGACCACCAGAATCGCCCCCTCTGGATTGACCCCCAGAAAGGGCGCATTATTCTGGAGAGTTTCAACCCTTTAGCCGAGCAAGCCCAAGATTTTCTAATTACAATCTCCGAGCCTCTGTCACGACCGACGTTTATGCACGAATACGCCCTCACGACCCATAGCTTGTACGCAGCCGTTTCAGTCGGTCTATCACCTCAAGACATCATCAATACCTTAGATCGTTTCCTTAAGACGCCTTTGCCAGAAGAAATTCGAGCATTCATCACCAATTGTACTCAAAGTTACGGCAAGGTCAAGCTGGTTCTGAAGAACACAAAGTATTACGTCGAAAGCCCGGATCCAAACATGCTCCAGACCCTCCTTAAGAACCCCAAAATCGGCCCTCTACGCGTGCAAGGAACAGAAGAAATCACCACATCAGCTGCTCCGAAAATTGGTGGTCTGGTTATCCCAGGTACCAAGAACGCTGCAGGTGTGAAGCAAGCAAATGGCCTGCAACAGTCGGGGCCGGAGCAGGGTCAGGAAGGCCAGCCGATCCAAGAAGGCGATGTTTTTGCATCACTCAACGAAGAAGACGATGAGGACCAGGAAGTGACACACTCATTCGAAATTGCCGACAAGGACGTCGAGACGGTGCAGAAGGAGTGTCTAAATCTGGGCTACCCAGTACTGGAAGAGTACGATTTCCGACGGGATGAAGTAAATGCAAACCTGGATATTGATCTCAAGCCCGGCACTCAAATTCGACCGTACCAGGAGAAGAGTCTCAGCAAAATGTTCGGAAACGGACGAGCCAAAAGTGGACTCATTGTTTTGCCTTGTGGTGCTGGCAAGACCCTGGTGGGCATCACAGCAGCCTGCACTATCAAGAAGGGTGTCATTGTCCTTTGCACAAGCTCCATGTCTGTCGTGCAATGGCGAAATGAATTCTTGAAGTGGTCCAACATCAATCCCGATGACATTGTCGCCTTCACATCAGATTCTAAGAACAACGTATTTACGGGAAGCACTGGTATTATTGTCACGACCTACTCCATGGTAACGCAGTCGAGAGCTAGATCTTATGATGCTGAAAAGATGATGAGATTCCTCACAGGTCGAGAATGGGGATTGATGTTGTTGGATGAAGTGCACGTTGTGCCAGCCAACATCTTCAGAAAGGTCACGTCCTCGATTAAGACCCACTCGAAGTTAGGACTCACTGCCACCCTCCTCAGAGAAGACGACAAGATTTCCGATTTGAACTTTTTGATTGGCCCCAAGCTCTTCGAAGCCAACTGGATGGAGCTGTCGAAGCAGGGTCATATTGCAAGGGTTCAGTGTGCCGAGGTATGGTGTCCTATGCCGACCGAGTTCTACGACCAATACCTGCGGGCGCCATCTCGAAAGAAGAATCTGTTGTACATCATGAACCCTCGCAAGTTCCAGGCATGCCAATATCTCATCAACTATCACGAATCACGTGGAGACAAGATTATTGTGTTCTCCGACAACGTGTACGCACTCAAAGCGTATGCGCTCAAGTTGGGCAAGGCTTTCATCTACGGCAGCACAGGACAGGCCGAACGTCTCCAGGTGCTGGAAAATTTCCAGCACAACCCCAACGTCAACACGCTTTTCCTGTCAAAGATCGGAGACACCTCTCTGGATTTGCCCGAGGCTACTTGTCTCATTCAGATTTCATCACATTACGGTTCTCGTCGTCAGGAAGCACAAAGACTGGGGCGTATTCTGCGTGCTAAGCGAAGAAACGATGAAGGCTTCAACGCCTTTTTCTACTCGCTAGTGTCAAAGGATACGCAGGAAATGTTTTTCTCATCAAAACGACAGGCTTTCTTGGTTGATCAGGGATACGCCTTCAAAGTCATTACACAACTGGCCAATATTGAGAAAACGCCTGGATTGGCTTTTGCCGACGTGACTGAAAGGAGGGAGCTACTGCAAAAGGTTCTTGTCGAAAATGAAAGTATGGAAGATGAAGATCCTACCGATGACTTGTTCCATAGCGGAACAATGGGCCGGACCAAGAAGAGAGGAGCTCGGCGAACAGCTGGTACCCTTGGCGAGCTGAGCGGAGGACAAAACATGGCATACATTGAACAAAACAAGAGGATGAACCAAACACTGAAGAAGAACAAGAAAGACAGCAGTTCTTTCTTCAAGAAGATTGGGCGAGAAAATGCAAGGCGTGCGCAAGCAAAATAATAATAGACGAAGAAATTGGGAGGATTTCTCTGGAATGAATGGGTCTCGGCGATTCAGATTGGCCAGCATCTCTCGGCAAAACCGGCACAGGCACAGGTCAGGAGCTCCCAGTGAGTTGTCTGATGCGGGCATATAGGACGGGGAAGATTCGGCGTTCTTTTGGACAGCAAGCAGCAAGGCCAATGTTTGGCTATGCACCCTGTACAGTATTTTTTATTTTTATTTTTTTTTAGACAGCAAACAAATCATGACAAACTAGGAAGAATTAACAGCTGGTCCTATCAGAAGCAACATAGGTGGATACCTATTTCCGCCGAGCTGCATTGTGATGTACATGGGGTGTCATTGCAGGAGAAGGTAAGAAAGCGTCAAAGCGAATGGGGAAGACCGATGAACTGGCATCATCACGCCATGGAAGGTGTTGTACAGATGGGACCTGGCACACCACCTCGGGGGGGAGGCTGGCTGTTGGCTGGCATTTTTTGATTGAGCCGGTCTTGGCGGCTTTAAAGTGGTGAACGGATCAATCGGCTTGACACAATTACGGATGCGGGCATTTGTGTTTCTCTGGTGGGGATGGAAAGGATAGAGCACCCCCGTTGCCCGGGCATGGATTGTACGGTTCACTCGGTATGGCAGCACTTACATAGTACATGGGAGGGGGGGGCAGAGGCTTGGCAGGCTTCTAGGGCTGAAGGTTGAAGGTTTTTGGTGTGGTAGCTGACGTGTGGGAGGGTGCAGTTGGCAACCCACCCACACTCGAACCCCACGGTTGGGGTATGGAGTTCCATGATTATTACGTCGTTTTGACTGTTGTTTATTTGTCTGTCCGTCCGTCTGTCGTCGCAGTTTAGCTTGCCACCTGCCGGGCCATTGCCGCTGGGTGACTGGGCGGCACGAACAAGCCCGCGGGCTATGTAATGCTGCGCCAAGTCCGCCGTGTGTCCGCCAAGGATTCCGAGGCAATCCAGTGCCGTGGCGAGACAGGTGGCCGAGGTGGACCGAACTGCGTTGCAAGACGAAACCCACGGATCCATATGTTGGAATTTGCGAAGAAGCAAGAATCGGGGGGCTCGGGGGATCGAAGCTGCCCATTTGGATCGCGAGGAAGAGCAGGGCGAGCTATGCAACCCGGGTCTAGATCTTTGGCGGTGCATGGGTAGGTCTCACATGGGAAAGCCAGATATGGCGGAGCTAGCCAGCTGCTTGCATGCGCGCACAATGTATGATGTAGGTATGCCGAAGAACACGGACCTAGCGCACGACGCCCGCGGCGGCTCGCCAAGAAAAATGCCAGCAGTCGTAATCTATCCCAAGGGGTTCCTAGAGACTCACCGGGCCAATCTGATTGGGCGGGGGTTCGTGCTCGAGCCTGGTTGTTGACTCTGTTGCTGCTGCTGTAGGGAGCAGATCACAAGAGGACGGCGGCACCCGGTGACAGAAAAAAAGGGCCGGCACTGTGAGCAAAAATTGTGACAGCACCGGCCCTTTTTTCTGTCACCCGCCTGGACGGATAGACTATTACCAGGGTGGGTGGCATTATGATGTCGAACTGCATGACAACGACAGGCCGAGAAGAGTGCCGCGTAGCAGTCGGGAAGGCTGGAAGGTTCATGTAATCCGTCGTTATCCGAGCACATGGGGTAGAGAGGGGGATACGAGGCGAAGCACTCTGTCTGCTAGTTAGCCCGTCTGAGTACTAGGTACACGGCACACACACGCCGCAACATGGAGAGGGAGGCCCGTCGGTCAGCGTGGGGAAAACTTTACAGTTGCCACAGGCGGGCCGGTTCTGTTACGCGGACATGATGAGCAAGCATTTGAAGAAAGGGAAGGGAAAAAAAAAGAGAGCTTCTGCTACTGCACCGGCCCGTCGAGGACCGAAAACCTTGGCCAGAATTGGAACAATTCCTTCAAGGCATCCCTGGACGAAGGCCTCTGCCAAGACGAGCTTATCGTATTCCCCCGGCCACCATGTGTGAGAGGGTGCGGGCGCCATTGTGCCATGCAACATGCAACGATGCAAAGCAAAGGTCGCTGCCCTTGGTCTGATATCACGTTACGCACCGGCCGGCTACAGGTCTTACCCTTATCTCTCCGGTCAGGATGATCCAGAGAGGCATTCCGAGCTATCGATCCGATGACAAGAAATAATGCAGTCAATTCTCGACCGCCAATTGGTCCAAGCAGACGAGAGACGGTGATTGATGATGACGGGACAGCCCGGGAGGAGGCCTGCGCAGTGGGGCCGCTGGCGTTGCGGGCGGGGCCTTGGCCTGATTTCGATAGGAGTATGTACCAGGGGGGATCTATTTTTTTTTTTTTTTCCAAAGAGCGGGAGTGGAGGAGATTGTCTCCATCTGGTGGACTCAGCGGGCGTCGAGGTGTGGACGGACGTGGGTGGATCTGGCACATAAATCAACCTGGGAGAGGTGGTGGTGTGGAGCGGAGCGGAGCCAAAGTAACGAGGTGCCGAGAGAAAAAGGAAAGAAAAGGAACAAAAAAAATTAGCCGCGTCGTTGAGCAGCCACATGCGAGCAAGAAGAGGATTATTGCCCTTTTCGGTGTTTCCCGCCGCCAAAGCGTTCCAACAATTTGGCGCCTCGCCTATGTTCATGTAGATGAAAACGTGCAGAAGAAACGAGCCGGAATTGGAACAAATATGATAGATGATGAATATACCCTTCCATATACCCATCCTTTGTTTCACCGCCCATCAGCAACACACACTCCCCCTCCAAGATGATAATATCAAAAGACATTTCCTGCCCCTTCTCTGTTTCTCTTGGCAGGAATAAAAAAATTAAAAAAGGTTTCTTGACCGAGGTGAATCAAAGACAGTCGCTCTGCTCACCTGGCTGTCAGAGAGCAAGCGTGAACTCACCAGGGCGCTAACATGAGTAGTTGGCTCAACGATCCCAGGCACAATCCGACCGCTGGGTACGCTACGGTGCCGGGGAACAAAGCCGGGCTGGTCGAAACGCCAACAAGCTTTTTGGAGGCTGACGACTGACTTGGAAGGAACATGAATGCTTTCCCCTACGATCCGTGCTTGTTCCATTTTCTCTTTTTTTAGTCTCGCTGCTGGCCCTGCTCAATCTCTTTTTTTTTTTCCCTTCCCTTTTCACTCGTCTAACCCTGGCCTAGTTCGACCCCTTGCTCCCGATTCCTTGGCCCCGGTCTTCCCTCTTCTGTGTGTGTGACTCTGCCGCCTGCTAGTCGGACTGTTCTCTGTTTTTTTTTTGTTCCTCCCTGTCCTTCGCTCTTGTTGCTTCTGCCGTTGATCCCACCCCCTGCCCTGTCCAGTCGTTTCTCGCTTGTGCAGCTGCAGGCAGGTTTGCGTGGTGTGGTTCCGGTTCCAGAGTCCCAGAGCTCGGGCCTTGGTCCCTGCTTCCATTCGCGATTGCTGGCTGATAGCTGGCCCTCGTGTTTGCATCGCTCGTCCAGAGCTGTTCTTGGCTGCCAGCCGCGAGCTCGCTTGGTGTCTATGATAGCCCAAGCCGTCCCGGACCTGGGCTCAACAGGAAGGCTGACAACAAGATTGCATTATTATACTATACCGCCTTTTGTTTCTCATGCTTGATGCCACCCGTCTTGCCTGCCCCTTTCCGAGCTCTCTCTATTCGTGTTTTTTTGGTGTCCGGGCCCATCGTTTATCCTCCGTCTCCTTCCGCCCGGAAACCTTGACGTATTTCATCTGCCCTCTACCTTCGAGCTCACGTCACTTGGCGGATTGCTTGCTTCATCACTCAGCACGGCGACTGGTTTTTTTCCCCTTCCCCTCCCCTTCCTCCTTGCTTCATTTGAATCACCTGCTTGGCATCTCCCCTTCACAACCTTGGCATTCCCAATTTACCTAATACGTCCCTCTTCAAAAAGCCTCTGATCGCCTGTCAACCACTGTTTTGACCTATACCCCATTCACCCCCGGATTGCCCCCGTTCCCACCCGCCATTTATTGCGCCTCTGCTCCGGCCTGCCACGGCTCCGTACCCGGTTAGTCAACTCTCGGCTTTTGGGATCCAGATTTCACCACACCACACCCCATTGAAGAAACTCGGAGGACGCCCGCCACTCGCCGCGTTGCGGCATTGTCACCTGTTACGACTCCTCCAATCCTCTGTTCCCTGCGCGCCCCCGGCGGAACAGTCCACACTAAAACCTGTTCGGCCGCTTATTCTAGCACCTGTTCCAGCACTCTTACCACTACTGCTGCTACTACAACCTTGGCAACGCCTCCACCATGGCTCTTTGAATTTAATTGACCGTTCGCGTACCCATCCTTTTTCTCTCTTTCTTTCCCCTCCAGCTTTGGCTCCTCTTCTCTCATCCTCAGTTTTTTTTGGTTCAATCGCAGTTGCCCGCCGCGCGTCATGCTGGACGGGGCGCGTGCCTTTTTCTGGGCACAGCTCAGGGCCATCAAGCCGGCGTTCGTGTCCAAGACGCCGCACTTCAACTTCATTTCAGTTCACTGTCAGTCTCCCACCCTCCACCTGATGTTTTGCGCTACACCAATGCTCCGCTGCTGCGAACTGCCTCCCTTCTTCCACCGCAGTAGCTGCATGTTTCCCCCCACCACCACACCCACGTGGCGAGCCCCTCCTCAGCTTTGCAAGACCACTGACTCAAAGATGTGCAGACACAATAATCATAGGCGCGACGCTTTTGGCATCGATCATCATCTATGCCTCCTCGCCATCCACGCTCCCGTACATCGACGCCCTCCTGTTCGCCAGCGGCGCCAACACGCAGGCTGGCCTCAATCCCGATGATCTCAACAAGATAACCACCTTCCAGCAGGTGGTCATCTACCTCTTCACCATGCTGTCCAATCCAATCACATTGCACAGCTCCGTTGTTTTTCTCCGATTGTACTGGTTCGAGAAGCGGTTTCAGGGCATTGTGATGGATGCAAGACAACGTCGCGGCACCCTGTCTAAGTCTAAGTCACGCGCACGCAACGAAGACCGCAGTGCCGAGGAGGGCGTCAACGGTCGCAGCATCACCGTGCTTCCCGCCCGCGGGCGGCGTCCCCGAATCACAAACGACGGCATCTTGCTCGACGGCAATGAAATCAGCCACTCCCAGGCCATCGTCGATGACGACGACGGCTACCCGCCCGCCAAGACCGAAATGCACCCAAGTTCCGAGAGCGACACCGCCACTGTGTCAAACGGCCGGTCCAATAGCATGGATCTAGGCCCTCTAGATATGCCCGAAGAGGCACACGACGACCGCCACACGGACCAGGGTGCAGATGCACATGCGCAGAACCTCCAGGTCGGACTGCCAACGCCAACCGCCATTTCCTTTGCCGATACTGTCAAGAGGAGCGACGGCGTCGACGATGATCTGACCAAGTTCCCCCAGCGGCTGCCCAATTCCGAGCACATTGCCATTCTCCAGCGCCAGCGCAACCAGGACAGCGAAAATGAGATTCTGCGCATCCCAAACCCGCGCGATGCTGAGAAGGGAATGGGCCCTAGGCGGGTCGAAGATGGCGAGGAAGGCGAGGACGACAACCGCATGATTGTGACGCGATCCAACATTGAGAGGCCCCAGGTCCAGAGCCCTCGCGAGCGCCGCCCGACTATCATCATCGCCGAGCCCGAACGGCCCACCAGAGACGACGTAGCCGACGATGCTAAAACCATTAGCGGGGCGTCGAATCATTTCAGGATGCGAAAGCCCCGAGCATTCAGCCGCGGTCAAAGGTCGGTTCTCGACGACAATGAAAGCGGAAGGCCGGCCAGCGCATTTCGTACTAGGACAGTTGAGACCATCCATCGGGTCTTAGCGCGCGACACGCACAATGACGCCCCCTATCTCAGTTGGACTCCAACCATAAGTCGAAACTCCAACTTTTTGGATTTGACGACTGAGCAACGTGAGGAGCTGGGTGGCATTGAGTACCGTTCCCTCCGGACCCTGGCCATAATTCTCATATGCTATTTCTGGGGGTTTCACTTCATCTCTGCCACCTGCATGTGCGCTTTCATCAAGCACAATGAACACTATGGCGCCATTGTGGATCAAGCATCTGTCGGACGGCTGTGGTGGGGCATTTTCACGTCCAACTCCGTCTTCATGGACCTGGGCTTCACTCTGACCCCCGACAGCATGAACTCGTTCAATACGTCCGAATACATCATGATGACTACTTGGTTCTTCATCATCATCGGAAACACGGGTTTCCCAGTCATGCTCCGCTTCATCACTTGGGCATTGTCGAAGTTGGTGCCCACCGGCTGTGGTACCTGGGAAGAACTTAGGTTTCTCCTCGATCACCCTCGTCGATGCTTTACTTTGCTATTCCCTTCCAACGCCAACTGGTGGTTGTTTTGGATCCTGATAGGCCTCAACATTATTGACCTGCTCTTCTTCATGGTTCTCGACGTGAGTGTTTCTCGAGTCTATTCCTTCGCCCATTCGCTAATCATGCCTTTAGCTTCACTCCAGCGCTGTCTCGGATCTACCCGTCCATACGCGAATTGCGGATGGCCTCTTCCAAGCGGCTGCCACTCGAACTGCGGGCTTCTCTTGTTTCAGCATGTCGGCTCTTCATCCCGCCATGCCTGTGTTGTACATGATCATGATGTACATCTCTATTTTCCCCATCGCCATCTCCATCCGACGAACCAACGTGTACGAGGAAAAGTCTCTGGGAGTCTACCCCGACAAGGACGAGGACGAAGCAGACAGTGCCAGTGCTCTCTCCTACGTCGGCACTCACTTGCGACGCCAACTCTCATTCGATTTGTGGTATGTCTTCGTCGGCTTCTTCTTCCTGGCTATCAGCGAGGGGCACAAGCTCAAGGCCGGCGAGTTCGACCTCTTTGCCATTCTGTTCGAAGTCGTCAGTGCATACGGCACTGTAGGTCTCAGTATGGGTGGCTCAAGCTATAATGCGTCGCTCTGTTCCCAGTTCACCGTTGTGGGCAAACTCATCATCGTTGCCATGCAGATCCGAGGTCGTCACCGTGGTCTGCCTTATGGACTGGATCGAGCCGTGCTTCTTCCCAGCGAAGCCCGGTTCGAGAAGGAGGCCGAAATCGACCAACCTATCCTTGTCCCAGCGCGCACTGTAGCTTCAACATCGGGCACCGACTATCCGGGCAGCATCTCTGGTCGCCGTCGCAGCGTCAGCCGCCATGGTGAGCGAGAGAGAACAAACAGTCATATCATCACGCAGTTTTTGTATCCCGGACCAGTCATTCGAAATGATGCTATCCACGGTCACCGAAGGTCTGCTTCGGCAACATCACACGACTTCCCACGTGCTTTTAGCGAGCCCGTCGGAAGCGAGGAGAAAGACGAGCTCGGCCCGCTGCGCCCTATAGAATCTCACGGCATCCGTCCCCGCAGGGCGGATAACTCAGCAATGCCCTAGGCTAGGCTTGGGAAGGATATTTTCTAACCTTCGTGCAATCGGAAATGAACCCAGGGGACGGTTTCCCCCTTTTTTTGCTTTCCGAATCACATATTGTTCTGCTACTGTCACCAAAAATGGCAATGAGGAGTTGGTTAATTTGTGGGCCAATCAATTGATTGACCCAAGGAGTCCAAACGATGCGTCATAAGGGATGCATCTATCTAGACAGGTTGGATAAGCAGGAGTTGGATATGGCCAGCGCTTCAACCAACGCAACACAAGGCCATCATCGGCAAGAAAGAAAAAAAACTCGAGGCTTGTTTGTTGTTGGAGAACCTAGCTTGAATTGGCCTTTCAATTCAGGCCATCCGATCAAATAACCTTCTTTTGCCTTTGATGGACTTGGCTTGAGTTGATTGGAGCTCTGACTAGGGCTGGTTACAATCATCGCGTTTGAGCGTTTCGCGCTTTTCCTGGAACTTGCTTCTTTCTCCCGAGAAAACAGGCTCGGCGGCGTCGAAAAAAAAAGGAATCAAACATTATGGGCAGGCTTGTTTTATTTCGTCGGTTCAACTTTGTATACACGAATGACTCTGGTTGAAGGGGAGTTTTTTTTTTCAAGTTAAATTTTTTGTTTAGAAAGACAATGCAAATGTCAATGGTCGCCACCGGCCAAGTCCCAACGCCATACCTAAAAATGGGTTCCCTCTTCTCCGTCTAATTTCGTCCCAGTTGACCAATTGAATGATGCATGGCCCAGTCATTTCTTGATGTCGAGTTGTGGTTATCCTAAAGATGGACTGTCTATAATCAAAATCATCCCAATGGAAACGCCCCGCCGCTTGAAAATTGCATGATTCTCTCCCCCCCATGTCCTGTCCAGTCAAATACTATTCCAATCTCGATGGAACACGCAGCAGCATGGTTTCTATATAAATCCGGTACATTCTCGAATCCAGCAACTGTCTTTTTTCTCTTTTTCTTTCTTCTTTTATTTTGTTTCAAAGGCGCCAATGTCTTTGAGTGCACCTGCGAGGCGGCGATAGTCACGCAATAGGTCGAGAACCTCGCCAAGCCTAAGCTCCCCTGGTGTCTGGATCTCCATAAAGCGCTTGTTAGGAGGCGCGATCTTGGGGATCTCCTTGGGGGGCAAAGCGGGTGCGATGTCTGGGAAGGCCTGAGAACTGTCAGTGACTGAGTTTGTGTAAATGCCAGGTGGATAACTTACAGTTCCCAAATCACCCCCGTCGGTAGGCTTGGTTTCCTTGGCCGCCGGGGTTGGAGGGTTCGAGGTTGCTGATCTTCCAAAACCACGGATCATACCGATGCTTGGTAAACGGTTCATGGGATTAAACGAGTTACCCAAGTTGCGCATCTGCTCAAGTACGGCGGGGCTCTGGTTTGGTTGCTGGGCCGGAGCAGCACCACGGGAGTCGTCTGCCGCAAAAAGTACCTTTTTGTTGGAGCTAGCGCTTCGTCCACTGCGGTTGCTGTCGGCGCTGTGGTCCCGTCGGCCACCGATGAGGTTGAGAACACGATCTTCGCGTTGACCGGGTCGCTTCTGAGTCTCGGAATCGTCAGGAAGCAAGAGAGCCGCCCGCTCGGCATCCTCCTCCTCCAAAGGCGGTGTGCTGACGAGTTTGCGAGCATCGTCCAGCGTCCTAGGAACAACGATGGATTCTCGTGGGCCATCCTGCTGTTCTCGTAATTTGCCCACCAAGAACTTGTAACTGTCGCCCAAGCTGTTGGAAATGGTCTTCAGCCCTTGGTCGGCCGTGTTGAAAACGGCATCACTTGCAGCACCAAAGGCTTGTGCGGGCGTGTTGACGAGGTCGCTCAATCGCCGGTTGCGCAAAGTAGTTGTCGCCTTGAGACCAGCTGGAGAAGTAGCGGGCTTTGTCGCGGTGGCATTTTCTGTGGAAGTTTCTGGAGCACTCTGAGCTGGGGGGGTGGCCGTTGCTTGCTGATAGGCAGGCGGAAAGGTTTCTGCCGTTGGGCTTGCGCTCTTCGCAGGGCCAGACGGCTGTTCATCCGCGCGCAGAGTAGCCAAATCCACAGTCTCAAGAAAGCTAACGGCGGCCTCGAGGTTGGTCAAACAGTATGCAGCCTCACCAGTGAGCTTTGGTTCCCATCGGAAACTCTGAATGAAGTGCATATCACTGATAACGTGGAGGTTCTGGGGGGGCAAGGTGATGAGGGTGTAGATGAGCATGGGCATGATCTCGTCCGCGGAAGCCGAGGGATGGAAGTGAGCCAAAGTATCGACAATGCTCTTGTGTGCGGCCTTGAGATGGTTGAGTTTGCCAAGGGGGTATCTTTTTTGGGTCATCATGGCGATATCCCTCCTGGCCTGCTCGAGCTTGTTCTTAATCTCCTCCAACTTGGCGGCAGTGGCCTCAGCTGACTGGTTTGCATCATCTCCAAGATCGACGCCCAAATCAGTGGGGTCAATTCCCACTAGAGACAGTGCCGCTGTCTTTGAGCGGAGTTTGTCATCCTGCGCCTCATCCTGGGTGCTTCGGTGTCGATAGATTCTCTCATAGATGCCCTCGCACAACCTACGCTCAACAGCTTCCTCCAGCAAACCCCTCTTTCCTTCAAGTGCCTTTCTAGCACGCTTCCTGTTGGCCAGTTCGTCGGCAGTGATCATTTGCTGCTCGGGTTCCGCCTTCTTTTCCATGATACTCAGTGCGCTCGCCTTGGACCGCAAGCGGCTCGCAGCCGAGGAGATGGACGAGGCGGATGGCGAGGGAGAAACATCTCGGCTAGCCTTTGTCGCAAGCGCATTTATGTGGGTGTTGATATTTGAGGATGCACTTGAGTAAAATTCTTGGAATAGTTGTGATAATCTCTCGATGCTGGGTGGGGTGGGATGGACCTTGGCAGACAGCGAATCGACGAAGCTAGGGACTGTCAGTAGGCTGCGTCGGGAACGATACCACTGCTATGACGGGTTACCTGTCTGTCAAGGTGATGAGTTCAATGGGCAATATGCCAAGCTCTATCGAAGCCCGAGTCGCCTCGAAGTTGTCATCGGGATCCGAGTGCTCTGCAGTGTCAAAGGCGTCGGGGGAATCAGAGGCATGGGGCCCTAAAGTGTACGAGTTCTCCGTCGTGGATGGATTAGCGATCGTATGGGCTCGCTTAGGCACCTGCAGGCGATCGCCGTCGTCGGAAGCTGCGGGCTGGACAGTCTGGAGCGGGGAATCGGAGGCGATGCGAGGGGCGGCGGACGGACGAGCTGCTGAGCTCCTGGCGGGGCCTGGGGAAGCCATGAGCCTGTGTGCGGTGCTGTAGACAATCATTGTGAGCTTCGGTGATGGTGGGATTTGAGTGAGAGTGCCAGGACAGCAGGCGGAGAGCGAGTGGTGAGGTGAGATCGGGCGCAACACATACCGGACGTTTAACAAGGCGGCATCAAGGCAGTGACGGAGAGCGCGATCAAGGATGATGCAAACACCGACGTGTCCGCAAAGTCAAATTGAGGGCCCGAGACGAGGAGGAATGGACGGGGTGCGATGTTGCCTTTGTGGCTCATACGCAACTGGTTTGAAGCTGGTTACGCGCCGCTGGGACTGACATAGATGTGTTTCCTTGTCGCAGCGGGATGTTGCAGAGGTTGAATCGACGGATGCGGATGCGGGTGTAGGTGCATGTCCCCCCCTCGATAGGTCCCTGGATTGCGGGTGCATGATCAAGTCACGCACGATAAGCTACTTTCTTGAACTTCCTTGCTCGCTTCGGTTAGTCAGCGGCGCCGCTTTTACTCTTACGCCAGCCGCTGACGACGCAACCACTTGTGTCTCGCCGTGTTTGACGGCATTCATGCACAATGCGCTGTATTTTTGGCCTGCACGAATACTTGTGATGCTATTTTCATTTAATCTATGCCCAAAAATTATAAGAAGACCAAGCATCGCGCGCGAGTATGAGTGTCCAGAAATTTCCCGATCCTACTAGATTGAGCCGCCGCTCTAACCAGCAAAGAACTAGCGACCCATGGGGATTGCATTTCCCATTCCTATTGCTAAAGCTCGGGTTCGCCGCCAATATGGGCCTACGATCCAATTATACCTTTTATTTTTCATATTCTGACGTCTCGATACTTCGTTGATGGCTCAAAATAATCAAGTAAAGGGTGTGGATCATCAGGGAGGGGATTGACAATTAATTTCGACTTACTTTTTTCCCCTTCGCTTGTGTGTTTGGCGTCTCTTTCAACATCATATCTAGAGGCACATGACCCAAAAGACGCGTATGCATTTTGAATATTGCACATGTCAAAATGTCCTGAGGAGGTAAATGTATTTCAGGTGTTCCGTAGCCCAAAAGATATCCCCATTGCAAGAGTTTTCGCAGACTAACAATGCATTCCTTCCATCCGTGATCAAACTCTCATCGGAATTTCTGGGAAAACCAACGTACCCAAGAATCATCGGCATCTCCATGGAGCACAGCATATAGCTAGTAGAAGGAATCTTGCCTTGAAAGTCTGGATGCCACGACACATATCTGACATGTTGCCTCTGGTACCATCGTAAGCACACCCAACCCCGAGTACACGGGGCTCAACTGCTCCGAATAAGCATACACGAAAAATCACGCCATATTCGAATTGAGCCCAGGCCAGATACAAAGACCTAAAAGAAACCAAGTATAGTGGGTTCAGAAGATGCAGGTGGTGTTCCTGTGCGCCTTGTCACCTACAAAACTGCATCCAACGTAAAAACCAGTCTGGACAGCCAACAGCATCGATTGTCTACCCCACAGTGTCTTTGGCGCAGGACTACAGAAAAGACGGTAAGATCGTCAGGGACAACCCCAATTTCTCCAACTCGGATGTTTTGCATAACGTCTTTGGGGGTAGGCAGCTCGTCGAGTACGACTCGTGCCGGGTGCGGTGCGGCTACCTCACCGAGCGTGTGCCGTGTTATCCTCGGTAAATGCCATTGCACAATTGCCAGCAATCAATGGGCTTGGTGGCTTCAGCCTGGCGAATGCAGGGGGGTGGCCTAACTCACCAAGAGTCCCTCTTGCGCGCGCTCGCGTGGATTACGTGACGTATAATTTGCGACATGTCGACTTTGAAGTGACACACGCGGCACGGCAGCACTGTATATCTTCCACGGGGGCGCTCTTCACGCTTACAGACGGAGGAGCCTCTAAGAATAGCTAGCCAGTGCTGGCCGCCTTCTTCCTGGTGGTGCCAGGGGACTCCCCACAGCGGTAGCTAACCCGGTTACCCCGCGCAGAAACCCACAAGGGGCGGAGCTCTAAGATTGACGAAAGATTCCCCATGCCGAATGAGCACAGGCCTGGGTCCACGCAGTCGGTGAGAAGCCATAGAGCTGGTCCGCATTGGCGATTTGTGCCGTGGCGGTCGTGAGACTTGCACCGAGGTTTTCCTTTTCGGGAACACCATCTTCAACAGACAAGCCAACGGTTCTGCAAGCTGCAATATGAACATGCGGTGCCCTAATGTGCCCAGCAACGATCTCATGTCTCAGCCACTTTCCCGTCCCTATTCTCCTGCCCAAAGACGGCAGGCTGGCTTAGTATTGTAGAAGCAGTCTCCTTTTGTCTGCCGTGTTTGTCCAGCGATAACTAATGCATTGCAATGCCGAGTCTCCATCTCAGTGCTCGTCGCGCTACACATGCGGGGACCCCACACTTTGCGCCCAAACAGCCACCAACCACGGCACTCAGGTACACGAGGCCCTGTCGAGTCCCTCCCACCTCTCCAGCATGGGCCGGCGTCCCAAAACGTCACTGGCGCCTCTCAGCCATCCGTAGATCGGTCGCGGGAATGTCGAGGCCGAAGTTGGAGAGGGGGGGGATTTGGAGAACCGAGCTGGCGCTGAATAGCTCGGGGCCTTAGCCGGGCAACCGAGACAGTGGATATGAATTGCAGCTTTCTTCAACGCCGCCATCGCACACATTCTTTCCTTGCATTCACCCCAATCCACCCTGTCTCGACACCCCAATCTTCAGCTTCGTCTCCCTGTCCTCGCACGCGGCTTACGATATTCTCTTCCTCCAGCACGGCGAATCTGGGCACATCCGAAGACGTAGATAAGGCATCCCGTAGTCACAATGTCTGGCCCTCCATCACGAATCCGCTCCATCCTCAACCACCTGCGCCCTCACCCGCAGGCCCCTCCAAACTTCCACACCCTCTCCCCGACCTTTTTTCTCGAGCGCGCCGCTGCCATTGAGCCCAATGCCGGAGCCATCATCCACAACACGGCCAACGGCGCGACTCTCCGCCGCAACTACGCCGAGTTCGCCGATCGCGCCCGCGGCCTCGCCTACTACCTGCTGAAGCACGGCTACCGCCGCGTAGGCATCCTGGCCCCCAACACGCCTGCCTTTCTCGAGTCCATATATGGCATCGTAGCCGCCGGCGCAGTCGTCGTCCCGGCCAACTACCGCCTAAAGCAGGACGATATTGACTACATCTTTGATCATGCCGAAGTGGATGTCATTATCGTCGATAACGAGTTTGTCGGTTTGCTCGATCAGTTCCGCCAAAAGCACACCAATGTTCCGCTCATTGTTGATCTTGTAGGTTTTATTCCACACGGTGGCGGAAAAAACAAGGCCATGCTAACCGAGCCGTGATAGGACACGGACGCCACAGAGGGTCAGTTGAGCGGGCCGTTTGATGAAGCCATTCTGGAGGGCTTGAACCATGATCATGACACAGGCGCACAGGGCTGGGCCGGTCTCCATTCACAGGCAAGAAGTGAGGATGATATGCTCGCCATTCCTTTTACGTCGGGCACAACTTCCCGGCCAAAGGGTGTGGTTTACACCCACCGCGGAGCTTATCTGGCTGCCATGGCAAACATTATCGAGTCTGGGCTCAACAATGGCCGTTGCAAATATCTCTGGACTCTTCCCATGTGCGTTGCTTCACGCGAAAATGAAGAACAAGTCATTAATCGAGTATAGGTTCCATGCCATGGGATGGACATTTCCGTGGTCCATTGTTGCTGTGCGCGGTGTCAATGTCTGTCTCCGAAAGATCGACTACCCACTCATCTGGAAGCTTCTGAAGCAAGAAGGCATCACTCACTTCAATGCAGCTCCGACCGTAAATACCCTGCTGGTGGCCGCCAAGGAGGCTGAGAAGCTGCCTCAAGAGGTGCGAGTAACGGTTGCAGCTAGCCCCCCGAGCGGTCATCTCTTTGAGCAAATGGTAAGGCACCATCTCTTCATCTCTTCTTCACTCGCCAAGTCGCCAAAAACTGACAACATCGCAGACCAACCTTAACCTTATCCCCGTCCACGTATATGGAATGACAGGTCTGTAATTTCCGATTATGTTAAAATGTGTCCCATTCTGACCGGATCCTCAGAAACGTATGGGCCAATCACCAAGTGCTACACACTTCCCGAGTGGGATAATCTGCCCTCGCAGGAGAAGTACGCCAAGATGGCCCGCCAAGGTCATGGCTTCATCACCAGTTTGCCCATTCGCATCATCAAGCCCGATCAGCCCAGCGGCGTTCTTGTTGACGTGGCCAAGGATGGAAAGGAAATTGGCGAGATTGTCTTCATCGGCAATATTTGCGCCAAGGGTTATTACAAGGACCCCGAGGCTACACGGCAGCTGTTTGCCGGCGGTGTCCTCCACTCTGGCGACCTCGCCGTGTGGCACCCAGACGGCAGCGCTCAGATTCTAGACCGATCCAAGGACATCATCATTTCCGGAGGCGAAAATATCTCCTCTGTGGCTCTCGAGGGCATGCTCGTTCAACACCCCGACATCCTCGAAGCCGGTGTCGTGGCCGTGCCCGACTCGCACTGGGGAGAACGACCCAAGGCGTACGTTACCGTCAAGGAGGGCAAGGTCGTGACAGGCGGTGCAGTTATTACGTGGGCGAAGGAGCAGAGCGATATTAGCAGGTTCATGGTTCCTCGAGAGGTTGAGGTTGTCGACGAGTTGCCCAAGACGAGCACAGGCAAGATTCGAAAGAACGTTTTGCGAGAGTGGGCCAAGCATGGCAGGAGTAAGGAGTAGAAAATAGGTGGAGATTTTTTTACATTCAGGCATGGTCGAATTTTGTATATATGTCATGAAGCGACTGTTGTTGGAGAGGCAAGAGATGAGATGAAGGCGCTCAGGTGTAAGAGAACAATCGATGGCAGAGTATCGACTTCGTAGACCAGTCATATTCCCTCAATCCTGCGCATTTGCAGGGAACCTCGCCCCTTTGACACCCTCGTCGAGTGCATCCAGTTTAGCCATGTCTTCTTGATTTAACACGAAATCAAACACATTCAAGTTCTCCCGGATCCGAGCTGGATTGCCACTTTTGGGCAGTGGTACCCAGCCCTTTTGAAGCGCATACCGCACGAGGACCTGTGCAGGTGATTTAGAATATCGTGCTGCAGCCTCCTTCAAAGTGTTGTCGTCTAGGCGAGCCCCTGTCGCGAGAGGACTGTATGCTTGAAGGACGATACCGTGCGAGTTGCAGTACGAGACGAGGTTGCGTTGCTGGCACCACGGATGCAGCTTTGGTACATTGTTATTCAGGCTATCTTGGGAAAAAGAAAGGAACGCAAGATGAGTGTAGACGCGGAAAAACTAACCTCAATCTGGTTTACGCTTGGTGGCCAGACCGTTGCGTATTCGCGCATCTCCTCAAGGTGGCTTTTGTGAAAGTTGCTGACACCAATATTTTTGACTTTTCCTTCCGCTTGCAGCCTCTCCATGGCAGCCCAAAGCTTCTGGCGATGCTCACGAGACGGCCCAGGAACATGAATGAGCAAGAGGTCGACATAGCCATCATCATCATTGCCTGCAAGACGAGCAACACTCTCCTTGACACTCTGGTAGGTTGCATCTGGCCCATCATCTTCGGCCGTCGACGCACGGCCAGCCAACGCCTTCTTGCGACGAGGTCGAGGGCTTCCGACTTTGGTCATCAGAAATACATCATGGCGGTCTATACCTGACCGTGACACGGCCTCACGAACAAGGTGACTATTAAGATACAAATCTGCAGAGTCAATTTGGCGGTAGCCCGCAGCTAGCGCATCGAGACAGGCATTCACACACGAGTCTCCTCTCAGTTTGTAGACGCCAAAGCCTAGGCGAGGAACAGAGCCGGCGGCTTTGGGTAGGGGAATGCCATCGTGAATTGAGAGCTGTTGTGGTGAATTAGACATGACGCATGCCCCCTCGCTGCTTTGTTTGGACGGGTAGGTATGTGGTTCAGAGGGTACATGGGTCGTTAGAATACCATGTTGTTGTTATAGTTGCGTTGATATGGCCTAGTGACTCAACTGAGGATGATGGCCCATGCGGGTAGCAGAACAGCGGTGCATACATACACTCACTGCTTGTTTTAATCAGCAGCCAGTAACCAGTAACCAGCAACCAAGCAATACAAGTTCACAAAATTCACAATGCAACATAACATTATGCGAAGTTCGCTTTCACTTTAACCTTATCGAGCATATTACTCCATTAGGTTTTCCTTCCACCGCCCACATGACTGCAAATCGCTGAACAGCGCTGCTAGCATGAGCTGTCCAGGGTAGAGGCGAGTGAGGAGCAGGGTTGCTGTCAAAAAAACAAGGCGTTATGAGCAGGCATGCAGCAGCTAGGTGGCGGGGCCTGCAGCTTCTGCCTGGCCAACGGGAGCGCTGGACCTGGGCAGGGCTGGCGATGGACGCCGCTAGAAGATGCGATGGAAGTCTGTAAGTCTGTCTGCGCAGAGAGTACGGTGAGCCACGACAGCGTCATGTTTTTTTTTTGTTTTGCCCGTCGACATTTCATGCATGTGCGACAATGCGCTTGCACTTGACAGGCTGCTCCTCCTTGCATCATAGTGGGCTATTTTGCTTGCGCTGGCCATCTCGCTGCATCTCGTAGAATGCATGGCCACATGGATCCAATGTGACAAGACCTTCGTCGCAGCACGTTGAAGTTCCAGAAGCTCCCACCAATCCATCGACCTGGGTGGAAACCCAGTGTCGTCACCAGTGCACTGACAGCCCACCAGCCCACCAAAAGGAGCCCACTTCCGCCGCTGCTACCAAGAAGCGTCATCCTGCTCTGGGGTTGTTTGTGTCTACTCCCCTCGCCCTTTCCGCTTTGCTTTTCTCATCTACAATCCTTCTTCTTCATTGATATACCTGGGACCACTGCCCACCGGGATACACCAGACATCAGTGATCATTTTATCCATTTTTTTTCTCCAATACTCATTGAGCCGACGTGCTCGACACACCAGCTATCGGCAAGCCATCATGACTTCCTTGCGGCCGCTCAGAGGAGGTTGCCAGTGCGGGAGGAACAAGTATATCATCGCTATTCCTCAAGCCAGCAGCGCCCAAGCCCAGGTCCTTTTCAACACCGATCCTGCGCACCGTAAGTATATTCAGCTCTGCAGCATCTGAAAACAGTACATGCTGCAGTGGCTTTGGTTCAATTGCTCCAGAAGCCATGGCAAGTTGGAAGCGCTGACCAGCTCACCCACCCAAACAGAGATTCCCCTCGCAACCCCGCTGGCCGCTTACATTCGAGTCCCGCTCGACTGGTACCACAGTACCACTCTCTCTTTCTTCCCTGATGAGACGCACGCCCTCATCCGACGTGTTTACACGCACCCGAGCCAGCAGCACTCGAAGCGACACTTTTGCGGCTACTGCGGCACCCCGTTGTCCTACTGGTCTGAGCAGCCACCCAGCGAGGCCGAGTACATCAACCTCACCCTAGGTAGTCTGCTCAGGGAAGACCTGCGAGATCTCGAAGACATGGGATTGATCCCCGAGGAAGGTGAGGAAAATTCAAAGGAAGAAGACAGTAAATTGCCAAGCGGCGATGTAGTTGAGAGGGGCACCGCTCTCAGACAATCATATGGCGTTCCGTGGTTTGATGGGATGGTTGAAGGCACGCGACTAGGTAAAATGCGCCACAGCCAGGGCATTCAGCGGACTCAAGATGGCCAAGTACAGATTGAGTGGGAAATTGTCGAATACTCCGGCGACGGTTCTGGAGCCCAAGGCGAAAGCGCCGAGGTGGTGACTGCAGGTCATGGCAAGCGAAAGTTGAAGGATAGGGACGACGTCGACGAGACCGCTTGACCGGCCGATCAGACAGACATTGCGATGATCAATGTATGACTCGGGAAGGAAGAAAGATGTGACTTTGGGTGTAATTTTTCGGGGCTGCGATGGCAGCATGTAAAGGTGTGAAGGATGAGCGTTCTATGTTTTGCAACTTGGATTCGCGAGGCTTAGTTGTCCGAGGTGACTTATCCGGTGGCGTTGTTTCTACGGTGCTCAAACGCCGCCACTTTGGTGCGTACAATGTGCATAAGTACCATTACATTACGTCCTTGCCTCAATCTCTATTTTAGACAATCGCACTTCGCTCCTATTTGGGATAGTCGCGCTCAAAGGATGGTTGGCGGGCGCAAGGGAGAGAATGAGTTTGAAGGTAGCAAAATAAAACCAACAAAAGAAAAGAAAAAAAGTGGTTTAATCAGATCATCAAGAAAAGGCCAAGTGTAAAGTCGACGTTATCGCATGGTTCGGAAACTTGGGGCGTTACATGGCGTTTCGGGCCTCTCAGCCAGCTCGAACTATTGCTCGGGAACGGCGGGGCACCTGCAGTCGGGCCGTCAACCTCCAAGACATTGTGTCATGAAGTGGAGATGGGGACAGACGAGGGCCGAACATTGGTGTAAGTTGATAGGTTTCCAGGCGGCAATCTCAACAAGTGATCCCATCAGGGTATTCAAGCCCGTCCTCCTGGCCAGGAATGGAGGGACCGAGATATTACAAGGTCTCGATTATCATGCGCTTTGAGGGTTTCTGCATGTGTGCCTGTCCGGTGCTGTATCGCTCATGTCCCCCCAGTGTCAATCTCAGGCAATCAGCCGAAGTTCTGGCGTAGGGTGCCGTGGCGTCGGAGAGGCGGGCCGAAAGATGGTGGTCGCCCTAATTCCTTGGGATGGGCTGACGGCCGAGTCCTGGGAGCAGAGGGGGGTGAGTGAGTGAGGTGAGAAAAAAAATACAAATAACCAAGGTACAAGCAGAAATTCTTGCTGTCAAGATTGGTTCTGATAACACCAAATTCAGAGCACAGAGGCGGCATATACAAAAAAAAATTAGAGGCGGCTGATAGAAAGGTTAATGGGAAGCAAGGGAAGGGACATGGAAAATACCTTCCTTCTGTCGAGGCTCAAACCAAGTTGGGACGTGGCAGTGGATGGGAAGCATCCGTTGACAGAAAACGGCAAGGTACGGGGCGGGGAAGCTATCTTCCCCCACTTACACGGCCACTTGTACATGGGACCTCAGTACACTCGTCTCTCCCAAGTCCCGCATCCTCGCATCCGGCAACCCGCGTTTCGCAGGCTGCATCCCTGAGCAGATGATCCCCCCTCGGTCATGACGGTCCGACAAACGTTCACCTTCGCATGCGGGCCAAGCCTTGCCAAAACAACACCAGCCCAGGCTATCATGGATGCGCGAGGGACCCATGAGCGAGTCGCAAGGGCGAGCGCCTCTCCCCTGCAAGGTCTCCGAGGCATATAAGATCGCCTCCAGGCCCGCATCTCCGCCTCGTGCTCTGTACCTGCCGCAATTCCACCCTTCTCGACCTTTTCTTCCCTGGGGGCTATTTCTACTTCTCCCCTCCATTCATCTCTCTTCGTTTTCCTCTTTAGATTGGCTCTCTTGTCCTGCCTCACTCAGTCGTGGACGCTACTTCAACGACTAGGAGTTACATCTACTACAACCTTGAGTCGAAAACACCAACACCATGCTGTCCCTTCCGAGCGACTTTAAGTGGGGGTTTGCCACTGCCTCGTGAGATGCTCGCCCTTCATATTCCAGAATGACAACTAACTTGTTTTCTCAGTTACCAGATTGAGGGCGCTGTTGACAAGGATGGCCGTGGTCCCTCCATCTGGGACACATTCTGTGCTATTCCTGGCAAAATTGCTGACGGTAGTTCCGGTGCCACTGCCTGCGATTCATACAACCGCACGGATGAGGACATTGCGCTGCTCAAATCTCTCGGTTCCAAGGCCTATCGCTTCTCTCTTTCGTGGTCCCGCATCATTCCCAAGGGAGGTCGTGAGGATCCCACCAACGAAGCTGGTCTTGCCCATTACCGAAAGTTTGTAGACGACCTCCTCGAGGCCGGCATCACTCCCTTCATTACACTCCTCCACTGGGACGTTCCTGATGAGTTGGACAAGCGCTACGGCGGTCTTCTCAATCGCACCGAATTCCCGCTCGACTTTGAACACTATGCTCGTGTAGTCTTTGAAGGAATTCCGCGCTGCAAGAACTGGATCACCTTCAACGAGCCTTGGTGTTCTTCTATTCTGGGATACAGCACTGGTTCTTTTGCCCCTGGCCGCACTTCAGACCGGACCAAGTCAGCAGAAGGTGACTCAGCTCGTGAGCCCTGGATTGTTGGCCACAACCTCATTGTTGCTCACGGCCGTGCTGTTAAGGCTTACCGTGATGATTTCAAGGCCACCAACGGAGGCGAGATCGGCATTGTCTTGAACGGTGATGCCACATACCCTTGGGACCCCAAGGATCCTAAAGATGTTGAAGCTGCCAACCGAAAGATTGAGTTTGCCATTTCCTGGTTTGCGGACCCCATCTACTTTGGTGACTACCCTGCATCAATGCGAGCTCAACTCGGGGACCGCTTGCCCACCTTTACTCCTGAAGAAAGGGCGTTTGTAGAAGGTTCCAACGATTTCTACGGAATGAACCACTACACGGCCAACTATGTTCGCCATCTTGACGGAGAGCCCCCACTGGATGACTTTTTGGGTAATCTCGATCTTAGCTTCGTGAACAAGCGTGGTGATTGTATTGGCCCGGAAACCCAGTCGACGTGGCTGCGACCCAACCCCACCGGGTTCCGAGACCTCCTTGTGTGGTTGTCCCGACGCTACGGTTTCCCCAGACTCTATGTGACCGAAAGCGGCACCAGTATCAAGGGAGAGAACGACATGCCCAGGGAACAGATCCTCGAGGATGATTTCCGCCTCCAATACTACGACGACTACGTCAAGGCCATGGCCCAGGCCTCGGCTTACGATGGCGTTGATGTCCACGGTTACTTTGCCTGGTCTCTGCTCGACAACTTTGAGTGGGCCGAGGGCTACGAGACCCGTTTCGGCGTCACGTTTGTTGATTATGAAAATGGGCAGAAGCGGTACCCCAAGAAGAGCGCCAAGCATCTCGCCCCTCTATTTGAGAGTTTGATAAAGAAGGAATAAAGTTGCTAGGAAACAGGTGGCAAATAATCAATCTCATCTAGTAGTGCAAGATTTTTCTGTTCTTCAAGATTAGCACAGTGGAAATGCGAGTTCTGAGACAATGCACTTGATGTGAAATTCAGTCATGATATAGCATAGGATAGTAGTATCTGCCATGTTTCGTAAAGATATTCGACATTAGTATTGAATCTGTTTGTTTAGTTATCCAAGTATTCCCTATTTGGTGCTCGCTTTTTTGAACCTCGTTGTCTATATGTAATTCTTTTTTATGCAGTTCGGTCATCTGTTGCGCGTGTCCCCTTTTCATCGGCCTCGTTGGGGAGTCTGCCGGGCTGTTGTTCGTGCATCTCCTGCATCACTTCCCTCGGTGGCGCGCTGTCCTCTTCGGTGTCGTCCTCGTGGTCCTTCTGCCCCCTCCGCATGTACCGCTTGAAGAAGTAGACGAGGATCTGGGCCATAAAGACCTGCTCTATCGTGTACAGGAGGACGGGGATCTGGATGTAGGCGCGCGTCAGGTCGTCGGCGCGCGCCCACATGGCGCTCGCCAGCGGGATGCCCAGGCTGGTCGTCTTGGCGGCGCCGCAGAAGCACACGGCAATGGTCTGCTCCTTGGACATGCGGCGCGGCAGGAGGGCGCGGGGGAGGAGGCGGCCCAGGGCAGACGACGAGACCATGTCGACGAAGCGCCGGGGCGGCCGGGCGGCGCAGAAGCAGATGAGCGTGAAGACCAGGTACAGGGCGACGTTGATGAAGACGTCAAACAGGACGTTGCTCGTCGACAGCTTGAACAGGGCGCCCGTGCCAAAGGCGCCGGAGAAGGTGGTCCAGACGAGCAGGGCCAGGCACAGCGTCGACACCTTGGCGAGCCTGAGGGCGCCGAGCACCCGCAGCGTCCGGTCCTCCCAGCGCCAGCGCACGGCCTGGCCCGCCGCCAGCGGCAGCACCACGCTCAGCCCCAGCTGCTTGGCGACGTCGGCGTACATGTGGCCCAGGGAGCTGGGGCTCGCCGGCCGCCACCGCTCAAAGGCCGAGCCCGACGGGAAGAAGCCGTAGATGAGCAGCGGCGACAGGAACGAGCCCGCCACGTTGCCGATGACGACCGAGATGATGGCCGCCGCGTCGTCGCCGCCAGAGTTCCGCGTCATGACCACATTGGACGCAATCGTCGTCGGGATGCACGCCGTCGTCAGCAGCCCGATGATGATTGGCGGCGACGGCGTCTGCGATTTGAGACAGCCAGCCGCGATGGAGATGTGAATAATTGCTACAGTTGCGTTAGGCTTGTTTTTTTTCTTTCCCAATTAACCCGGTAGGCAAGGTCTTGTCTTTAGATTTTTACTTACCAAGAATAATCGCGGGAATCACGGCAAAGCTGATGCCTTGCACGATAATGTGCAGCCGCCAATTCGTGACATTCTTCTTGAGTTTCTGCGGCGAGAGCTGCAACCCGCTGACAAGAAAGATAAAGGCTACGGCCCCGTAGAGAATGCTGTATTCAGAGCGGATGGTACCGCCATGTTGAGCAACAGCTGCAAGCACAATGACATGTTAGTCTTGCGCATTTTAAAAAAAAAAATGAAAATGAAAAAAGAAGCTCGTAATTATTGTTCCACCATCAGCTTTTTTTTTCCCTTCCGAAGACGGTGATCTCCCCCACTATCAATCCTTGAAGTAAAAAGAAGCGACAAATAGAGAGGAACAACGAATTGAGACGAGAACATACACGGGAAGAAGTACCCGAGGACGCAGGCAATCGCAAAGGCAATGATTAGATACTGGGCGAGGACCAGTTTGGCCGCTTTTTTTGCCCAAGCGACCACCCTTAGCCTTGGTGGTGGCTGTGATGCTTCCGGACTCTCCTGGCTAGCCATGTTTGCGAAAACGGCATCATGGACAGCCTTGGGGAAAAAACAGAGGAGGAAGGATGAAAGAAGAGGTTAAAGCAAAGAGAAAGAAAGAGAGAGAAAAAGGATGAGCAAGTGACATCGGTGCAATGGCCGATCGGAGCAATGCCGATGGCCGCTGTTGGGAGAAGCGTCATTCGGGCGACAAGGGGCGACTCCAGCCGGCTTATTGCCGCCAGCACGTCAAATAGCCCGCCTCTTGTGCAGTGTGTCATGCCAAGCTCTAGCGGTGGGTGGAGGAAGATAAGGCCGCCGTTACTCCACAGATTGGATTCAGTCATGAGCTAAAACATCATGGTGCAGTGCAGCGGAGAAAATAATTATAGTTGGGGTGCTAATACTAGTATAGTAGTAATAAACTGCGTTTCTCACTCGTCCCGGAAAATCCAACGACGCCTCTTCCTTTTCTAGTTGCATACACCCCTAGTACCCAAAAAAACAATAATAGTAAAGAACTTCAGTCCATCTTGGACAAATGGAAGAGGGTGACAACAACGCTCATACAAGACAGAGAACCGAAAACGCCATGCCATGGTTGGTGGTATCAATAATGAAAGCAAACGAGGTGCCTCGCAAAGCAGATCCCAGGGTGACGGCCGGGATGCGAGAATAGCTAGCGAGGAGAGGCTGCTTCCGCGAGGAAGCCGTCTCGTTGGTATCGAAGGAGGGTATTGAAATAGCATAGCCATCAGAGACAAAATCTATACGCCCATACAAGGCCACGCAATTCGGCCATCACAGAGTAATGATGGGCGGGAGGGGCTCCAAGGGCAATACTGTCCTTGAGTCGCCAGCGTGGGTGCTCGGTGCAGGAGCAATCTCTGGGTCGGGGATTTGAATGTCCAGCTAGAGAGTATTTGTCAGCAATTGTTCCAAGAGCATCCGAGTGTCAGTGGTCCTTACAGTCATGTATCCTGTCCTTCGAAGAGGAACAATTTTGGGTGCCGTCATTCCATCCTCGGATCCAACCGTCTTCTCCATCTCTTGATTCCATTTTTCAATCCACTTCTCCAAGTTGTTTAGCTTCGACTTGATGCCCGTCAGGCCAAAGTCGTCCCAAAGCCATCCCGTCACAAGCCCAAGCACATTGTCGATAATGTTTCTTAATGCGTAGGGGTCAAAGGCAGGGATCAGCTCACTGTTGAGCTTGTCGATGACGCGGCGGAACTCGGGCTCCGAAAGGCCTGCAGGATCGAGAATCTCAGGGTACAGGTTGGAAAATGTTGGTGCCAAATCACCCTCCAATAGCCAATCCCTGCGAACCCGGATGATGCGAGTGTTGGTGTATTCAGGAGAGTCAACAGGCACGTGGGGATTCAGATGAGGATAGCACGGATGCTGAGGACCCCATTCTCCGGCTGCATCTGGCTCAACTTCTTCACCCATGATGGAAGAATCCGTCGAGGACAGGGCAGATCCGATACCATCTCCAGCAGACACATTTGAGAATCTGGGCTCCATCAGGGCAGGTCCTTGCTCCAGGTCTGGAGAGAACGTCTCCACGGGGAGGTCTTGAGCCGTCATGATGGCTTTCCCTTTTCCCTTATCAAGCTTGAGCGGGACTTCGTGAAATTCGCTATCTTGTCCCCTGCTGGGAGGTCCAAACTCCGACGCAGTTGGAGAACCAAGGGTGTTGCGAGCACGATCTAGATCGTAGGATGGACGGACAGAATTCGGCAGGCTCACGCGATTATCACTGCTTCCTTGGCGTTCAACCTGCAAGCTAGCGCGGGTTGAGCTGGAATGCCGAGTTTGGCGTTGCTCTGGGAGTGTGAGAAGCGGGTAGCTACCGGCACCAGTCTGTGTCGGGTCTGCCTTGAGGTTCGAGTCGTCAAAAGTAGGGTGCTGGAGAGGGACAGAAGGCGGAGGCGGAGTTGAAGGTCGGCGTTTCCGGGCCGTGTGTGGGCGAGGAGTCGAGTTTGTGGGGTTCCAGAGGCGTGCGGCAGAGAGTCGACGAACGTGACGCAATGCCGGGCCGGCTGCACGGGGTCGAAATGGCGAGAGAGTAAATGTAGGGAGGTCGTGGTGTCTTCCGGAAGAGTGGTTCAATCTGGCAGGCTCGGGGCGACGGTTTACAGTCGCATTTAAGTCTAGGGGGGGCGGTATGGCTGAGTGGTGTCGAGGTGGTGCAGAATCCGTGGGAAACACGCAGTGGGCACAGCCGCCGGGACGACTGTGCTACGGGGGTATGGCTGTTTTCTTGATCTCACGCAAAAGCGAGCGAGCTGTCTCGACGGCTGAGGGCGGCCAGAAGACACACGGGGCTGTTGTCGGTGCGAGGAATAGCGTCCCTTTGTGAGCCGGGTGCGGGATGGAATGCAGCAAATTTGTCGATCAGTCGCGTGTCGAGCGTCGGGAATGGTCGTCGCGTAGTAGGAGGATGGCGTGAGGGTATCGGCGAGGGCGACGTAAAGAGTGGCGGAGGGGGAATCGTGGGTGTTGGCTGCTGGACAGCAAAATTTCTTGTCGTCCCTGAGGCGCAAAGGAAATGGCAAGGAGTCGAAGCCAAAGTTACACGACGAGTTGACCGGGCGTAAGAGGTTGAGGCTGCCCAGCCAATGACAGGGCAGGATTTCGCTGGTGCCGTGCGGTAGGGGCGCAACCCAAAGGGGCTTAGCGGGTGAGGAGGGGCGGCTGCTGCTGCTGCTGGATACCGGTGCCCTGGAGCCCAGCATTCTCAACGGCCAAAGGGGCGCTGAAGAGCGCGGCGACACTGCTGGAAGAGTCGCCTGTCCGAGATGGCACAGGCTCCTCTAGCAGCGGCTTTGCAAGGTTTTTTTTTCTTCACTCACAACCTGGGTGGTGAGCATAAGCGCCCATTGACGAAGGAGCTGGATGAGGCGATGAGCCGGGGTGCGTCGGTTGGCTTCTGTTGGGAGAGACGAGGGCCTTTGGGGTCTTGTATGGCGCGGCCTTCGTTTCTTTTTTTCCCTCTGGTCCAGACGGCCACGTAGAGCCAGATCCGGCTTGACTGGATTTCGATCGCCGACTGGCTGGCACTCTGTCACTCAGTCGCGCGGCTCTGGACGCGGATTGGAGGAATGGCGTCAGTCAACGGGAGACAACGGGAGACAACCCCAGATTAGTCGATATCCCCAGAAGGTAAAAAAAAATTTGCCTCCCGCCCGAGAATGAGAGATGATTAGGTGAAAAGAGCGAGAGGAATGGTGGGACGGTTTTTCGCGGGCCCTTTCCCGGGGGGGTTCAGAAGGGAGGAGAAAGCCGACGAAACGAGACAAGGCAAGGCAAGACAAGGCAAGGCAAGGCGAGACGATGCCCAGACGATGCCCAGACGATGCCCAGACGATGCCCAGACGATGCCCAGACGATGCCCAGACGATGCCCCGACAAGAGAGGAAAGGGGATGATGGGCTGAGCTGGCTGCACGAGGGCGTTTCAATATATCTGCACCGTCGGACGTCTCATCCAGATGGAACTTGTTCATGCGCAGGCACACAAAAATTTTGCACGTCGCAATTCTCGGGGGCTCGTCTCCTTTTTCACTAGGAGTCCAACTGGTGCCCGTTCCCCGTCTAATCCGAAGATTCTTGGAAATCGTCAACGGGGCCCCGACAAGCCACACCCTTGGTTTACCACGCGGCCGGTTCACCTAGAGGCCAATGACTCGGCCTATTAACGCGGTTCCCTGGGAACACCCATCCAGGCCCCTCTGTGCTCTCATTTCGCTGCGCACTCTGCGCGCGCCCGCTGGCCTGGATTCCCTCTCCATTCCGTACGGGCTTGGGCCTTGGAAGCCTTGGAAAGCTCGCCATTCTGCTGCTGCGCGCGAGCGGTGAGGCCCACGATATACGGGTATCCCTGTCTGTGCGCCGGCCTGCATGACGGTAATATCCAGGCACGGAGAATAGCTATGGCCCAGGCGCAATCGTCTGCCAAATCCATCTCTAGCGGTGCCTTGTATGCAGGACCGCGGCAGGTCCCCGCCCCGGACTTTTTTTTTTTCTGTGCCATCCATCTGCTGTAGGTGCCATCGGGCCAGCGACATCAGATGAACACCCTAAAATAGGTCGTAGCTTCGCCGTCGCGTGTTGATTGCTTGCGCCGGGTTCAGATAATGCCCACCAGGCATCTCCCTCGGAAGGGTGGAACCCCGGGGTCCCCCCGGAATGCAGGCAATTAAAGTGTACACGAGGCGGATGACACTTGTCTCCGATAATTGATTGCATCTTTTGACAAGTTGACAGCCTCGCAAGTGTGTGTGGTCATCTACCATCCCATCCAAACTACCAGGATCCTAATCCAGCTGCTGCCGGGGGGACCCGCGCAAGGGGTGGCGATCAGACTTCAGAGCTGCAGTCGGAATCTAGATGGACAATTGCAGCCCGAATCTTCTCCTATTTCTCCACCTACCCGGTCTAGCAAGAATCCTCCAATTAACCTTGACGTCATGCATGGCCGGAATAGATCTCAGCTGTCCCCCGATGGCCAAGCCAAAGCTCTAAATCCTTCCACCTGCTGCAGAGTTTGCTGCAACCCCAGAGAATCGGAAAATATCATGGCTTCCTCCGTCCCCCCTCCACTTCCCACCCTATACCCGGCCTGAATATTGCTGTAATCACTTGAAATCTGACAAGTAGAAAAAGAGAGCTGCCTCGCCCCTGGGTCTTGCCAATTCATGGCTGGTCACATTGGTGTAATATTGCCCCCTTGTCCCCCGTATTCAGCTGTTTGACGGGCTCTTGGTGGTGGCAATGGGCGTCTCTCAGCGCAACATTGAGTTTTTGCTTGTTTTCGTATCAGTTGTAACAAGTGACAGGATGGGCGACACGCAAGCAGTCCGCCCTCGAAAAGAAAAAAAAAAAAGGACAATGTTACACGCCGTGCATTGCTGGCAAAAGTAACCCTAATATGTCCAGCATTTAGTCGCAATTTTTAGCATTGTACTTCAAGTAATGTTCCACTGTAATACTCAACTTCAAAGCAGAGAAGCTCGTATTGGGCACTTTACACCCTGCATCAACACCATGATTAACAAAACACCATCACCACGACGGTGTAAAGAGCCAAATAGAGAACAACAAGAAAAACAACAACCAAACTCTGTAAACGCACGCCATGCTATCCAGAGCCAAGCGTTGTGCCCATCGCATCCCTCGAATGCGAGTGAGACCGGTAGCTAGGCGGGCCGTGACGTCTACGGGAGCACTGCCAATCACCATCAGATCCCAGGCGGCTACCCCTCAGCTTCACATTCCACCTGCTTTTCGCCTCCCACCCAATTTCACCTTTCCCTTCTCGTCGCGTGACCTGGGGGTTGTGCCGCTGCTCTACATCCAACCGCACGCCCTCCTGCCCATCCTACCCTCCAACTGAGCTGCTACCCAGGCGGCATTGATCGCATCGTTTGAACGTCTCGCGCTCGCTTTCGCATTCATTTCATGGACGACAACCCGGCTCCGGGAGTTGCCCGGCACAGACCCGCTGCGAGCTCCGGCGTCAGCGCCCCGCTGCCGGGACCCCTTCGGCGCGCCTTCACATCTGCGTCGGCAATGGATGACGTGCGCCGTACTCGTCTCCCCGCGCAGGCGCCGCACTCACCACTTGCCGCCGAGGCTTCGTCGCCGACGGGCGAGCAGCCCCCCCCGCGCCGCAGCTCCAACTTCTCCGAGTACAGCCTCAGCGAGGCCCGCGACCTGCTGAATCCCAAGCCCACCCTCATCAACCAACATGCAGAGTCTGACTCGTCATCGCTGGCTGCCCTGTCCCTGGCTTTTGCCCTCTTACCCGCGCTCGCTGGCGCGCTGTTCAAGGATGGAAACGCCGTTGTAACGGACGTCATGCTTCTGGGTCTGGCCGGGGTGTTTCTGCACTGGTCCGTGACACAGCCATGGTGAGTTGGACGAACATGCACACTATTTTCGGTGATCGACAGCATCATAACAGATGTCGTATTATAGGGCCTGGTATCACTCCGCCCAAGAAGTGCGAATCCATCATCGAGAGAGCACAGACATAGCCATCGAGGATGACAGCGACGTCGACTCTGCCGCCACGGCCCCGACCCTGGCTCACCAGTGTCTCGACAATGTCCCCGAAGACCAGACAACTCAGCCCGAGGCTGATGACAAGGGAGAAGGGAAGCGGACCACGCCGCAACAGGATTCAGCCCAGGCGGAGCTGTACACCTACGAGATACTGGCCCTTTTGGCATGCTTCATCCTCCCGCTCATGGGGGCTTACTTGCTGCATGCTATCCGATCGCAGCTCAGCCGACCATCTGAAGGTCTTGTTTCCAATTATAACCTCACAATATTTTTGCTCGTTTCAGAACTTCGCGTCTTTTCGCACATGATTAAGTTGGTCCAGTCCCGGACTCTCCACCTGCAGCGTATTGTGCAGGGGAATCCTGTCAGCTTCACTACAACTCACAATGCAGAACAAATGGAGACGGTTCTCGCGCGGCTGGAACGTCTGGAATCACGCCTCACGTTCCAAGAAAACCCCGCTGCGCAAACGGCCAAGTTTGGGTTGGCCAAGGCATCGCAGGAGAGCGCAATTGCCCGAGATGTTCGAAATGCTATCCAGCCCGAGCTCGATGCCCTCAACAGAGCTGTGCGCAGATATGAGAAGAAAGCCACCCTGCTTCAGTTTCAAACTGAATCACGCTTCGCTAATATTGACGCGAGGCTCGATGATGCCATAGCACTGGCCGCGAGCGCCGCAAAGAACAGCGCATCACACAAGAATGTGTTCATATGGGCCGCCGAGTCTCTCACCGCCCTGCCCCTGCTCCCCTTCAAGACCCTGCTGCGGATCTTACTGCTGCCGCTTAGCACCCTCCTTGCTCTGGCCAACAAGAACAAGAAGAAGGGATCCTCGTCCAAGATGTCCCGCAGCGCGCGCAACGGGAAGGCGGGCACGCAAACACGCTATAGTGGGGATCGGGTGCCGACCCGGGTTTCAAAGAGGTAGTCAGTCGTTATCTTTTTTCTGAATTGTAGCACCTACTAGATAATATCCTTGTCAAATCCAAAATGTATTTTTATATCCATGTTATCGAGGCTAAAAAAAGAGGCCTCAAAAGATAGATACCACTAGGATGATGGCTTGGCTGATGGAGGGGGAGATGCTTTTTCACTATGGGTTAGGTTCCCCAGATAATTGAATTTTCTTTTGTCTACTCCCATCTTGGTGCATGTTCCTGAGCTCACCATGACGCATGTAGTTCATTACATAGTTGAGTTCGCTTGGTGTCTGTTCTCGGACTATAGCTGGTTAAACGCCACTGGGCCCATTTTCTCAGGGTGGAACAGCTGAATAATTCGGACGACTTGCATGAATGAGTTTACTGTCTCAGTTGACTGAGTGTAGCGCCGGCTCTTTTTTTTTTTTTTATCCCGCCCAACTCAGTCAGCCGCACGGCATTTCCGCTAGTGAGGTTGGCCAACGCTGGTCCTCTTGTTTCGGATTGACCACTTAGGCCTAGCTGGACCTGTCGTCGCTTTTTGGTCTGTGTTCAAGGTGGAGAGGTGGATGTCACTGTGGGTGTGCCAAATCCATGTCCCGGAAGCGCAATAATACGCCGTGTATTGAGTTCAAGTGAACCTTTGACACGGTGACACGCAGAATTGAAGGGGCAAGAGTTTGTACGGTAACCGGCGAATCCAAGAAAAGGATCGATCCCGATCGTGTCACCCCTGCTAGTGAGGTCATCTGAAGCACGTGGTTAGAGGGATCTCATCCGCCCAGGATTCTATGGAACACGTCTTGCTCGTGCTTGTGTGCCCTTTCGGAGCAAGCTCCGGAGCATTGGAAATGCGACCCCTCCAAAACCCTTCATTAACGCGTGTCCAGGATGACGGGGAGATGACGGGTGCTGATGTGGTTTCGGAACAATGCTACCAAAGGTGCAGATATTGTTCAGCGATCTCGGAGTAGAGCCGCCTTGAAGACCGCAGGTATCCAAGAGAAACGGAGCGCCCTACGGTGATCCGTCACGGTCGCCCCAGATCTGCCCACTTCGCAGTCCAGCCCGTTTCTGGCGCAGCGCACTATGACAGCGCGCAGGCCACCGCCAGGTGTGTGTTGTGGACATATGCGAGAAAGGACCAGAGCTGAGGAAGCGGCTGCGCCAGACACTCTCTGGGTTCATGCGTTGGGCCCAATTGGCCAGGGCTGGCTGGCCCGACTGGCCCGACTGCATAAAATCATGTATGCGGGAGGGTCTGAGAGGATGATGGGCATTCCAGGCCCCACGCGAAAACAAATGGAGGGAGCGGCTCTCGGGTCAATCGACCAGGGGTGCTGCGCGTATTTTCTCACTTCGACTAGGACTAATGATCTTCCCGTGGCGAGATAGGCGAGAGCAAACATGGGAATCCAGGCATCGGGAGTGTGGATGACCAAGATGGGGGTTTGAGTTCGGACGACCTTTACTCGCAAACGCTCCCAAAAGACGCGTCCATAGCCCAATAATGTGTGGGGCTGCAATCTCAAACGCGTCGGTGAGGCTGCCCTAACGGCCGAGTAATAGCGCAAGGCCCCGGGAGGCTAAGAATCTCAATCGACAAGTAGCGCGTGGTACCTTTGGGGACAACGTGAACCGTGGAGCCAACGAGATCCGGGTGGATGCCCCATTTGTGCCGCGAGACAAGACGCTGCAGCGTTGCATGCAGGTCTCGGCCTCGCTGGGTGTAGTGCCCCCGCGCGCGGGGCAGCTGTTTAATGAGTTGGCGAGGCCGATGTGGGTGGACGGTCGCTAGGTAGACTCGAACACTTGATGGACGCACGCTGGCCACGGCAGGCTGTGGTTCCTGGGGGGGCTGCCTGTCGCTAGGACCGCTAGCCTCGCATCAGAAGAAAAATTGAGTTGCAAATCCTGCTTCTCAGCCCACCATGGCTCTGATTGACATGGGGGCCATGGCCACGGGCATGGGAAGCAGTGTTGAATGGCACCATAGGGGGGTGTTGGAGTTGCATCCGGGCGAGGAATTTGCTCGTCCGCTGATGCGGTGATAAGGGGAAATTCCACACTGGAACCACCTGAAGATGGTCAGAATGGCGAAAGCGGCAGAGACCAGAAAACGGTGAGAGTCCCAGACTCAAACATCGGAGTCTGGAGCACGGAGCAGCAGAGCGCTCGCCATGGAACTGGGGCAGTCGGGCTGATTCCCGAGCAGGGGCCAAGCGGAGGGCCATGCAAGTCGAAGAGCGATTGACCACAGAGTGCATTGTCACGCGTCAGCCAAGCGAGTCTGGATTCTTGATACAACCAGGTCGGAAAGGACGATTGTTGTCACCATGAGCAGTGGACAGACAATTGAAGGAATAGGTGGCTGGGGGAGAATGCGCTATGTTCATGTTTGGGTTACAACGGCGCTGCGGCCAAATGTAGATCAGCGAGCCATGGCTGAGATGGTGGATTGACGTTCCAGGGAGGAGGGAATAATAAGCAAGGAAAGACGCTATCAAGAAAAAGAAAAGGAAGGAGCGAAGGCGTGAGAAGACTATCTGGATCGATTGGCTGCACCTATTTGGGCTGTGGATAGGGCGAGCAACCAAGTGCATACACAGCCTAGCACAATCAAGTCTTTGCCCAAAAAAAGGCAGCCGGGCTTTGGCAGACCCGAAAGCACAGGTCGGTCCAGTGCCAAAAGTGTGTAGCCCGGGGACTTTTTTGGGAATCGAAACACTGCAAAACAGATGTTGGCGTGAACAGGCAAACACCCCGGCGCATGCACGTCCACCCTTTCATTCAGCATTTTCGTCCAGACAGAATTGATGGGGGGAGTGGAGGGCGAGGCGTGGATCCCTGGGGGATCTGATGCTGATTTACGGAGCACTGAGGCGGTGCACACTGATGTGGCCCGCGCGCATTGAAGCTGCTGGACCAGGGGCGGGAACGGCTCACCAGCCAGCTAGACAGACTTCCATCAAAGGGCCTAGAAAAGGGCCTGGCACACAGACTTGCAAGCGGAACCTCGTTGTTGGTCAATCTAGGTAGGTGGGCGCAACCGCCAGCGCCGTGAAAAATGAATGTTTTAAAATTAGACATCAAGTGTTGACGTATCGAGACGACTGGGCTTTTAAGTTGAGACAGGACCATCAGGGATTGCTAGTCCTACGAATAGAACACTCGAGCCGTTTGCAATGAGTGCCAAAGGTAGATCATATGAGATGATGTTGCAACAGGACGGGCATGGCTGGCTCGACGGACGGGCGAGACCCGGTGCAGGCTGGAATTCGCCCACTCGCCCTTTTCTTACACACGGAGCTGGGTGCAGCCGAAGACGCCATGCAGCCAAATGGCTGGAGGAGGATCGGTGAATGGCGGTCGAGGCGGACGTGATTCCGGGGAAAGTCGTCTGGCGCGCTTTGCTTCTCAAGGTGAATTGGCCTATCGCTGAAGCCCGTGGCGTTGCAGCGAGCATTTGGTGACCGCTTCCGCTGCCAGTGATGCCGCTGGTCACATAAACCCAGCTGGCTACGTGTACCCATTACACCGGTTGGGCGGGCACATCACATCCCACAGTCTTGCAGAGGCCGTGCATCAGCTCACAGCTGGTATGCTCATAGAACCATGTCGAGACCAAGCCCACCCAGCACAAGTGGCTCGCAGGACTAGCAGGGCCCTTCGCTGCTTTTTCCAGCTGGGATCATCACCAAGTTTGTGGGCTGGACTGCACGCTGGCTGGCCATCCCCACTGGCAAAGTCACGGTGCCAGCACGTCCGTTGTGCGTCTTGCTCCCCTCCAAGGAAAAATATGATATCTACTGTATCTGACGTGCCGCCCCAGGGAGCACGCCTCTTCCAAAAAGACCCTGCCCGCCCGCCCCAAGAGGAATTCGTAATTCGTAATACAAGGGGGGCATTGTATTGCATACGAGTGCTGTGCTTTTGCATGCTCGCTGGTTCTTTGACGGCTCGGCACTTTCCAGGACTGACTCCGACCTTTCTTTGCTCGCCTGCGGCTTGATTGTCGTGCCCCTGCCAATTTTCCATCCCATCCAGCGGCTCAGGCGAGAGCCCCTGCTCGGGTCTGTGCCGGTGCAAAATTAGAAGCACCTGAGTGGTAGACAAAGTCAGCCAAGTTGAGTACCTAGCTCCCGCTTGGAATTGTCACCCGGCCACTACCACTAGGGCTCGGGAAAAAAAGAAAAACAGAACGAAACAAGGCATTGTAGCGCCGCCAGCTCTTGTCAGCCTTCTGGGTACCGTCACCCTCAGCGCGGCCTCCGACCTTGGTGCGGCGATTAGCCAATGGTGCCCCGTTGGATGAGGTCAGTATCACGATTGGCTGGTGTAGCAGCGCAACAGAAGCAGCAAAAACGGAGCGAGGTACCCAGATGTACCGCTCGACAGGTACCTTGCCTCTGTCATTGGCCAGAATTAGAACGGGGGGAGGGGTGGGTGGGCAATCGCATCGTAGTGCCGTTGTGGTGTGGGTGGTGGTCTCCTGCTTTCTCTCCCCATCCCCACCTCTGTGCCTTGCCCACCACCCAAAGCGGAAGAAAGGTACGTACATCACCGTCGGCTGCGCGGTGGATTTTGAAAAGTGGACCTGTGGGTACGTACCGGCCTTGCCAGGGTGCCGGGGCCAGCGTCCCTGGGCCCCCCCGGCCCGCCCGCGTCTAAGTCGTCCTCCTTCCATCCCATCATCACCGCAGACCATTCATGCTGTCAGATGAGGCATGGTGGGAGATTAACAGCAGAACTACCAAAACACCCACGCCATGTGTCGTTGCCACTCACCCGCGGCTGCTAGGATAGCCCCGGTCGTCTCCGCGTCTCCTTCATCCTGGCCGGCCTGCCTGGGGCGTGCGTGTTGCAGGCTGGGTGCTAGGCCATCCAGCATCCAGCTTGCCAGCACCAGATCTTCATCAGGACTAAATTAATAGGCACTGTCGTTGCACCTTGGCCCGGCAGAAGATGCTCACGCCCTTGGGAAGCACCCCTCTCACACCCCCCTTCGCTCTCTTATACTTAGCTCTCAGCATCCCGCCTTCGTCTTGACGTCTTCGGCACTGAGCTGAGTTGTGCAGTATTGTTCCACCCACCTCTCTCCTCGCGGCCTGTTGCTGATCTACCTGCTTGCAACAATAGAAGAGGCTGCAACTACACTCTGCCCCCTGTCGCGCCGGTCTCGTCGCTTCTGCCGCCTCCACCCCACCATTGATCGGGCTGATCACATTGTCTTACAATCTGCCGCCATTTGTGGCAAGAGGAGACAGGGTAATTTAGTCTCGCTGCTTTGGCTGGGTTCCTTTCTCTATCATAGGCATACTCGCCAGTTCCTTCTTTCTCCTCGTCCCTCGTTTTCTTGTTGCGGTGCTTGAACTCGACGATGCTCCTTAGGCCCGCGCATTTTGTCGCGAGGAGCTTTTGATACCACCACTACTGCCACCACCGTCGTCACCAACAAACGACCCAATCCCTCGAGCTTCTCGACTTACACGACGAACAATGCTCCCACGATGGAACCGACTATGGGCGCTGCTCTGCCTGCTGTTGGTCATTCAGCTCGCCTCGGCCGAGTTGAGAATAGTTGCTCGACAAGACAATGGGGCCTCAAGCACCGATGTAGCAAAGGGATCCGAGACTGCTACCGCTAGCAATGAGGCTTCCAGGACGACAGCCGACTCTGAAAAGACGACAAACGCATCGGAAAACTCTGACGACAAGTCGGCCACAGCAACAACAACCAAGAAGGAAAAGGAATCCAAGACCCAAGCTACCGCATCGTCGACCCTTGACATTGGCGGATTGGACAACTCCACTTTTGTGAATGGTATGCTTTGGATTTTTGGTGGTTCATGATAGCTCACTGACATCCCTTCACAGCCACTATCCCTGCTGGACAGCTCCCGCTCCAACCTGTCATCACTCCAGGATGGGGTGTCGCCGGTATCATTATGCTTCTCACAGGCGTTGCTCACACTCTCATTGGAATCAAGAACCAGTGGATTCATACCTTTCTCTCGACTGCTTACTCTGGGTCGCTGGGCATCGCTGTCTTAATTGTTTACGTCATGAACGTTCCAGTCAGCAACGCCCTTCAGGGCGGCTATGTGGTCGCCGTGGTTATTTCCGGCTGTGGCTTGGGCGCAGCCTCGCTCTTCTTCAGGGAGCTGCTCGAAGTGCTGGGTTGCGCCCTGGGTGGCTTCTGCGTGAGCATGTGGCTGATGTGCCTGGTATCCAATGGCCTGCTTGCGGCTGTTATATCAAGAGCCATTTTCATTGCTTGCTTTACTCTTGCCGGCTTTGCTTTCTATTTCAGCCAATACACGCGAGACTGGGCGCTGATCCTCATGATTTCCTTTTCTGGTGCTACCGTCACTGTTCTAGGTATTGACTGTTTTAGTCGCGCTGGTCTCAAAGAATTCTGGGCTTGGATTTGGCAGCTCAACGATGACCTCTTTCCTCTTGGTGCAGATGGATACCCTGTGACCAAGGGTATTCGGGTAGAAACTGCCGCAATCTTCATCATCTTCATGATCGGTGTCATCTCGCAGATCAAGTTGTGGAAGATTGTGAGAGAACAACGCGAGAAGCAGGCTCTAGAAATTGCTGAAGGCCAGCGAAATCTCCAAGAAGAGGAGGAAAACGTCGGCCGCAATATCGAGGAGGCCAATGCCCGCGAGCGTCGAGAGTGGGAAAGAGTTTATGGAAATGGCGATGCTGCCAGTACCATTGTATCGCACACTTCTGAGAGCGGTGAGGTCAACGAAAAGCAGCTGAGGACCAGCAACACCGACTCGCAGCGCCAGTCGGAGGATATTGAAATGACCGACATGGCAGACTCTGAACAGCAGCCAAGAGTTCCCGCCGCCAACCTCATGGCCACTGCGCTGGATAAGGATGGAGTGGTGACTGTACGTGTTGCAGCCGACGAAGTACCCAACTCACCCACTGCTCGCGAGATGAATGAGAAAGCTACAGTTGCCGCTTCTGATGACCAAACCTCGACCTTCGTTGGCGGTGAAGAGGACCGCCGCGTCTCACGAGCTGTTCGAATGTCACAGTCCACCGCCCCTGAAGTTGTTCCTCTGCCTTTTGTTGTTCCTCCACCGGAGGATGAGGAGGCTCGCTCTGAGGGACAACGGTCGTCTGTGGCAACTTTTGCGGATGATGAGGAAATCCAACCAAACGCTTCTGGAAACAGGAACTCTTTAGCAAAACGTCTCTCACACTTGTCTCGAGGTTCGGCAGAATTGCTTAGAACTCTCTCACACCGATCACGCAGTGCTCAGGATGAGGTTACACCTGGCGAAAATGGAAGCCTAGAAGATTTGGTTATCCCCACCAACCGGCCTCGGGATGACGAAGGCTCGGTTGCTGCAACAATTGACGACGAAAGCATTAGCGCTGGCGACCGCCGCTCCCTGCCCCTCTCGGAACTACATAAGAACATCGAAATCACCGCTGAGCTGTCAGACCGTGGCCCGCTTAGCCCTGCTTTCAGCGAGCAAGCCAAGGCGCAGGATGGCGATGCCAAGAGTCCCACTAATCTCAGCCCAGGTGATGCCTTGGGAGACCGAGCCTCTGAGGGCCAAGAGAAGGCCAAGTCTTCTTCTTCGGCTGCCTCAGCCCGTGTTAGCTTGACCAAGGACCGTCTGCCCAAGCCGATGTCTCGCGTTGCCCTTTCCTATCGCACAAACGAGTGGGCCAAGCACCTCAGCAAAGCCGAGACCCCTGAGCCTGATCAGCTACATGTTTACGAGCCACAGGCTGCGGAGACTGCCGCCCCTGTGCATGTCGAAGACCTGAAGAAGGCTGCTGATGAAGGAACCCCAGCTCCTGCACCCATTACTCGCTCTGATTCTCACCAATCACGCATGTCATATGCCGGCGGTTCAAGGCAAAACGTCCCCGCCGCTTTAGCAATTCTCAACGGCGATGGCCAGAACCGTAGCCCTGGTTCCACCCCCACCAGCGCCAACATGCCCCGATCAGCCTCGATAGCTATGCCGCGCAGGACATCCGGGGGAACTTTCCACCCTATTGTGGAGGAGGTGAATGAGTTGCGCAACGAGTCAGCAAGCCCCCCTCCTCAGATCTCTGACATGGCCCGTTCCACCACGCCTGGCCTTGTGTCATACTCGAGCCCCCAGACACTCATTGGTCAGCGCGAAATGTTCCTACGAAATAAGTCTCAAGGCAACCTGCTCGCTAGCTCTTCGGAGTTGAACCTTCACCGAACTTCAAGCGACGCAGGCTCCTTGAGCAACTACCCCATGTATGCTGCCGCTATGGCTTCAGACGCCGACGATGTGCCTCTCAACCAGCGCAAGCAGCTCATGCGACAGACTAGCCTGAACCCATCGGCCTCTACCCCATCCCTTGGTCGACTGATGAACGGCCAGGAAGCCAATGCCGACAAGAGCTTTGACTCTCATCAGCCTCAACGTATTTCGACTGTTCCAACCCCAGCTGCCCGTGAGGCTGCCCTTCTCAACTTCCGACAGGCGGTTGCCAACGATCTCCGATCTGGTACTCCGGTTGTTAACACTGGCCGCGAGACACCATTTGCTCCCATGTCGTTGCTCGGCGGCAGCGGCAGGGAAGCTGAGGTCCAGCGAAACATTGAAATGGGCCGTAACATCCTCATGGGCCAAAAGGAGGCCGAAGCACAGCGCCGCGAGAGAGAGCTGCGGCAAAAGGAGTGGAACGATCGTGCCTTTGATGAGCGTATGAGGAGCGGTGACCTCCTCGACGCTCACCGTGAGGCGATGCGAAAGATGCAAAAGCATGCCAAGGATCGGTAAACAACACTACAAAACCAAAACATAACAGCGCCACTCCGAACAGGAGAGACTCGGGCGCACTATTTCCTACTTTACTTCTTCTTTTCTGACAGTCGTTTGAATCACCACGTCTATGATACCAGGGGTTTGAGATTTAGATATATGCACAAGCGGGCTCGACAGGGTTTTAAAAAGCAGACGAGTAATTGAAGTCCATATGGCTTTGGCATACAGGTATATAAAGAGAGTGAGCGTTTTGTAATACGCATCACCGGCGTTTAACGGGGGCACTGTTTGGCGGGAACAATTTTAATTCTTCAGGTCCCTGGCCTGGGTTGACCCCTTGTTTGGTTATAATGGTTTGAGTGGAATGGCTAGTTACGACTGGTTGACGAGAATGACATAATCTCCGCGTCAAATAAACAAAAAAGACTTGTTGATAATCTCAATTACTACTAGTGTGCAGTATCAAGGTGACTAGAACTATTTATCCTGTATCGAAAAAAAAACCCTTTTGATCTATTGTTGCTTGCTGAAGTTGAATGCGTAAAATTTGCTTTTAGACGAATAATTATACATGGTAGAATGCGAATGAAGAAATGAACAAAAGAAGTTACAGAAGCAAGAAGACAACTTGGGTTGTGTCTGGACAACTACGCGTAGTTTCCTATATGCTTCCCCTATGGTGCCGTTCCTAGCGTTGGCGGGTTTCGTGAATGACTTGTGTTTCAACTGAAACTCCCTGGTGGCGAGGAAAGGGTGACTCTGACGAATGAGTATTGGGTTTTTCTGTATCATTGTTGGTGTGGTTCTCGTCGTTTGACCAAACCCGAGTTTGGATGCTGGACTGTTCAGGAGTCCAATGAGGCTGGTTGGCGTCGGAGGTAAACGGTCTAGGAGGAACGGATGAACCAAGGTCTGACACGGGGGCTTTGTTCCTTGGCAAGAAAGAAGGAAGAATATTGAATGGAACGGTCAAGTCTATGTGGGTTCGGAAGAAAAATGGGTTGCGGTGAGGAAGCCGAGGAGATGTGGTAACGTCGTGATCGCGTGTGACAGGAGAATAGGCGGGCTGTGGTGGTATCAGGCCGTGCTGAGAGTGTCCTTCTTCGACATCAACGGAGGTCATGGTATGTCGATTCGACAAAATGGAACGGATCTTCTTGGTAGTGCTAAACATGTCAGCATTTGAGGTAGATGAGAGCGAGGGAGAAAAAAACCTACGAATTCGAGGACTCGGTAGCTCTGGAGCTCAAAGCACTGCTGCCATAGGCGTTTCGATCCGGGTCGTACTCCTGATGGAGACCAGGGAAAATGTAGCCAAGGCCAATGACAAGGCATGCGCGGCGATAGTCGTTGATGGCATTTTTGGTCATACCAAAGAAGATGAAAATGGGCAATGAGGATATGATGGGGCTGTAGCAAGTGTTGAGCAGGACCCAGGGTTGCTGGTTGGATGGAAGGTAGAGGATGCTGTTCCACGGGCTCGGGTGGTCATGGTTGTGAATTTGGTCGTAGTCAAAGGGCATCAAGGGGTTGGCTTTCTGAACATTGAGAACGGCCAAGATGATGATGATGGGCAGGAAGGGAACCATGATGGACACGACCATCATGTAAAGGCGGCGCTTGACCCGCTGAGCTCGCATGTTGGCCACCCGGTTGCCAGACAGGACTGAGCGGGTAGTCTTGGCCACCTGTCGGAAGCGGACGAAAACAAGAACTATAGACAAGTTAGACCAGCTCGCTGGGTTTTAAGGGACAAAACCGCTTACTTGAATAGCCGGCCGTCAGGACTGCAACGAAGACAGGGGCGGCGATGAAGAAGACGAGGAACGGCCACGATGGCCAGGCTAGCCAAACACACCCAACCAGTGTACCAATGGCGTATCGCTGGGTGGTAAGTGGCCATATCCAAGCAACCTGGATGAGCGGCAAGGGAAACATGATGAGGGCCTGGATGATGTTTCGCTGGCGTTTTTCTCGCACCGTCAGAGGGTTGGCTCGGAGGAGGTTGACCTGCTGGGAGAGGTTTCGCATCATTGCCAGCAGACAGGTGACATAGAGAGAGATGGAAATGTTGTGAATGTATGGATTGAGGTCACATAGCCCATGGCCAAGCCACCAGGAGCTGGTGTCGTCGTTTTGCCAGATCAGGGCGAAGATGACTATCTTGGTGTTGGTCATGATGAGGTTGGCAATGAAGACGACAGCAGCAAACTCGCCGCTCCGGTAGAGATGCTTTATCGGAACCAGGCAGATAAGGATGGCGAGGATCCCAAAGATAACTCGGCAGACGAGGTTCGCAGTGAGGGATGGGGTGGTGAAGGTATCCGGCCCCTGCAGCTGGATGATGGAGGAGACATCACTCCGATCGAACAGGGAGAGTGCAGTAACCATGGCGGGCAACATTGCAGGGCTCAAACGTCAACTAAAGGAGAGATAAGAAGGGAAGACACGCAAGGAGACGGTACCGCCTCTCGAGACCGGGTTCGGCGAGATTTGCTGTCTCGATAACGACGGAAGAGTTGAAGGAGAGGCTGCTGCTCCGGTATAGTAGTTGGCCGAAGCTCATGAGAAAGGCTGGTCGAGTTTTATACGGGCCAAAGGGGTGCTGAAGATGAATACCACGGGAGTGACATGATGTGATAGAGCCAGGGTCGGCATTTGGTTCCGAGAGGCGAGTGAACCTGCTGGAGCTGAATGGTGAAGCCTGCTGTCAATAGTCGACGACTTACATGACAGGTTTACTGCGAAGCGAACTGAATGGCTGTGAATTAGCGGAGTCAAAAGTGAAACCGAGATGAGTTAGCGAGACGAAAAAGAAACAGGTGCAGCCAATTCTGGCCATGGCGTTGAGGCTAGGAAGTGCGGATGTGCTGAGGCGGGAGCTTATTGGCGTCGATACAGGGGCGGCTATTCAGAGGTGAGGCGTCTATTGAGACCCCGATAAGGCAATTGAGGTGAGAGGCGGATGTTTGAAAGCGGAAGACGTTGGACCCGACTGGAAGGATCCAACAGACTAAACTGGACAGGAAACTTTTGGCGAGCAGATGGGCATCTAGGACTTTGCTGCAATGTGTTTATTATTATTTATTTATTTATTTTTTTGAAGAAAAGCTTTTTCAGTTGAAGATTCTTGGCTCTCTTGAGGGTGGAATGCAAGACGCAATCGAGAGCGCTTGAGGGGGGATACAATGGCCTTAAATAGTCGACCAGGCCATGAAGTCTATACACCCGGCGACTATTTTGGGATTGACAGTATATATCTGTGCGCATGGTGCAAAACGGGCTGGCATGACGAGAGGGCGGCGTTGCATGACACGGAGGCCAGGAAACGAAACATGGCATTGCAAGACGTCTCAATGCGGCATGGCTCAGTCTCTGCCTTTTGCGCAGCTACCCCAGAAATGGTCCCCTCACCCACAACCCGCAAGTCTGCGGCTCGGCGCACGGTGCCATAGACAGTGCTACAGGCGATGGTGCGACCAATCAGGGCAGCGTTGGCGGGGCCTGGGCGAGACCCTCTAATCTCCTGTCAGTCATGCCCTGGTACCTGAAGAAGCAGTGGATGGGGCCAGGGTTTGTGGTGGTGGTGGAGGTGGTGGTAGTGTAGTGGTGGTGGTGGTGGTGGTGGGTGGTGGTGAGTGGGCAAAGTGGGTGAAGTGGGCGCTGTGCAAGGTGATTTGTTTGCGCGTGTTTGGGGCCTTGCGCAAACACGCAGAGCCTGAGCGCGCACCCAACGGAGCTCAATTTATTATCTATCCATCTGCTTCCCTCGCCTGCGCGCACAGAAACATCTTCACCACACCACCACCCACCCACAACCAACCGCCACAACCACAACCACCACCACCGCAGCCTCTCCCGCTTCAATCCCAATCACAAACCACGCCGCAATGTCTTCCTCTGCCCTCTTCCGCCGCGCCGTTGCTGGCCCGACCGCTGCTGCCCGCGCCTTCAGCACCTCGTCGCCTCGCTCCCTCGCCCGCATCTCCATCATTGGCAACCTGGCTGATACTCCCGAGCTTCACGCCACCAGCACCGGCCGCGAGGTGCTTCGCTATGCCGTCGCCAGCAACCACGGCTCCCGCGAGAACCGCAAGACCAGCTGGTTCAAGGTCACCAGCTTTGCTGAGGGCCCTTCCCGCGACTACCTCATGAACCTCCCCAAAGGGTAAGTTTTTTTTCTTCCCGCCTGCTTCTGTTTTCTCCTACTGCTTCCGATCCTGTCCGCAATTGGAATCACCACCTAGTAGTCATCAGGCCATGCTGACAATTTCTGTAGAAGCCAGGTTTTCATCGAGGGCGACGCCTCCATCAACTCGTACACTGACCCCAATGGCAACCAGCGCAGCGGCCTGAGCATCATCCAGCGTACGTTTCCCTTCCAATCTCCTCGAACATGATAGACGAAGCAGGAGCATTGTGCTGACCAGATTTTTCAAGGATCCATTGAGGTTCTCCGACGTGCTCAGAACCACAGCGAGCAGTCCGAGCAATCTGAGCAGTAAATTTCCCCCCCACATGGTTGAGATTTCTCCTGGGCACAGGAGATGGCTCCGGATGTAGAAGTCTCGCATTAGCTTTTTCTCAATTGCCTCTCTCCCCTCTGCAATAACTCGTCTGTCGGTCGGATGCCTGGTGTGTAAGGGCGTAGAGTTGGGCTTGTACACAATCTTCCCGGGGAAATGTATGATACCACGACGCAATATATCAGTTAACAAACCTCTCTGTCTTCGCTATTGAACTATCTGTGATTTTATCACGTGATGTAGAAAAGCCATCTTAAATGTATTCATGCTATCTTTCCACGTCTCGGATTGGTTCATGTAACAGCATCTTTCTATTTCATTTCATTTCATTTTTTTTTTTTTTTGATAAAAGAACCACACGCTGCGATCTAATATGAGACAAAAACATGCTGGTGAACCTTTGGCTTTGCCCGCTGGTTCAAGATAGTTGCGCGTGCGTCGTCTTGACTCAAGGCCTTGTCTTACACTAAAGTGACACTATCCATGCAGCCGAAGCCGGCTGCAACGCCACCCTCCTCGCTCTTGTCGCCCTTGGTTCGCAACAGGTAACCTGCCTCCTCGTTGTGGTGGATCTCGCCCGTGCTCTGATCCCAAACACAGGTGCCGTAGACGCCCAGCTCGCAAATGACACCGCCCTGCTCGAGGCTGCCGTTGCGGAGAATGAGGTTGTGCACCGGGGGAGGCGTGATCAGCTCCATCAGGATGTAAGAGCCCCAGTGAGCCTCGGGGATAGACCTGAGGTATTCGGGGATGGCGCCGCGGTAGATGTTGTTGCCACCGCCCTCGCGCTGCGGCTTGAGCACGTACGCCTGGCAGGCCTCGGGATCGAGCGCCTTCTTCCGGGCCTCCAGACCTGCTTCGCTGGTGTCCATGGGGTAGATGTTGGTAAAGGTGCGCCAGAGAGCGACTGCGTCCTCGGTGTCGTCCTTGATGAACTTGCTCAGGGCCGACGGAGTGTTTGACGTCTTTGGGGTAGCCAGGATCTGCTGCACCTTCTTTGTCCCGGCAAGCTGTGTCAGGATTGTGGGACAGTTGATGGCGTAGGAGCGCTCGAGGTGGTATCGGGCATCCCAGTCCGCCTGGGTAGGGTAGTCGCTGGGATCATAGCCCGACCGCATGTAGATCACGGCCACTTCAAATACCTTGGAGGGGTTTCGGGGAAGGTGGTAGAGGAGCTGGCGCTTGGGCGTGTCGGCGATGGTGGTGTGCTTGAGCACGTCGCCGTGGGCGAGCCGGAAGATGGGGATGTCGGGCGACGCCTTGGCAAGCTGATACTCCAGGTGACGCTGGTCAAACACGTTCCTCTCGCCGCCCTGGACGAGGAAGAGGACAATCTTCTGGTAGCCTAGCTCAGAGTCTGGGTAGGCATGGTAGGCAGCCTCCATGCCGCCGACCAAACCTTCGACGGTTGTGTTGTCAGGAAGGTTGAGTGATTTCTGAGAGATGCCATTGTCTAGAATGGGATATTCTGTCTTGGCTAGGAATCTAGATTTGAGGTCAGCTTATACTATGCGCAGTTTCACGACACAACTCACTTGTGGAGTCGTGATGTGTAAGTCGAGAGCCCACCAAATGAGGCGGCAATGGTGTTGAATTCGACTTGCTTCACTTGCAATGAAGGAGCAGAGGTTGATGTGTCTTGATGAACCATGTAATCGGATCTGAATATGCCTAGAGATAGAGGCTGGTTCTGTTAGAGCAAGATTGGATTCCTCCAAACCTGTGTGGGGTCACACCTGCGTATATCCCTCAGACTTGACCTTGAGGTGGACGTTCCAAAGGTTGCGAATAAATTCATCGCCGTCCCCGACCCTGAGAAGAAAAGTCAGCCGCTAGTTACGTTTTTCATGCGACCATGGTGGCGTACTCCTTGACGACCTGCCCGAGGAATTCTTCATCCCGGCTCACGGCCGAGTACAGCTCGTTGTAAGTCTTTTGCACGGCCTTTCCCTGGTCGAAGCACTGGCTGGGAAAAGGGCTGGGGAACAGCGTCACGGGCACATTGATGGCGGAAATGGCCTTGGGATCCGCCTCGGTGGCAATCACGGCCGGGGGAGGTCGAACTGCGAGGCCATTTCCAATAGACCAGTCCTTGACGGTCAAAATGAGACTTTCCTGTTCCTCGGGCGTGAGACTGGGGGGATATGCCCCGCTTGCAAGTGATGCCATGGCGCTAAGTGTGGGAGTGGCCTTGGGGATATGACTGGAAATATTCAAACCTGGGACGGGGGTGTAGCGCCTGGAAATATTATTATAAAAAAAGATTGCTTAGAGTTGATGGTGTTGTATCCAATTTACGTGCCTCCTCTCAACTTAAGGACGCGCGCTTCAAAGGGTCGCCGCATCTGGCTTAATAATTCGCAGAGTGGGTGCTTCTAGATGCAGTCGAAAAAGCTAACCCACATGCAACGGGTGCTGACCTCATCCTCTAGGCTGCACGGCTCCATTTTTACGTTGGGGCTTGGAGGGAAGCTCCCCTAGTAAAAATAAAAATAAAAAGGCAGATGAGATGCGCTACGCCGATGAATGTGCAATTTGCTGTGAGTCTATTCCTTGCCTAGATGCATTTTGCCCCGATCGACCAAGGGGACCAACCTTACAGAATGATGCAATGAGGGGCAGCGCGGGGTTCCGATGACTAGATTTGCGCTGTGCATCCAACCACACACGTTGCGTATCTGCCTTTCTAACATTTCCAAAATCAGAGGCAGGCTCACGGAGTGAAGCAAAATGTGTGGGCGACATCGTTTGTCAACATTTGTCCGCTCCGGCTCACAGACTCAGTGCCTTGCGTTTAATTTTTTTCCCATTCACTTGACGCAGCCTTTGTTGGCGGGGGTAGGCAAACGCTCAGGGCACCATGGCACCTTGGCGGGTGTAAAAAAGCACAGGCCAAGACCTGTCTAGCTTGTCCGGGCCCAACCCATCAAGGGCCTTAAAGACTTGGGTGGCGGCTATTTGACGCAGCTGCTTTGCATCGAACCCTGTCGACCAGGCTGTGGGAAGATAATAAAAAAAGAAAGGGAGGAACAGCTGATTACCTGGTCGCGTAGCTGCAGTCCTACCCTCCTCGTATCAATGCTTTCTTTTTCTTTGCCCCTAATCATCCCACCTTCTTTGCGTCTGGATTCATTTGCAAACCCTTTATTTCAAGCTCTGTGCCACGCTCTTGATCACGTGAAACTGCTGTTGCCGCCTGGGCCAATGCAACTGCCCGAAACGCAAACAGCGCGACGTGACTAGAGATGGAAGCGATAAAATTTTCTTGTCAACAACAAACATCGCGTACGAAAGCTGAAAAATTGAGTTGGTTATCATCTGTATTTTCGACATAAAAGAGACGCTGGCGCAGCTCCCGGGCTACCTTATCAACTTGGGCAGCTTTTTTCAAGGATAGCATCTCGCGGCTCACGCCTGCATACCTGGTCTGAAACGCGACGACCAGGCCGTTTTCAGTAGCCCACTGGCGGTTATGCCCCTCTACCCATCGTCTTCTCTGCGAGGGAGGCTGCCTGCTTTGCAGAGGCCTTTGCACCAGTTCATGATATAAAGTCAAAGTCCGTTTCTCCTGGTTTTCTTTGCCCCCCTCTCTCCACTAGAGCTGCCGGCTTCGGTCGTACTGCGCCCCCTGCTATCACACTCTGTCTAACAAGACGTCAGATACCTTAATAACTGGGCCCTGCAGAGCCCGCACATCGTCAGATGGATGGTGTTAGGGACGATGATCCCTTTTACTGGGATGTAGCGGCCGTCATCAGCGTGCTCGCTGCTCCAAACTGCCCGTGGACGTCCAGCCCGTCAGTGCTGGCCGCCCATATCCGGGAAGAGGAGGTTGACGGCTGCACCCTGCTCAAATTCGAGGATGTCTGTTCCCGACAAGAGTTGATGGAATGTCTTGGTATCAGATTGGCTCGCCATAAAGTTGCACTTGGAGAGGCTCTCTTCACCTTGAAATCCAAGAGCCGGGCCTATCAACAATGGAAACAAGACTTCAACAAGAAACAGGTTGGCTTCTTCGAAAATGATGAAGTAAAAAAATCCCCATCATTGAGCCTAACACCCTTTGGTGGCGCCCCTGTACCACAGACAGTGGAAACGGCTTCTCGGCCACCATCTCAGCCGCCGCCAGATCTACAGCCTGCTTCACCAACCTCAGAGGCAGCCAACTCCACGCTCCACTCCATACAAAGCGCGGGTGATTCACTGCAGCCTGGCGGTTCCATAAACGAGAACAAACCTCTAGTAGAAGATCCTCTTCAACCCACTCCACAAGTTTCCCCCAGACTTCCAACTCCACCGCAGATTTCAGACTCTGCTGGCGAGAATGCCGAAACTCATGTGCCAGACAATGAACGACCGGTAAAGAGAAAACGCCTTGCTCCTGTCACTCTCACAACCCGGCCACAAAATATTGCTCCGGCGTTCATACCAACGGAGGCAGATACCGTCAGTGCTGCATACGAGCTTCAGCTCAATAGCCACTCAGAATTGCCTTGGGAAGAAGCACCGCCTACTGCATATCTTGGTGATGGCAGTTTGCCGCTGGAAATGATCAAGTCTCCATTCGACTACTTGAGCTCCCGAGTTGTGGACCTATCAAAGGACAGCTTTGCCACGGCCGTTCCAAATTGGCTACCACCTGGCAGGAGGCTTGTCGTTAACCGTGGAATGAAGCAGTTACTGAGAAAGAACAGCTATAGAGAAATGCAAGAGAAGAGAGGGTTTGCTGTGATAAGGTCACCCAGCCCTGGAGACACCGATTCGATTCTTGATCTTGTCGATCTGCCTGATGCATTTGATGAAGAAACCTTGAGGGAAATGGAAGAGGAGAGAAAGGAAAAAGAGAGACACGAGGCTCTTATTGCTCAAATAGCCTTGTCAGCGGAGAAAGTTGGAGACATACTCAACGATGCTATCGAGGCCATGTCAGCTGCCTGGCAAGAGGAAAAGCTGCCAAAGCACCTCAAAAAGGCATATGGCTTGTGGCGTGATGCCCGTCGCAGGGGCACCAAGACGCACCAAATCTTGGCCGCTCATAGGCAAGCGAAGTTTTACGACGACCGGGTCAAGAAGCTCTGCGCTGAAATAATGGGAGAAACTTGGACCAAGGAATCTGACCTCAGGAACCAAGCGAATTGTCTGGAACAAACTATCCAAGACAAGCTCTACAACGGATGGCTCGCCGAGATGCTTGAGTCTCGAGTAGAACCCCCCAAGCCGCAAGCTATCCCCAGATCAAAACCGCTTCCTCCAAAGGAACTAGACAATTCTCTTGATGAGGAAATTCTCACGAGTTCTGACGAAGAAGACTTTGTTGTTCCCGAAGACATACTGGAGCCTGCCGACCAGGGGCCGTTCGTGGAAGTTGACGCAGACCTTCGCGATGCATTGCCGTCCTCGTCCCTACATGTCAAGGACGAGTCGCCCGAGTTTGTGGATCTTACGGAGGCCGCCTGGGGCCCCAGCCCATCCATCGGTCCCAAGGCGCAGGTGTTTGTTGATCTCACATCCACCAACAATCCAACCCCTGATCCTGTGGAGGTAGCTCAGCCCAACAATCGTGCCAAGGACGTCTTATCAAAGACGCCTCCACCAGATACCCTGCCTACGCCTGACGATTTTGAGAACTTTGAGGAAATCGGGGCAAAGGGGCCTCATACTTGGTACAAATCCCGTGATCGATGGAGGCTATTGATCGCTCTCCTCTGGCAACTCCCTCATGCAAGGCGTGCTGCATTGCTCGAATTTATCCAAGCCAGGTCCCCCGAGGATGCCTGGGAAGAAACAATTCAAGCCCATATCTCCGACCCCATAAATAACACCCAGCAGCTCGGGCAGTCCGCCAAAACTGTTGCTTTTGATATGACGCGAATATTTCTATGCTTCGTCAGAGTCAAGCATTACGCGGAAAATGACCAGTTTCTCTTGTCATTTAGTATTCGCTGGAAAAGGAGATTTGCAGACCCTGACAACCGCCGGTGGTTTTTTCTCATATGGTCGTTCATCAGAGATGCTGTTCACAGGTTCCCGCAAGACAGCCAAATTTACAGGCCAGATGTTTTCGATGATGACCTAGAAGATGACCTGGATGAGGATCTAATACTCGACGAAAAGCAAACTCAGCCGAAATCCCAAAGAGTTTTGAAAGAAATCATTCAAGACAGGGATGCAGTAGATCTCAGAGAACGAGAGAGGATGCGAGTGGAGGAGCAGCAAGTTCGCAGGGACAAGCTCCGGAAGAATCTTGCGCTGCTTGGCACCATGCCACGGGATAGGGCCCGTCTGATTGTCAATGAAAGCAAGCAAGACGAAGAGCAACCTCTCATCTATATCAACGAAGAGATTGGTAACAGGATCAAAGACCACCAACTCGACGGTGTCCGATTTATGTGGAACCAAATCGTACTGGACTCGGACACTCGACAAGGCTGTTTACTTGCCCATACAATGGGCTTGGGAAAAACGATGCAAGTCATTACGCTTCTTGTTGTGATACAAGAGGCGGCACAATCAATAGACCCAGGAGTGAGGGCCCAAGTACCCGAAGATCTTCGGAATTCTCGGACAATAGTGGTCTGCCCTGCCACCCTGGTAGATAATTGGGTGGATGAGCTTCTCATGTGGGCGCCAGATGGTATCCTCGGAGAGTTCCGCAGAATTGATTCCAGGACCCGTGCCGCTGACAGACCTGAAACCATCCATCAATGGGTGGAGGAAGGCGGAGTTTTGGTCATTGGCTATCCTATGCTCTCCAGGATGCTTTCTGAATCCCGGGACATCGAAGAGTTGATACTCAACAACGCCAACATTGTCGTCGCAGATGAGGCGCATTACATGAAGAACCCGCAAAGCCTGGCCAATAGATCATGCTCTCGTTTTAGAACGAAAAGCCGAATCGCCCTCACAGGTTCTCCTCTGGCCAATAATGTGGAGGAGTACCGTGCAATGATTGATTGGGTGGCACCAAACTTCTTGGGTCCGTTGGCAGAGTTCCGCGACATTTATGCAAAGCCAATCCAACATGGTCTTTGGCGTAACAGCTCTGGCGCAGAGAAGAGAATAGCCTTGAAGAAATTGGAGGCGCTGAAAGTGACAGTGGCGCCCAAAGTTCATCGAGCGACAATCAAGACCTGTCTGAAAGACGACCTGCCCCCAAAGTTTGAATTCGTCATTTTCGTCCCCCCGACACCTTTACAGTCCAGCCTCTACGCTATCTACCTAGACGCGGTGGGACAAGACCAGAAATTTGCCAAATCTCGAATATTAGGGATTTCAAATGACCTAGGACTCATTTGCAACCATCCGAGATGCTTCCACCAAAAGATCAAGGCCATTAATGAAGGAGTACCCCACTTGGATGATGAAGACGACGAGAACGATGGTTCGACGTTCCCTAAAAGCATCATTCCCCAAGCACTGAAGGAGCTTAAGGCGCCCGACCCCAATTTGGCGTCTCTGTCCTGGAAGGTCGAGTTGCTCACCGTCATTCTGAACGAAGCCCGAGATGTCGGAGATAAGGTGTTGGTTTTCACACAATCGCTGCTGACACTTAGCTATCTCAAAAATTTGTTTCAAATGCAAAAAAGGAGAGTGTCGTGCTTGGTTGGTGACACGGCAATAAACACCCGTCAAGAGATTACCAAAAATTTCAACACGGGCAATCAAGAGGTGTACTTGATATCCACCAAAGCTGGCGGGGTTGGTCTCAACATCCATGGCGCCAACCGAGTTGTAATTTTCGACTTCAAATGGAACCCAGTAGCCGAACAACAAGCCATTGGGCGTGCATACCGAATCGGACAAAAGAAGACGGTTTACGTCTACACACTTGTGGTAGCGGGCACATTTGAAGAAGATATCCAGAACAAACACGTTTTCAAGACCCAACTAGCGTCCCGAGTCGTGGATAAAAAGAATCCAGTCAGCTGGTCCAACCGCACAGCCATGATTCTGCACCCAATTCGAAAAGCTCAGGGCAAGGATCTGGCTCAATTCACAGGGAAGGACTCCATCTTGGACACGCTCATTGCATACAGGAAGGGCGGCGAGTCTATTCGCTCCATCATTTCCACTGACACATTCGAGGAAGAAGATGAGGATGTGAATCTGACTGAGATTGAGCGCCGGGAAATCGCTAGCATGGTCGAATTGGAACGCCTTCGGAACAAAGACCCTGCGGCGTATCAAAGAGCCAAGGCTATGGCAGAGCAAGAAGAATTCCATCGTCTAGCTAACATGTCAAATGCCCTTGACGGAGCGCCCCAACCGTCATCTTCTGGCATTCGACTTCGTTTGAACCCTTCGGGGTTTCAATCTTCAGTGAACAACTCCATGGATGGCTCGTGTGACGTTCCCGACGTGGCTGCCCAGCAGCATGCTCTCTTTCCCCCTCAGCTCACCAATTCCGGACCATACGCTCCGACCCCACCTCCAATGACAAACCCACATGTAAGCACTGGCAGTAGATTTTAAGAACGCAGCTAACTTTATACAATAGCCACTATACCATGGTCATCAAAGCCAGTACCAACTACCTGGTATGGGGATAGCCCCATTGCCAGTGGCGGGTGCGAACACGTACTTTGGGAAGTCACATTCTCCTTTGCCTCCAATTAGTACGACGGCCCAGGTCCAAGCTCCAGTAGCAATTTCAGCGGCAGGTCCGTTTCCATCTTCGGCGCCAGCTACGCCAAATGCACCATTCAGGGGAGGCAATCTCTTCAGCCTACCCGTAAGCCAATTCAAAATGAACTTTCAAAACAATCTTGAAAGTAGGATTCAATTCCTGCAACAGCGGGGCTCCCTCGGGGCGGCATCGGTGGCTGGCGATGCTGCCAGGGAATTGACAGCTTCTATCGCAGCAGAGCGCGACAAGAAAGGCTATGGGTTTATATTGGATGATCAACACTGGAAACTTCTGGACTCATTACTGGTACACGATCGCTTCGTTATTTCCCTAATTTCAGGCAATTGGGGGGTGGAGTGGGTCGCTTTTGCGGATCGAAAGAAGCTGGAGACCCGTATCGAGGTGGCGAATGGGCTTCCAGAGATGGAGATCTCTGCTCAGGCGAATCGGAAAGCTTACGCACCGCCAGATCCCCAGGTAAGCCAACCCTCTGCACCAGGTTGTAGGTTTGCTAACAGTGTAAAGAACCTGCAGAATATTGAACGATCAATGAGACAGGGAGGGGGCCCATCGCGCAACCCCCATGCTGTAAATGATATGGAGGTTATGAAAGAAGCTGCCCTTAAAAGAAGACAGCGTAGTGCGAGACTGCCTTCATGGGCAAGCCAGGCCCTTGACGAGGTGCAACAGAGGGCATTCCCCGCATCGGGGACGATTGAAACAGTGCAAAATGGACGAGGAGGGTTAAGACGACGTGGTTTGACTCGAAACGAGCACAGCTGGAGTGGAAGAGGGGGTTGAGGGCGCAGATCACTGTTGGCGCAAGATGTGGAGGAAAGTCAGGTTTGGGCGGGGATTTACAATGGATGGACTTGGCGTTGTTGGAATCACTATTTGTACAAGATACCCATTCTGTTGCCTGCTTAGAGGCAGCTTTTTTTACCAACTGAGCGTCCAATCGTTCAAGAGCACAAAAAGGTCTCGAGTGGTATTTCTTTCTGTCCCACGGTGTTTGCTTGTCTGGTTTCCCTTGAGAATGAGTGCGATGACTGCAAGAAAACAATGCAAAAAAAGATTACAGGTTCCATGATACTTAAAAATCAAAGCCAGCCTAATTTGTGATGTGTAACTGAAGGCTATTGGGCGGTAATTTCGAGTCACGGCAATTGTTAGTCTTCAGACTGCCCTCGTGCCTGCAGCACGCAAAATATGAAACGTGAAATAAATCACAGTAAATGTTATGCATATAAAATCTATCTCAAAATTATATACCACCAGCTTCACCAAGCGTAGATACAAATATCTACCCCGTTGCGAGAGCGTGGTTCGTTTCAACAGTAAATGCAACATCAACACGCAGAAATGAATGTGTTTACAGAGAGGCAAATCCAAGCTCATAAGCAAATCCGACGACCATCTTTGCAAACTCCAGGACGTGGTCAAAATCCACGGTGCTGATGGTGTCTTGGGCAGAGTGGATGTAAGGGCTGCTGTTGGCGAAGGTTGATTCGAATGCAAAAGCCGAAGGGAATCCGACTCTGGTGGCGGAGGCATGGTCAGAGCAGCCGTATCCGCACTGGGAATCAGCCGTAGGGAGTGAAGTGTACTTTTTTTTTTTTCATTAGTACGCTGGTTTGTTTGTACTTGCTTGCTTTTGAGTACTTACAGCAGCAATGACTTTTCGCAGGTATGCCGTCAACGAAGCATCAACGTTGTCAGTCATGATGCCAATAACCTCGGTAGTTCCGGGCTTGACGTAACCCGTCATGTCCTGGTTGAGCATGGCTTTCACATCACGACCCTGTCGCGAGTATTCCTGGAAGATGGCGCCGCTACCAAGCAGGCCGGCCTCTTCACCGGCATACCAGTGGAACTCAATCGTGTTCTCTGCCTGACCCGAGGCGATGCGGGAGTCGGTCAGCAGAACACGGAATGCCTCCAGAATAGTGACAGTTCCGGATCCATCGTCATCTACTTCAAGTCAGGGTCTTTTACTCTTGCTGGGGCTTGTATGCTTCTCATGCACTTACCAGCTCCGGGGGAGCGGCCAGAGGCTCGGTTCTGGAGGTTGACCGAGTCCTGGTGGGCACCAACCACAATGGTCTTTGTGCTCTTCCCGGGGATGGTGGCAATGATGCTTGGTTGTCGGAACGAGTGCGCAAACGAAGTTACGTTGACACTGGCGGCTCCGCTCGCGTCGATGATGGACTGAACTTGTCCAAGCAGCCACTCGGCCGACTGTTGTCCGTAGGTGGAGGTGTAGTACCGGTTGTGAAAGTTTGAAAAGGTAGTCAGCGCGGTACGCATCTCGGAAGTGCTCAGCTTTGGCAGGAGGCTGTTCACGGCAGAAGTTTGAGCAACAGCATCAGGAAACGTGGCGAGAACTTGAAGCTTGGCATCTGGCGCCTCATCGAGATCGGTAATGTCGATGAAGTGCTTGTGTTCCTTTGGAAAGGTTAGAGGCGCAAGGCTTTCCGGGGCGAGACCAAAAAACACTTACAGCCTTCAGTGCCCATTTTTCGTCCTCGGTGACAGTGCGAACGTCACCTGGCGCAAGCTCGATTTTGTAAAGCTGTTCCTCGGCTCTGCGGGACTGAGTCGATAGGGCCTTGGAGCTGGCCACAAGGGCTGCCAACGCAAGAGCTGCACGCATGATGAGATGGCTAATCAGATTCCGATGAAGGTGCTTGAAGTGAAGCTGACTCGACCACCGTGTGATCTGATGCTCTGAGGTATGTGAGAAAGGGGTGGTGCATCTCAGCAAATGCCATGGCAACTAAAGGCGTCTTTATATAGACGTCTAAATAGCTCTCTCACAGAAACATGAACTTCTCTTTTTGGAAACCCTCTGGGATTTTTGTCCTTGATCATGATCTTTATCACGCGATGGCACAACTTTGCAACATGGAGAAATAAAAGAAATCGACTTGGCGCAGGTGCATCCCGCAGCAAGCACAACTTCAAGGTACAAATGTAATGCGGCTAGGCTCTATTTTCAACCTTGATCCTCAAAGCCACCGCGGCCTTCCGGAATCAGGCGGCCGGCCGTACTAGCCGCTCGTGTTGATCTTCTTGGCGTGGCCGTCATGTCGCATTGCATGTCGCAGACCTCATAACGTGCGTATATCGGAACGACCCATTTAGGCAGGTCGCTTAATAAGAAGGGGACTTTTTTATTCCATCGGCGGAAGTCAATTAATTGGTGGCAACTAAACTGTTATTGCTTTTATACAACTCATTTATCACTCTTGAGCGTGATCATTTCAATGTTCAGCGGCTGGGGTAGCAAACGGATGTTTCGTAATGCGCCGAGGTCTTTCGGCGATCATCAAGAGTGGGTTAGCTGTGTGAGTTGCTCAATCGTCTTTTGGCTTGATTCACCTGGTTCAGTCACTTGCAGCGGCGCCTGGACCGTGACTACGCCGGGATTTGCCAGATGTCTCGAATACAGTGACAAAATAGATATCATCAAACGCTTCTCAAGTCTATACAAGACAAGAAATGGAAGTGATCAATAAAACTCCTGTGCTTTTATTCTAATTCCCATTTTCTGTTCTTTATTGTCAAAATTTCATCAATAGACGTTTTTTGGCGTAAACAATCGTTCCGCACGCAGCAAAGTAGAACTTTGGTTTGCATTTTTGACTACATTCGCGAAATGACTAAACAGTGTAATCGAGCACGCAGAAACAGTATCAAGAAAACGAAACCTTCAAGAACCTGCCTATGTGATATTTTCCACACCTCTTTCATGAGATGATTGGAATTTCAAGTAATAAGGATTAGCGAATTGATACGATACCCTAGACACCTCACCAACCCATCACAGCTAAAATCTAGAAAACTAGGATAATGGCGCTGTCTTGAATCGTGGTACTAGATTTATGTTTTTAATACGGTCAGAAATATTGCCGAGCATTCGGAAAGTGGGTAGTTCGGTACTTTTTGCTTTAAGGCCACAGCCGACAAGGTCAAGGGATTTTCGACCCATCTTTGAACATTTTACATTAACAAATGTGTTCTACAGAATCTTATCAACACTCGATTGTATCTCTATGTTGTTTAGAGAAGATTGATGATCCATCGCTGAATCGATCCCACAATCCTCTGCCTGTCATTTCTGAACAATGCCTTGTGACAGGAAATCTGCATTAGGGTTTGTATTTTCACATACCATCCGTTCCATTAAGTGATAGGATAGTCTGTAACCACCAAAAAAGGTTCTATTTTGTTTGAGACATTCAAGAATTCGGCGGCTTGAAACTAGGCCATGCGGAATGGGTTCCTGAGCCAAACCTTGACATTTAAGCCTACCAAGAGAACGGGAGATGCGGGCTTGGATAACATGCTGTAGCCTGGAACCCATGTCACTGACTGCCGAAAAACCTGCCGAGAGGCATGGAAGTGTCCCCGAATACACTTTAGGTATGAATTTGTCGTAATCGCTTCAGGCGGATTCGGGTTGACGGAAATGTGGCTGATGCCCGTAGCCTTGAAGCCACATTGAGGCGGGGACCACGGGCTGTGGAGTTTGAGAATGGTGCAATGGCCCAAGTCCTAAAATTTCTGGTGTATTCTTAAAGATGATGGACAAGAAGCTCAGAATTTTAATTGGTGGAGGGAGAGGTGCACATTTGTTATCTGCCTATTCAGGAGTATATCAATTTGTTCACTGGCACCTGGGGGCTGAACGGCTCCCAAGCCTACCGGAATCAGTTAGCGGTGCCTTTTATTAGAAGACCCGATTCTCATAGACCTAGCTGCAAGAGGGCAGACGGCGGAGTGAAGGAGCTGGTAAACGCGGCTGCCTTTTCTCTTTGAGAGCAATGCCTCAGCATGGTTGGTGGGCTAGCCGTGAGGTATTGTCTCCAATGAGAGATTGGCGGAATCGGAATACACGAGCCGTAGATGCAAGCGATGCATGGCCACGTGCTTTGGCTAGTTGGAATGGAGGTGTGAAATGTCTTGGTTTTTGATGAGTGGTAGTTGACGTTCAGGCCCGCACAAAAATGGAGAATGAGAACTATTCCATGATTCTAAAAGTGGCCGCCCTCAATCTTTACGGGAACATCATCTCAATACGGCTGTTGCTTTTGGGACGATTGCTAATTGCGAACAATAAACTACTCAATTGTTGCTGTTTAGTGATGGAGCATGGTGGGGCTGCACGTCAAGCCGGGCTCTATCTCGCACCAGGCTTGGGCGTGCCTATGCAAAAGGCGCAAGTGGAACAGTGTTGAGTTGTATCCACTTCAAAAGCAATGGAGCAAACATGGGTATTGGGAATTGGCAACTAAATGCGCATCGTACGAGGCGAATGGAAACGGTTGGGAATGGGGACAGTACGGCATGGGCAAAGAAATAATGGAGAAAGGGGTGGGCCACGGCTTTTGTCGGAAGGGAAGCGAGAAGCAGCAGTTGACAGGGCGCAGTAGACAGCAGCTGGGATGACGCTGGGCGAGGAGACGAAGGCTAGTCGGCCGTGTTAGTTGGCAAAGCTTCGAGCTAGCGAGAGCGGCAGTTTTTGTGAAACGTCTTTGGCTTTCTCTTGTTTTCCGTGCGGGGGAAAACACTGCTGCTTTGATGCCGCGGAAACCTTGGATGCGAGAGTGGACCAATAGCAGGCCCATCGGCTGACGGTTCGGACAAGGGCGAGAGCAGAGCCCGCATTTCTCGGAATGGGATCGCTGCGCTGCGGCTGCGTGTGTGCGTCCCACGTAGAGGCAGGACAGGGACAAGGATATGGGCCAATGGGGAGCCGTGTATTTCTTTCTGTAGGGCGTTGTGCCGGTCTGGGCTTTGTGCGAGTCAATCGTGGGCCCCTCTTCTGAGCGTTTGCGCTAGTGCGCTTGTCCGGGCGGTCGGGGGCCGGGTCAATCAGGCCAGGTGGAAGGAGGATGGAGGATGGAAGAAGAGTGTGATCGCCGGAGGACGAAGGGGAGAGCGAGAAGAAGACACGTCGCCTCAGATCATGGGGAAAGAGGGAAAAGGGACGGTGAGATAGACTGTAGACAGCCACAGACCGAGGGCCATCCGGCTACGGCAAGATGGAGAGAGAGTCAAGGAAAAAAAAACAAAAAAAAACAATCCACCGAACGGAGACTGGTGCAGCGGCCGGCTTGGTCTACGGCCACACCCACTCTCCACGGCGCCTTGTCCGACCGAGGCGGAGGGGCGGCGAATGCGGCGACAGCGGCCTTGAAGATGCTGCATGTGAGCGTAAGAAAAAAAAATGGACAAGAGAAAAAAAGCAAAGAACGGCAGTTTGTTCTTAGAAAGGGAAAGCCAGTGTAATTCCTGTAACAAGGGGCTTCCCAATAGTCGCGGCGGTGCATGGTTAGAGGTGGGATTGGAAGGCTGCCGAACAAATTGATGGGGCAAAAATAGACAGAGGCCTGGCAGTTCCCGAAACCGAATCGCCGAAAACCCTCTCGCATTTCACCCATAACTAATCCGCCTCCTGCTCCTCCGCTTCCTCTTCTCCTTCTCTCACAAACCTCCGCCCCCATCGTTCCCCCTTCGCCCACTTCCGGCGTCACCAATTGCTTCGTTTCGCTTGCCCCCGCGCGAGTGTGACTGAGAGCATTCAGTTGATCGCACACCCCGTTTGCTTGCCACTCTTTGGTCGCCCCTCCTGCGAGTTGCCGCCGCTCCCCCCGTTTCACAACACAGCTTGGACAACTCGACGACGATAGCTCGAATCGCCCCAGACGTCCCGGTGCTCAATCCAATCCACCATGGATAGCGTCCTCCGCCAGTCCAAGGCCATGTGCCCCTTCCTCAAGAAGGCCTCGCCTTCTACCTTGCGCGCCCTGTCCACCACCGCGCGCCCCCAGGCCCAGGCCTCGCCTTGCGGCGGCACCATGTCCAAGCTGCAGCTGCTTGGCGGCCGATGCCCCGTCATGGGCAAGGCCATGGCTGTCCAGTCGGCCAAGCAGGGCGTTGCTGCTTTCCGTGCATACGCTAGCAATGTCAAGATTGACAAGGCCAAGATCCACACCAGCCGCAACAAGGAGGCTCGCGCTGTGGACAGCCCCATCTACGAGGGCCGCGACAAAGGTATGCAGGCTCGCTGGCGATTGCATCGTGTTCAATTACTCGTTTGCTGACAGAAAATACAGCCCCGATTCCTCCGGGTGTCGCCCTGAACCGAAAGTCTACGGCCAATCCTCATGTCCATGCAGCCGCAACCGCTGCGCCTGCCAACCCCAAGGCCAAATTTGACTACGAAGGCTTTTACAATGCTGAGCTCGACAAGAAGCACAAGGACAAGTCCTACCGCTATTTCAACAACATCAACCGCCTCGCCAAGGAGTTTCCCCGTGCTCACATGGCCAACAAGGAGGAGCGGGTCACCGTCTGGTGCGCCAACGACTACCTGGGCATGGGACGCAACTCGCGTGTTCTGAACAAGATGCACGAGACTCTGGAGGAGTACGGCGCCGGCGCCGGTGGAACCCGAAACATCTCCGGCCACAACCGCCACGCTGTTGAGCTTGAGGGCACTCTGGCCCAGCTTCATGCCAAAGAGGCTGCTCTCGTATTTAGCTCCTGCTACGTCGCCAACGATGCGACCCTGGCGACTCTCGGCAGCAAGATGCCCGACTGCGTCATTCTCTCCGACAGCTTGAACCACGCGTCCATGATTCAAGGAATCCGGCATTCCGGAACCAAGAAGATTGTTTTCAAGCATAATGATATCGAAGACCTGGAGGCCAAGTTGGCTTCCCTCCCGCTGCACGTGCCCAAGATCATCGCTTTTGAGTCCGTCTACAGCATGTGCGGTTCAATTGGCCCCATTGAAGAGATTTGCGACCTTGCCGACAAGTACGGCGCCATTACCTTCCTCGATGAAGTCCATGCCGTCGGCATGTACGGTCCTCACGGAGCTGGCGTTGCGGAGCACTTGGATTGGCAGGCGCACGTCGAGGGCAAGGCCCGAGGCACCATCATGGACCGCATTGACATCATCACCGGCACCCTTGGCAAGGCCTACGGATGCGTCGGTGGATACATTGCAGGCAGCGCAAAGCTCGTTGACATGATCCGATCACTGGCGCCCGGCTTCATCTTCACCACCTCGCTGCCCCCGGCCACCATGGCAGGTGCCAAGGCATCGATTGAGTACCAGATGGAGTATGATGGCGACCGACGTCTCCAGCAGCTTCACACCCGTGCCGTTAAGGAGGCCATGGAAAAGCGAGATATCCCCGTCATCCCCAACCCATCCCACATTGTGCCTATCCTGGTCGGAAATGCAGAGGTCGCAAAGGCGGCCTCCGATTTGCTGCTCAACGACTACGGCATCTACGTCCAGTCGATCAACTACCCCACCGTTCCCGTGGGACAGGAACGCCTCCGCATCACCCCCACCCCGGGCCACACCAAGGAGTACCGGGACGAGCTTGTGGAGGCCGTTGACGAGATCTGGACCCGTCTTGGCATCAAGCGCACCTCCGAGTGGGCTGCCGAGGGCGGCTTCATCGGTGTCGGCGAGGGCATGGCTCCCGAGTCTCTTTGGAACGACAAGCAGCTCAAGGTTGAGCAAGCTACCAAGGAGATTCTTGCGAGCGGCCGTGCCAACAATGGTGTCACCGAGGCCCTTCTTGAGCAGGAAGTCCAGCAGCCCGGCCAAGCTGCTGGCGCCTCTGCTTGAGGACCCTTGATTTGGCACGCTTGTTAGCCAGCCACTGTGACTTTGCACCAGCACAGCGCAGTCATCATGTTCCTTTCTTGACCACCCGTTTGAACCATGCTTTTTATTTTTTGACAGATAACACATGTCCTGTCGCTCTCGTTGATTGGACTGACTTGAAGAATTGAAATTCTTGGATTTTTCGTCCGCTGCCCGAAAAAAGAGGCATGCTGGAACCACAACACACACCGTTGTTTCCGTTTCCCACTCTACAAGTGATCATGTCCAATGTCTTCTTGACCAGTGATGCTGTAATATGAACTGATTCCCTTCCTGTCATGCCATTTGTAGATGAAACCCCCCACAAAGGTATTTAAATGATCGGGTAAACCTTTTAGCCGGCGTGGCCGGCTCTAGTTGGCGAGTGGAGCTGCAAAGGGCCGCGTCCAACGGAGGAACGGGGTAATTTTGACACTCCGTCTCCGTTCGAGAACCCTGTCGCATCAACGCATTGAGCATGTAGACGGGCACCCGAGAGCGCCGACGGCTGAAATCTTGTTCTTCTTCGTCGGCTGGAGAATGCTGTCTCAACCTTTTCTCCCTTTTGCTCCGTACCCGAGTGTCTCTCCTCGCCGACGCCGTAAATGATGGACCACTGCAACGAGCAGCAGCCGAAAAACCGGGGCCCCAAGGCCTGCACAACGTGTGCCAAGGCGAAAGCAAGGTGCATCGCCGGCCCCGAAGGAAGCCTCAAGTGCGACAGGTGAGTTGGGAAGTTTTTCAGCGGTAAAGGCGCGAGGCTTAGCGGCCGAGCGTGCCTGGCCTGTCCTAAAAATATAATATATGCAAAGTCGGTTGTGTTAACCTTGTCCCGGTTTCGCAAAACCAAAGGTGTCATCGGCTGGACAAGATATGCGTATCTCAGACCCCGGCTCCGCCCCGGGCCCGGAAGAGCCTCAAGCTGTCCAAGATTGCCGCGCTGGAGAAGCGCCTCGAGGAGCTCTCGTCGCAGGTGGTCCAGGACGGCTCGAGCCAATCGGCCAGCCCTCCCGCCCAGCGGGATGCAAAGGCAGACCATTGCTCCAGCCCCAGCAAGTGGGACTTTTCACACATCTTCATCAAGAACGGCGGCGGCGGCCCCCCGGCGGCCCATGATGCACCGGCCGCCGTAGAGATGCCGGCTCCGGCTCCCCAGCCGTGGGATTCGTGGTGGCCCAACCCCCAGGAGGCGGAAATGCTGCTGGGCACGTACAAGACCGTCTACGCTCCCCTGTTCCCGTTTGCCGTCGTGCCAGAGGGCTACACGTGCCTTGAGCTCCAGGAGCGGCGCCCGTTCCTGTGGAAGGCCTTCATGATGGTCGGTTGCTTTCTCGACGGCCCCCGACAGATGAAGCTCGGAAAAGAGCTGCTTGCACAGATCGGGCAGGCGGCCGTCTGCGATGGCGCCAAGAGCCTGGATCTTCTGCAAGGGTTGCAGATGCTTGTTGCCATGTGGGTCGAATGCACGATGAAGATGAAGAATAAGCGCTGATTACCAGTGTGCGTGTATAGGTTTCATTATGCTCTCAAGGGCTCCCAGGTGACGAACCTTTTGTTCCTTGCTCGGGCCATGTGCGTCAACCTCCCGCTGAAGGATGACCCGTCGCTTGAGGGCGAGGAGCGCGATGTAAACTTGGAAAATATGAGAGCGTATGCGGGCACATATTACTTAAATACCCTGTTAGTATCCCCTTTACCGTACCAGTGTTGGCAGCTAACACAGCCCCCACTCACAGGGTATTTACCACCAACAAACGACCAGATGTTCTCATGAACACCGGCCTCCTTGAGACGTGCTGCCAAGTGCTCGAGTCAACGATGCAGCGCCCCTCGGATGAATACCTTGTGAAGCTGGTCCGGGTCCAGCAGCTGGCCCAGTCCATATCGTTGACAATGGACATTGGCAACATGGCTCAGCAGTCCATGAAGCTTCCCCTCACCATGGTGGTGCGATCCTTCCAAGATCAGCTTGACCAGCTGACCAACTCTCTGCCTCCGCATCTGGCAAGCAATGGTACGTAGACGAATTGCTACATGCAAACATGTGACTGACCCTTTCATCAGATGCTCTCAGGAGCCACATCAATATTGCACAGGTGCTATTGTATGAAATCGGCCTTTCAGATCAGCACTCGAACGCGTCGTATGTCCCTCTCACAGAGCGCCTTCAGCTTCTATGGGGATGTGTCCGGTCTCTGCGGTCCTTTTACGACATCCGCTTCGCCCGGCGTGACGTTGACAAGCCTCGCTTCCTCTGCCTCAGCTCATCCGACTTTGTCTACGCCCTCATCACGGGCCTGAAGCTGCTGACGCTGCAGCTTCCCGGGTGGAACGTGGTGCAGATCCAGCAGGAGCTTAACATGGTCGACGTCATGGACAGCCAGATCCGCGACCTCGTCATCCTGATTGCCCACCGGAAATCCAGCCTCCTCGCGGGCGCCCTGGCCGGCGTCGCCGCCCCGCCGCAGGACGAAGAGCCGTTCGAGAGGCTGCTGCGCCAGCTCAAGACGCTGCGGGACATGGTGAAGCTTGAGCTGGAGCGCCAGACGGCCGGGTGCTCGACTCTGTCCGGGATGGAGCTGGGCCAGGACCTGGTGGTTCAAGACCTCGAAAGCGACTTCTGGCAGAGCATGGGCGCCGTCGACGTCTGGAATGTAGTGGGGGACCCGAGTGTGCTGGATGCTGCCATGCCATGAGAACCATGATGCCACGAGAACGAGCCGTGACTTGTCTGATGTGAACTACGTGTAATATTAGGAGCGGGAAGGGGCGGAGGGACTCGGCGTTTTTGGGAATACTCTAGGGACATGGCGGGCTTTTCAAAAGTTGGGTTGTCGGCAGAGGAATAGGGGGAACAGACTACTATATTGAGATAGCATACAGAACTCCCCCAACTTATATCTCATGTCTATTGTTTTTGATATTTGACGACAGATTCCAGCACCCCTTACTCTGTCTCGTCGTCCGCTCCCGCCTCCACTTCCACGGCCTGCACCTTGGCCATGGTCAACCACCTAAAGTCGCCCTGGGCCGTAGCCTGGCGGATGGCGTACAGCTCGTCGAGGAAGGCGGGGACAAAGGTGCCGGGCCCGCGGACCTCGGACCTCGCGGCGGCCATCTCGGCGGCGAGCTCGAAGACGACGACGCCGGCGACGGTGGCCAGCAGCGGGTCCCCCCTGTCACCGCAGGCGCCGACCATGGCGCTCACCGTGGTGCCCAGCGTGCAGCCAGTGCCCGTGACGGAGCCGAGGTAGGCGTGGCCGTTGTCGACGCGGAACGTGCGGCGGCCGTCGCTGACGACGTCGACGGCGCCCGTCAGGAGCACGACGGCGCCGAGGCGGCGGGCCACGGAGGAAACCAGGCGCGCCTTCTCGTCCAGCGTCAGCGACGAGTCCGAGTCCACCCCCCGCTGGAGCACCGATGCGCCCGCCACGGTGCGCATCTCGCCCTCGTTGCCCTTGATGACGGCGAAGCGGCCCGTCTCGAGAAGCGTCTTGACAGCGCTGCGGCGGACGGCCGTGGCGCCGGCTCTGCATCCAGGGTGTCGCCGTGTTAGTTGATACAATGCACATGTCCACACACACATGCGCATGATTCCTTTTGCTTTTCAGGGGGCAGAAATAGGGGGCAGCATCAAACTCACCCAACGGGATCAAGCACAATGGGGCGGTTTGCGTCGTTGTAGGCCTTGATGGCCTGGACGTAGTTCTTCAAGCCGTCTGGCGTGACGGTCCCCATGTTGACGACGAGGGCAGCCCCGAGGGCGGCCAGGTCGGCGGCTTCCTCGGCGTAGTTTGCCATGATGGGGCTCGCGCCCACGGCGAGGGCGACGTTGGCGGCAAAGTTCTGGACGACCTATACGAGAGAAAGAAGAAGAGCGCGTCAGATCACAATCAAAGTGAAAAAAAAAAGGCTGCACGGGCTTTCAGCTCGCTCAATCAAATACTTGCAAGATTGGTCATGTTGTGCGTCAGGGGCTTCGTCTCGGCCACCTGGCGGACGAGCTGCGGGATCAGGGCGACGGTGACGCTGCTCAGGAGCTGGCGCGCGGCCGCTGCCGGGTCCGAGGCGGCCATGATGGCGCTCACCACGGCGACGCCGTCGAGGCCCTTGGTGCTCGACCGGCACCCCGCAATCACGGGCGCCGCGTTGGTGCCGTTGATGCCGCCGATGCACACGGTCGGGACGGAGCCGAAGCCCGAGGCCGCAAGGGCCGAGAGGATCTCGCGCACGCCCGAGGGGCCGATGATGGACTTGGTATCCTTCTTTCTGTTGCGGGAAAGCAAAAGAATTGCATATTAGCTGGAATAATGAAAAGCGCTGGGGGGTGATGGTTTGCAAACTCACGTCGCCGTGGCGTACACGGTCCCGATGCCGAGATAGTCGGCTCCGGCCTCGCACGCCCGGAGCGCCTCCTCCTTGGAGCTCGCCGTGACGCCAATGATTTTGTCGGGGCCGAGGAGTTTCCTTGCCTCTGCGTAGGCTGGTGTGTCGGACCCCCCGCCACGGGGTTTGCGTCAGCTTTGCTTCCCTTGATTTGGTTGTCCCCCGCGCCAGCAGCGATGCAGCCTTGGTTTTCATACGCACCCATGTCATCCTGGCCGATGTGGACGCCCTCGCAGCCAATCTCGGCGGCCACGCCGACGCGGTCGTTGATGAGAAGGGGCACGCCGTAGCGCCGGGACACGGCGTGCAGCCTCCGCGCCGTCTCGACGGCCGAGCCGTGGTCGCTGTGCTTGTCGCGGTACTGAAGCACCGTCACGCCGCCCCGCAGCGCCGCCTCGACAACCTCGCAGATGTCGCGGTCGCCGAGGATGCCGGCCGTCGAGTCCGTCACCAGGTAGACGCCGTAGTTTACCGATGCCTTTGCCATGGTTTTGTCCTTTGCGTCCAAGTGAATCTTGCTTCTTTTCGTATGTTTTGTTGGAAACCTCTGCGGGTGGAGTCAATCCGGAGTGAGTGAATTGACGTCAACCTTGCCAAGGTATATATGCTAGGGCACAAAGTCACGACAGCTGGTGTATAACTGTCGTCAAATGTTGAGGGGTTCAACATCTTCAAGTCTACATCGTTTTACCAATCGGCATCTTCACGGAATAATAAAAACAAGATGCCATCGCCGAAATTGGCATTCAATTGGTCCATCAAGGTGCTCGAAATATTCACACCTCTATCAAAATAAAAACAAAAAGAACCACGGTCCCGTCCAAGGGTATCTTATCATCATCAGTCTATCCGTCTATGCCGCAACACCCAGGTCTCTCCCAACGCCAAAGACGTTTCACTTTTGTAATCCCTCCCCTTTCCTTTTCCTTTTCCTTCGCCTGTCCATCTTAGAAGCGCGAAATGTCACGTCCGAAAACCCACGTCACCAACCAGTAGACGGGAATCAGAAACTTGTTCCGGATGCTCATGCTCTTGGTCAGGTAAGCAGTGCGCCACAGGATCCAAGCAGCGCGGCCCTTGAGTTCGTCAGACTTGGACTGGTGGATGGCACGCCAGCCGCCGAGGTAGGCCATCGTGCCCCAGTTGCGGAACTTGAAGCCGGGCGTGGTGAGGGCATCGCCGTCGGTGCCGCCATTGAGCCTTTTGGCCAGGTACAAGGCCTGCTGGCTAGCCACCTGGGCCGTGGCGGGGAGCGTGCGGCCCTCGACCACAGCGCAGTCGCCAATGGCGTAGACGTCTGGGAGAGCCGTTGTAACGGTGCCGGTGCAGTCCCGGTTGCGGACCTGGACACGGAGGTGCGGGTCAACTAGAAACCCGCCCGACTTGTTGTCCTTGGCGATGGTGCCCACGCCCTCAATTTCCTTGCCCACCAGCTGGCCCACCAGCGGGTTCTGCATCAGCCCCGTGCTCCAAACGACAACGCCCGCGCCCACTTCCTCGGGCTCCTCCTTGATAGACATCATGAGCACCTCGCCTTCGCGCCGGATGCGCTGCAAGTGGTGCTCCGTCTTGACTCGGATGCCGTTGCGCTTGAAGACATCGGTGGCGTAGCTGGCCAGGTTCTGATCGAACATGGGCAGCACCTTGGGTGCAATGTCGTAGATGGTGATGGCCACAAACTTGATCAGCTCCGGGTACATCTTGGACAGGTCTTCGTGCACCAGATCGTGCAGCTCGGCCGCAAACTCGATGCCAGTCGGCCCGCCCCCGACTACGGCAAAATGCAGCAGCTTGCGGCGCTCGTCGTCGCTCCTGATCGGCAGCGCTGCCTTCTCAAACGCCTGCAGAACCTTGAGCCGCACGGCGCGCGCATCGCCCACGTCGCGCAGGAAGCATGCGTGCTCCTTGACGCCCTCAACACCAAACGTCTGGCTGTACGAGCCCACGGCCACCACCAGCTTGTCGTACGGCACCTCGAATTCCTCGCCCTTCTCCAGCTCCGCCCCAGTTCGCGCCGCCTCGTCCCGCGTGTTGGCCTCGACCCGGATCACCTTGCGCTTAAAGTCAATGTCTGATGCCCATGCTTGGTGGAACTCGTCCAGCCCGAGTCGCCGCACCGGCTCAATCACCGATCGGAACTCGAGCGTCCCCACTGCCGACGACGCTAGCAGCGGCGTAAAGACAAAGTGAGATCGTGGAGACACAAGGATGCGCGAGGCCTTGGAGGACGAGACACTCCTTGCAAGTGCGTACCCGGCCCATCCGGAGCCAAGAACTACGATGCGTTCCTTGGTGGAGTCTAAAAGAATGGAACCAAGGTTAGCGAATGGGTATGGCAAAAAAAAAAAAAGGAAAAAAAGACGAAAAGGGAAAGAAAGAAAATTGATTGACGAATCTTCTTCGGGGTTGGTCAATTCCCTTTGTCGTTTGTCTCCTTCCCCCTCTTCGCATGTTTGCATGTAAAGAAATGAAAAAGGAAAGAATTCTTACCATCAATTGCTCCTTCGGAAACTGTGCTGCTCAATCTGGCATTGCCACATCGGATAACATCAATTCCCTGCAAGCTTCGACGCAATTGCATCAAGGAGCGACCATTTGCGCGGGCAAATCCAGCCATGTCGACAAATAGCTCAGTCTCGTCACCCAAGATTCGCAAGATGAAGAAAGAAAGGGGGAGAGAAGAAAGGTGTCTATCAGTAACCGTCTTCAATTCTTCGGGCGTGGCGATGATGAGCTTTATTATTAATCGCTATTTACCAACGTCCCTGTCCGGCCCTTGATGTCATAGCGACCCGGCATTGGGTCCAACTTAATCATAAGCCGGCAGCTCCACACACGGATGCGGCTCTAATCAAAGCGCTGCGACGCCGCCAGTCGCTTGCTGTCACAAGGCCTGTCGTACCCGTAGTCAGCCTCAACGCCACGATAATTCGTCGGAGGCCATCGTCGCCCCCTTTCAATCACGGGCTTTTCCGGCGGCCCGTCAACGCATTCTTCACCGTACCCGCCTGCCCGACTCCGAGCCTCGGTGAGTGACTCACGGACGGGGCACATGCGAGGGAAGAAGAAGAAAAAAAAAGCAATACGCTCTTACACAAACAACCTTGTCGTTTTATTATTTGCCTTCTAAATATTTGACTTTTTGTTCTTTTGCTTGGTTACGTCAGACTGTCAGTGACAGCTCAACCTCCAAATTCCCTTGACCCGACCTTGTACTACTGTAGCATAGCATCCAGACTTTCTCCCAGAACTCCCTCAATCTTAAGAATCCATTTATGGGTTTCCCGCTCCACCACCTCGTCGTCGTCCTCCTGTAGCTCGCTGATCCGAGGTAGCATCTCGTGCAGCATCGACAGCCATTCCTCGCCAAGCCGGTCTGTCAGTGACTGCTCGCACTTGACCGCCGCCAGTCGAACCGCTGTCTGCTCGCTCTTGAGATGCTGCAGGAGTGCCGAGTTGAGCTCCTTCTGATGCGTTTGCGAGTCTGCTGCCGACGCTAGTTCTACCGTAGCGGGGATGAGATCTGCTGTGACATCCACCAAGCCAGCATGTGAGAATTGCTCCATAATCACCGGCCCAACGGCACCGAAGTGCGCTGGTGCTTGCCAGAAGTCATCCTGGTCATGCTCGAAGCAGTGTGATAGTGTCTGAAGCGCCCTGCTCCACAGCGCCTGTTCCTCGGCAACCTTGAGATTGGTCGACTTGAGGATCTTGACGGCATCTTCCACAACATACGTAGCGTAGTTGGTGACGATGGACTTGAGGTTGCCGAAGAAGGCTTTGAGGAAGCCGTAGACGGTGTATTGCCGCAGAGCCCGACCAATTCGGTCGCTCTTGGCCAACCCTGTTCCAGACCACTCAATCAGCTGCACAAACACTGGTCTGAAAGCCGCGTCGTTGAGCTTGTAGATCATCTTCAGCGCCTTTTCGTTCAGGCTTTCCTCAACGGCGTCCAGTGCTTCCAGTGCTTGCTCGCTGAGTTCACCCTTTGCATGCTCTTCTCGTCGTAGATCAAATGCCTTCTTGAGAATCTCCGAAAGTAGAGTTGCATTCTTGGAGATGCCAGACTTGGAATGCTTGTCGATGGCAAGGCCCAGGACGTTCAAATACTCAGCAACAGCCTAGAACAGTTAGCAAATTTTCATACACCATGGAGCACGAATTCTTACAGAGTATCCAGCTGTTTTCGCGCTCTCCCAGTTCCTTTCCAGGCCAGAGAAGATCTCCTTTGCCTCAAGCTGCTTAGCCAGGAAGTGAAGGCAGTCGACTCGGCTTTCCTTGGTCTCATCATCGAGATCAAGCTCTGCAGACTTGTTAGACACCTCCAGAATGCGATCCACATACGTAGAAAGCATGTAAGGGAGATGTTCCGCGAGCGAGCTGATGAAACCATAACTGGCCACGTGCAGCTCTTCGTCAACCTCGTCACCATCGATGCTAGTGTAAAGATATGAAACGGCCTGCGGGATGGCAACCGGCAGAACGGGCATGATGGCGTCTTGGAGAACATCCACCAGAGATGTGAGGCACAGCAGAGCCATAACCCGGAGGCGCTGCTCTGATTGTCCCAGGCAGTGTTCGCCGGCAATTGTAATGGCAGCTGCGACAACGGCCTCAATATCCTTCTTGCCATACTTCTCTGCAATCTTGTCCACGCAGGTAACAGCCGTGTGCTTGTAGCGGATGTCTGTCGAATCCCGAATTCCTGCAGTGAGCTGGGGCAGGAAGGTCAAGAGCACTGTTCTCGAGGCGGGATCGGTGTTGCTCTCCTGCTCAACGCGAACTTCAAGAGCGCGCAAGACCTTCTGCCTGAGAACCATATCGGGTCTGTCAAGAAGGTTCTCCACAGCCTTGATAAACTCCCCGATGGAGAGGAGATTGAGGAGGTTCTGGAGGGATTGGCCACATTTGTTGTGAAGACTCTTAGTATCCTTGACCGTGTCGGCCAGCACCAGAATGCCTTCGAGGAGAGTGGCATAGAGCTCGCGAGCCCTCGAGGCGTGCATGTCATCGTGTTCTGTGACTTCACCAATCTGAGACTTGAGTTTCTTGCTAGACAAAAAGCTGGGGAACGCTGAAAGTTGACGAAGCGCAATCTCTTGAATATCCTTCTTCCTGTCGTCCGTGATGCCAAGGAGGACGAATGAAATCCCAGGCTTCGACTTAAATAGGTCAGAAATGAGGTCGAGCAACTTGACAAGGGTATCCAGTTGCGCTTCGATGCCAAAGTTGTTCAGCAACTCCACAACAAACTGCAAGAGAGCGTCACTCGGGCCATATCGATCCACCAGCATGCTGATGAGGCCATGGAGGAATTCCTGGGGTCCAAGAGTCTCCACGAGGGCAACAAATAAGCCTTGCCTGCGGTGAGCCGGGATGTGCTCATATGCAGTAGTGAAGCTGACGAGGATGTCGGAAGCGCCAGCGACGGGGCTCTTCTGTCCTTGACGTAAAGACTCAATCAGGGGAGGAATAACCTCCTTGATTGTCTGAGAAACAACGTGGGCAGAGTAATCGTCGCTCTGGCGGAGCACAGAAGTACCCATAAAGGTGAAAATGGGCATCACACTGTGAAGCACCAGGTTTGGTGCCGTTGTAGCAAGGCTTGCAATCAACAATAGAGCCGCGTTCTGGACTACGGGGCTGGACGACTTCTGAATGCAGTTAACAAGCAAGTCGCCATATCCACCGGAGCTATCGATCTTGAGCTTCTTGTTGGACTTGTATGCGGGCATCATTGCCAGCAGACTGCGGAGAATCAAGTTCTGCAGGTAGCCCAGCTCGGATCCCACAACCGTTCTGAAGTGCTGGAGCTCCGAGAGGGCTGTGAAAAGTCCGTCCAGAAGTTCAGGGTGCTCGACCGGCTCAGAGTTTTCTACCAGCTGCAGAACATACGTGACCTTGCGAAGCGCATGGCTCAATTCCGGAGTAACCTGGGTAATTAAGCCCCTGTTGCCGTCCGTGGAGCTCGTGCGGCGGCGTTTGTTTGGTGGAGGTTCTGTGATCATCTTTGTTCCAGTTTGGATGGAATCGAGGAAGGAAGACAGGATATCGGTGGTAAGTCGAACGTGTCTCAGAAGATCCGCCGCTTCTGCTGGAACAATTGAGGCTGAATCGTCAGTCGGCTCCTGAGAAATTTCGAGCAGTTGCTGAGCAGCCATAAACTTCACATCGGCCTTCATCGACGACCACATTTTTCTAATGCGCGAAAAGATGGCTCGAATGAGGTCTGCCTTTTCTCTCTGCTCAGGATCGTGAAGGAACTTCAAGAAGAACTCCAAACCAGCAGTGTCATTGGGCACGACAATGTCGACAAAGCGAGTGTCCATTTCTGATTTCTCAAGTCGCTCAGAGCCGCATAATCGAGCCGCATCTGCTTCATTCAAACCGGCCCACCACTTGAGGGCGGGCAGAAGGAGTTGCGTTCTTGTAGTTGTAGAGACGCCGCGAACTTCATTCACTGTTTTCAAGAGTCTACTCTTAACCAAAATCAGGGGTGTGTTGACAATGTGGGAGGTAAGGAAAGTTAATAATGAGAGTCTTCCAGGCTGGGACAAGTGGTCCTTCTTGTCCAGAGCCGGGTTTGGTTTGATCTGGTATTTGCCCTGCTCAATGGAGGTTCTAAGGACAGCAGAAATATGTTCGGGATCCATGACACACTCCTCGACGGTGGGGAGGATTTGGAGATGGAGAATCTTGGCAACCACGTCAGGTGTAAGCGATGTCACATCCTTCGATTTGCCATAGAGAGATCCCTCGCCCCATGTATTCAATCCAGTAGAGGGCACCGGTGAGGTGTAGAGGCTTGTGAGCACGGTGATCAGGTCCGCAGCAGACTGTCTAACTCGCTTTGAGGGGTCGCTGAGAGCCGTGATGCAATAAGGCAGGAGAGATTGAAGGTCGGCTTTTTCGGATTCGCCCGCTTTGAGCCTTCTCTTCGCCATGTCCAGGGCTGCAACGCGAGCCAGGGCTGGGTATGGGCCGCACCAAATGCGAATGAAGAAGCTGAAATAGGTACACTCCTTGAAGGCTGTGAGCTGGTGGAGCTTCGGGCTCTGCTCAAACTTGGCGAGCAGTTCAGCATCTTGAGACTTTTCGGATACGATGGAGAAAAAGATGTGGCTAAATTCATCGAATATCTCTGCCGGTTGAGGCAAGAGGCATGGTGACAGGCCTTCGGGTCGGCTAGAAATCTCATCCAGAAGCGCGCCAATGTCCTGAGACGGCTTGGCCTGGTTAATGTCAGCCACTTCGTCGTCCTTGGCGGCCGAGGGCAATCTTCGGGAGCGGAAAGACAGATCAAGTTTCATCTCTAGTTCCTCAATATCGAATTTCACCTCCTCAATCACGGACTGGATAATGTCGCCAGATTTTCCGGTGTTCTGGGAGAGTGTGATGAGAGCAGATCCAAGCTCCCTTCGAAGAGCGCCATCCTCGTCATTGTCGTCGTTTAGTCTGTGAGCCGTCAAGATCAGGGACTTGAAGATGACGGAGATTTGCTTCTCCTTTAATATTGTGCCGCTGAGGATGGCCATGATAGTGGCAAGTCCCCGAGAATCACCCTTTTTCGTCAGCCGTTCGATCAGGGCTAAACACAGGCCGTTGGCTAATTTGTCAACACGGCGCTCCTGTCCAATCTCAACAAGCAAGTTCCCGACATCTGTGACCTTCATGAGGGCCTTGGTTGTCTTTCCGCTCATTTGCTTCGCAGATCGATATTGCGCGAGGATAGCCAAGCACACAAGCCCAGGTCGCACAGTCTCGTTGGTCCAGCCATGGACCGTCTGGTCCATGAATGCCGTGACGGCTACATCTCCGAGGCTCCCCTTTGCTACAAACACAGCAATTGCCATGTATGAGGCAACCTGGATGCTGGGAACCTTCTTCATAACCAGCGACTCTGCAAAGATGGGAACCAGCCTGTGGAGTAAGGCCTGGTCATTTTCGCTCTGCACAGCTGACCTTCCAGACTTTGTCCTGTCCAGAATACCACTGACGGCCTCAGTCATGATGCCAGCCCAGAAGGAGATCAAGGCAGGGTAGTGGAATTGCATGCGGCAGGATTCAAGAGTGTACTCGGAGATGAGCGTAAGGAACGCAGGGTGGTGAATGGCCTGGTGAACCAGAACCGATCGGGGTGGTGAGGTGACCGAGCGAACGTAAGGGTCAATAAATCGGAATTCGTGTGGGATTTTGCTCGGAAGGATAGATAGAAGGGTTGCGAACGCTGGGATGGAGTGGTAAGGAAGGAATGCCAGGAGGAGGGCACTGGTGTTTTCCTCGTGGATTCTAGCAAGGTCAGCAATCAGTTTCGCCAGAAGAATTGATCAAAACATACTTGAATCGGCGAATCAACCACTCGATAGCCTTGATAGCGGGCATGAGCCTCAGTCGACTGCCAGCGAGACGAAGGAAAGCTTCAACGCGACGATCGAGTTCCTTGTTTTCGGCCGCGCTGAGTTGAGTACGGTCCTCATTTTGACTCTCCTCGCTGAATATGGTCGACTGGAACTGCGCGAATCTAGAATCAAGCTGGCAGAGCTCTTCGAAGCCTGGGTAGCATGTGGTGTACAGAGTCTGGTAGCTCTGAGTTGCGGCAACCCGAGGCTCCCAAATCAAGGACTTGGAGTGAGCAGCCTTTTGCGCCTTGACATTGAGGGTCGACTTGGAGTTGGCGGCCACCTGCGCCAATTGGGCAGCAAGAGAGGTCGCCATTATGACAAGCGCAGCGCCTCGGGCTGCTGGGGGTTGTTGGCGGGGGGTTTCGATAAACTTGGCTTTCACAACATCAAAGTGAAGGCTGCGCCGAAATTTTTTGGCACGGAAAAAGACGAAGGACGGGGATTTTTTGTTATCGATAAGAGGACAATGTCCAACCACAACGGGTTCATGTCTGTTGCGGGCCACCCCACCCAAGGATCCACCGCCAATATCTAAGTATCGTGCTGCGAACCCCCAATAACCCCCAAACCTTCAAGTTTGCTCGTGTCTCTGGAATTTGAAATTGGAGTAGATAGGGGGTGAAGACTGGGATTTTTCTTTTTTCGTATTGCTATGCCTTTATAATCTCACCTTTACAGGCGTCCAGCACGGCTTTCAATTGAGCGCAGCCGTGAGCATTGGGCAGGAGGCCAGCAATCCCATGAATGCATACGCATTTTGATGCTGGCTGTCTGTCATTTATGTCCCCAATATTATATCCAATCGAAAAACCTGATACAAGAATTCCATTGTGCTCAGCCAAGGCAGCTTTCCGTCTTGCGTATGGTATTTCATCCGTTCAATTCACAGGTCCACTTTTGTCATTGGCGTGGAACCCCCGCACTGGCTGTGGGACAAAATGAGCGGCATGATGGGACCGCAACCAAACATGCCGCAACTTGACCATTCGGGACTCAGCTGTCTATTAATTCAACCGGGGAGACCTTTATCTTTTGGCTTGCACTAAACTCTTCCAATCTGAAATCTTTTCTTTCCAAAAACCGCGCATCCTGAGCGGTGTCCATCACTCAGTACACTTCCTCCAATTGCAGTCATGGCGGTAAGATACCCTATCTACCGTTCACTTCAGAGCCTGTGTTTTAACATTGGTCATTTTCAAAGTCCACTTACCCTCAGCTTGTTCTTTTCGGGGACTCGCTATTCCAGCACGCTGTGGAAACCTTTGGCAGCTTCTCTCTGCAGGGTTCGCTGCAGCACCGTAAGTTAAAACCAGACTAGCATGCCAAAAGAGACCAGAATGCTAAATTTCTTGAAAGACTTCTGGCGGCGGCTTGATGTGGTGAACCGTGGTCTATCTGGGTGGACCTCGGCCCACGCCGTCCAGCATGTTCCTCATATTTTCCCGGAGCGCAACGGTGATTTAGGTCCTAAAATGGACTATCTGGTAACCGCAAAGCCATGAACTAAACTTTCCTTTTGCTAACCCGCCAAGGTTGTTTTGTTTGGGGCAAACGATGCTGTCCTAGAACTTCCTACCACGTCACAGCATGTTCCTCTCGAGCAGTACAAGCAGAACTTGACCAAGATCGTCAACCACCCTCGCATCACTGCTCACAAACCTAAGATCCTCCTCGTCACGCCCCCTCCCCTAGATCAATTCAAGGTGACAATTCGCAACTTGGAAGCAGGCCACTCTCAAGCAATCCGAACTTCGACAAACAGTGCTGCCTATTCTGAGGCGGCTCGAGAAGTGGCTCGAGAAAACCCCGGAGTGGTGCTTATTGATCTGCAGAAGGCCATCATGGACAGGGCCATAGAATTGAGCCCTGGAGACCATCAACCCGGTGGACCGGCTCTGGGCTCGCCTGAAAATGGAAAGTCGGGCGCCCTCAATGAACTTCTGCCCGATGGGTTACACTTGGGAGAGGAGGCATACAATATTTTCTTTGAGATTCTTCGTTCGGAAATCGGCCAAGAGTGGCATGGTCTAGCTGACGATGACCGCACGGGATGGGTTCTCCCTGACTGGAGAGCAATTGCACCAGAAAAGTAGTGACAGATGTAGACGACAGTAGATCGACACAGTAGACAGAGAATTGGTACTGTAGAAGTTAGAATTAGAACTCAACGTCAATCCATTTTAGGCCAACCAGTCACGGCACGTGAGCAACAAGATCAGACACGGGAAAATAGTTCGATACCTTGGCATGAATAACTTCAGTCATAAACACCTGACCAATGAGGTCAGAATTACGAACTGATCAACTATGAATCCCCAAGACGGGAGTACGCGCTTCCGGTTTCAACGCGGAAATACGGGCACGAAGCAACCACTCTTGTTTTTCGGACTCATCCTTACTGTTTTCGGGTTGGGGTTGTTGTCGAGCACCAAAACAACCAAGAGAGATTAGATTGGCTGTGAGGTCATTGAAATTTGATGCTCCTTCAGAGAGAATTAAGGCTATTTCTATTAAGGAATGCAGCATAGACAGAGAAGAGGCTAGTCATCATGGCACGTTTTTGTATTGAACCGTCTTTTTGTCCACTGCGCTAGGTGCCGATGGTGTTACACACCAAGAAAACCGCCGGGCTGCTCGGCAGAGAAGGTGCCGAGACATGATGCAATCTCTCAAAGCAATCGTGTATTCTTATCTGCGGAAATGCTGAGGCTATGAGGCAAGCGTAGGCAATTGAGTTGATTAATGCAGGAATGAAGGCGGGTTTCGAAAGCCAAGCCCGACTTCTCGCCCGAGCCAGGCACTCACTTCATCACTTCAGCCAACGAGCACACCCCCCACAAGCGCTAGAGCAACCGCCACGTTAGCGCGCCCCCCGCCCGCCCGCAACCGACAGACTCCCATCCATGCCAACTTATCCTTGACGTTGAACGTCCAACCGTGCCCCATTCAACTTTATATCCTCACTCACCCGACATCGACTCACGTCCGGCTATTGCCTCTTTCCCGTTGCCACATCCCTCTTTATATCCCGAGATCGCCTTCCACCGAAAACCCGACTGCTGCCTCGTTCGCCTTGCTCGTCCGCCTCCTTGTCCCCTGCTTGCGCCCGAGCCGCACTGCCATCTGTCCCTCCCAGCTCAGACTCGACAATAACGTTGAAACCCCCTTTCTTCAACCGAGATCCCACGAGCCTCCGCGTCAGCTTCCGCCTCGCGATCCCGTATATTTAGTCCTCTGGTCTTGGCCATTCGTTGAGCCTTCGTTTTCAAGGCCGTTTCTGCCTCCAACGTCTCGCCATCCGTCAAGCTTTACAACTGCAGCGCCCGCACATTGCCCAATTTCAAGTCACACTCGACCGATCGCTTCTCATCTTCCTCTCCGCCAAACGCGACACCGTACATCTTACCGTTCACCAAATTGATTGATTCGTTCCAGACTTTGAGGTCACGCACTTTGCAGCCGGGCGATTCTTCATCGATCGCCCTTTGTCGCCACAGGGCCTCTTGGTCTTTGCTCGGCCATGTGGCGGGGGAGGTGGACCTCGTGAACTGATACCTGGGGATCGAGGTCGCAAGAGTCCAACAGCGTTGCTGGGAATACGGAATTTGCATGCATCCCATGACTCCATGAGGCGCTGTGAATAATCACCAATCCTCAAGCTTTCGTTCTTTGGAACCGCCCTCCCCCTTCCATCGTTTTGCCACAGCTGCGAGACTTCCTTGGCTGTCCAACCGCTCACTTGTCTACGCTTCCGCATCTCTCTCCTTTGCTTGCCTTACAGCTGCACGCCCGTGTCTTTGTCTGTGTTGCCGCAGCTTGTCGGGAATGGATCCACGATTTCCTGCCACTCGTGAGGATCTGTACAACCTACAGATGGAACTGAAACAAGTCCAGTACATGCAGAGCAACCATGCAGACCGGCTTTCACGACTAGAAAAGCGCCAGGCAGACGAAGCCTCAATAAAGTCTGTGTGGAACTCTCCTTTCCCCGGCGTCCTCAGCGGCACCCCGCAAACAGGTAACTTTTTTTTTATTATTCCCCTTACACAACCCCGCCAAACCATGAACAATTCTAACCATGAGTCCCAAGGCCCGGTGCAGATGCCCCACCCGGATGTGTTTGATGATTTGGATGAGCAGGGTGAGCAACTCCTAGGCTCCCTTCATCTAGGTCCTGCTGAGGAGGAGCCAGTCCGCCGAGGCGCCGCATCTCGGGCCAATAGCGTTCGCTTCGATGAGAGCGCGTTACACGGATCCAACTGGGCTGGCCAGAACAGCCGTCATTCCGGCGATTTTGGCCCTATGCGGCCTGGTAGCGGCCTCATGATGGAGCGCTCGCTGTCTCACAAGTCGGACGGAAGACACAGCTCCGCTGGCCATTCGGTGCATTCTCATCACTCAGTTGCTTCAGGTCGAGCCAGCAGCTTAGGCCTCGATAACAACTTCGCAGTTGATGATGACGACGATAGCTCCTTCAACATCCCAGAGCCCCCGCCTGCGTTCTTTGTTCTAGGCACTGTTCCCTCCATCATTCGGTGTTGGCTAACCACAAACTTTGCACATGCGACTCTGCTTTACGCCGACGTCTGTTCCGGGTCTCAAAAGTCTACCGTCGACTATTCCCTTCTCACGGAACTTGATCTGCTTGAGGAGATTCACCGGGATGTTGACGGTGTATTGCGTGTCAGGCTAAACGTGTTTTTTGCAGAAGCCGTCATCACTCATCATGGAAACCGGTCTGGCAGTCCGAGGGGGCCGGTTCCCTCCGTCGCCATCTTCTTCGATGTCGTCGGTACCGAGCTGGTTCCTCAACACACAGAGCAAAAGCCAATTCGCATCTTCATCGGCAGCGATGCGCTAAGGGCACACTCTTGCGACATTCTCTTCTCGCAAAATACCATGACTCTTTACAGCAGTGATCGTGATCGTCTCCAAGTGCCGTTTGTGCGCCCTGAGCATGATGCCGTGTTCCGAAACCTCTGCACCACTAACATGACCCACGACAAGCACAAGCTCAATGCCAATGCGACCCCATTCGTTCTTGGTGATGCAGGTCAGATTCCAACGCAAGCAGGCAACTCTGATGCAGGATCCAACCCGCGGAATGACGACGAGTCTCACGGCGGAGTATCACCAATGGCCTCGCAGGTTGTACCTGCCAAGGGCCCCGGGGCCAGCAGCAACATGTCTGATGCAGGTGCCGATATTGACAGGCCAACTCGGGACGTCGGTGGCTCCGACTCTACCAACAAGGAGGGAACAACCAGGTCATCATCTTCAGAAACACGTCGGGATTCGACTGCGGGCATATGGGGTTCATGGCGTCATGGCACGAGCAACGGAAGCGACAATTCGCGAGAAAACGGGCCCCTCAGCGGGTATCAGCCAGCGGGCAGGGGCAGTCGCAACATGAAGGTCTTGAGACCCCAGAAATCGGGTTCAACATCTGCCAGAACTGGTGCCTCATACGAGCCCCCTCCTTCATCCAAGTCTTCGAGCGATGGTCGACGCAAGAGTCAGCCTAGCCTTGGTGGTGGAGAGAGTGTCAATGGCGCTATCAACCGATGGGACGCGAAGCGCGTAGCCAGCATCAGCGGAGACTCCAGGCCGCAATCGCAGCCTCAGACACAACCGCTCGCGAACCGAGAGGCGCGCAATGCGAACACGCTGCCGCGATCCGCCAACCCAGTCGGCGTCGCCTCGGCCTTTTCGTGGATGACACCTGCGACGAAGCCCAAGGGCACCACCACAGGTATGGATTAGCATGTAGGATGCGATGGCGGTCAGTTGAGTGTGTGTTTTTCATGCGGTTTTCTTTTGATGGTTTAATTTTTGGACTCCCTCTAGATGCTGTCCACGACTCGCGCGGGACATGTTTTCAACTAGAAATAGTAGAGGAGGAAATTCACATTGCCATCGGGTTGGGGGTTGGGGACGAAGTAATGTTACGTAGTCACGGCAGCTCGATGTAATTCATGGAAACTTGACAGAAGACGGCGCTGCAAAGCCCATCAAAAACAATGCAAATCAAAATGGCAAAAAAATGCCGGTATCTATAAGGCTGTGCTTCGAGGTGTCTATTTTGTTTCTGCCGTGTTGGCTAAGGCTTACCCTGGCAAACATATGTGTGTGTGGTATATATCATTGCTCAAATCTTGGGAGCGGGAGGCAGGACTTCCCAGACCTTCTTTGTGTCGGCCATTGAACCCTTGACAACGGTGATGAGTTCCTTGAAAGCCGGGTGAGAAGCGTCTCCAACACATTCGTACATCCAGCTCTCGCTCGAAGTGACAGTGATGCCGGGCTCGGAGCGCAGGCGATCGAGGGCAATGCCGATTTCTGCCGGGTTGCAGCTCGACACGCCATCGGCGATGACGTAGACAGAGTGGCCGGCGTTGCGCAGGTCAAGGGCGGTCTGGGTGATGCAGATGTGGGACTCGATGCCAACGAGGGCGACCTGGGCGGGCCCGGATGAGAGGTCGGCCTGGACAGCAGGGATGAACATGGAGAAGCGCGTCTTGTCGTGGGGGGGCGCAGGCAACATGGCGGCGAGCTCTGGCACCGTCGGTCCCAGCTTGGCCGAGGTCTGGGTAGTGGTGATGACGGGGACGGAGAAGGACTTTGAGAAGCGGATGAGCTTTTGCGTGGTGAGGACGCTGCATGGTGGGAAAATCAAAACTTCTGATCAGCAATTGGAGGATGCGAGCGGTCGTGGTCTTGAGGCGAAGGGAGGCGGGGTGAATGTGGTGGGACATCGTACATTTTGTCAAATTCGTAGATGGCGTTGCGGAACTTGTCCTGTATATCGCATACTCTTGCAATTGGCTCTAGTTAGTGCTCCGGGAGCCTCCTTGATGTTCATTCTCCTTCTTCCCAATTGGAGCGGGCCACATACAGGATCGCTGGGTTCTCTACCGGAGGGATTACAAGTCAGCATCATGCCACGAGCAGTGTCCCGACAGACATCGGGCAGCACTCACTGAACCGCAGCTCGCTGGGAGCAGACGACGACATGGCGCGTATCTGGAAGGCTTTGGGATATCGATTGGATTGCGCAGAAGGGGTTCCGATGCCGGAGAAAGGTGTAGAGGCGCGGTTGAGTGAGGGTCGCGGGTGATGATGGCGCAGCTGCGGTAGGTAGTTGCGGTGGACGGAGCCAAGATGGCGGCTAACAGGCGGGATGTTTGGTCGCCTGAGGACACGTCGACTAGTGAGGGCGATGGAGCACGAGATGGGCATGGCCAAAGAAGCAGAGCGTCACGTCACGGGAGAGAAGGAGCAACCTGTGAGGGGCAAAAAAATGATGATAAGGGCTGGTCAAACAAAGGAAAGGGAGGGGCGCCCGCTTGCGAAACAGCAGGAGGGGCCAAAATAAAAAAGGCAGCACTGCGAGGAAGCAGGGCGCAGTCCCCAATGATGGAATGGGTTGCGTGCAAGACAATGAGTGAGTCCACACAAATCAAAGAAGATCGATCGGGCCCAAACTTTTGGATCCCGGTCCCAGCGGCTTGTGGAAGTAGGCGGGAAGCGGGGGGCGGGCGAACACATACTTACGGGGTGCATTAGCGGGGCTACGCCGCTATCGCCCACTGGGGCTTGGAGGTCCCAGCAGGGGCTGTTTAGTGGGTGCCCGCTATTCCAAATACTTTGTCGCCCTTCAGTTTCAGTTTCCACCCCTCCCCGGCTTGCCGGTCCCAGTCGGACATGTTTAATTCTTGTCTACCCCCCAAACGCCGATCAAGGGAGCCAACCTTTCCTCATTGTAAGACCATTGATTGGAAGATTTTATAGACCTTTCTCTATTTTTGGTTTGCACGTCAGTCACTGACTATCCGCATCAGAATTCAAGTCATGGCCTAATTTCCGTTTTTTTATTTATAGCCTGGCCATTCAAACCAAACCGTCTAGATATGTCAACAATAAACAAATGCAACCAAAAGCGTAACAAAAGAATCAATGAACCCTAACTCCACTATATGCATCCTTATATCCTTAATCTCCCTCAAGCATTCACTTCGGCGAACCAGGTTCGTAGCAGTCCCGCCAGTGCGCTTGGCAGCTCTTCCAGGTGGTGCACAATCAGATAATACTGGAACGGAAATGTGTCGAGGTACCGCTCAATCACCACGCGGCTCTCGCCCCCATCCCTCACGAACTTGGCCTCCTTCAGGTCCAACACGCTGTCTCCCTTCCTCTTACTTGTGTCGTCCATGATGATGAACACAATCATCACACGCTCCTCCATCGCCTCGCGAAGCTGTCTGCGGATCGATTCATGTGCAGAAGACGGTGTCAAGCCATCAGACAGAATTAGTGCCAACTGCCACAGGTCTGAGTTTCCACTGCCTTGCTGTCGCGCCCGGCGGAACGTCTCCATTGTCTGTTGAATAAGAAGCCCAATGTCGGTTCGATCCTGCGAAAAGTTGAACTTTTGCAACACCTTTGCGCCTGCATCAGAAGCAAAGGGGTCTGTCAAGGCATGGGCCGTAAAGACGTCGGCACCAAAGCCCATAACCCCAACTTGGCCAGCTTCCAGCATGGTCAAAGATCGCGATACCATCACCAAAGATTCCATAGCCAGGTTCCCAGAGGATGATTCTCCCATACTCTTGCTGTCGTCTACGCAAAGCATGATCTGGTAAGTGCGCTTGGTAGGGATAGCTCGGCGCATCCAAATCTTGTCCCGCTTGTAGCTCGATGCAATGTACGGAATGATGCGTTTAATATTGAGTCGCTTACCAGTGCGGAACGCCCCAGAGAGCTTTGTCGACTGCGAAGGCGTCAGGATAAGTCGGAGTTGAGATGTCAAAGCCAATGATAGCGAGTGCGTCTTAGTCTGGAACTCTGTCCATTGCTGCATCGCCTCGCCGAAATCTCGAAGTGGGCGTTGCTCATCAGATATGTGCGTGATTGAAAGCTGCGTCGATGTCTCCTGAATTTGAGCTTCCTCATCGTCTTCTTCGGCCATTGGTGCGTCTGGCTCCGACGGTGTAGACTCGCGATTGAAGTTGCCCTGCCTTGTCTTTACTCCTGATCGGGTGTCATCCTGCTCCTTGTCGTCGTCTTGCTTGTTCGTGTCAGAGACATCCGCTGCATCAGTAGTATCCATCTTGTCAGGCTCTTGTTCGGCTTCTTCATCCTTATCTTCGTCCATCAAACGACTTGAGGGGTCTTGTTTCTCTTCATCAATGGCCATCGATTCATCAATAGGTTGTGCTTGATCATCATCAGCCGTTCCCATGGCCTGGGTCTCTGAAGCGTCGTTGTCATCTTGGAGGTGCTGGAACTCGCGTCGACTTTGATCCGCCTCCGGGTCCTGTTTGGCATCTTGCTTATCATCGGTTGGGTCTGCGCTCTTGATGTCCTCCTGTTGTCGGTGCCATCGCTCCAGAGCGTCGCCAAGCTTCTTAAACGGGTCGCTTCGTTCTGATTCGTTGCTGTCTTGCTCCTGTTCAGCCTTTTCCACAGTGTCCTGCGACTTGGACATTGACCCCTTGTTGCCTGCACTGGTGTCTTGGTCGGCAGCGCCATCTCCCATCTCGCCATCTTCCTGCTGGGCTGCATTATTTTGGAACTTGTCGTCAACATCCATTGACTCGGCATCCTGGTCTTGGCCAGAGGTTTTGACATCGCTGGGTGCTGCATTCTCGGTGTCGGCTGTAGCATTGTCCTGCGGCGGTTGTGTCTGATCTGGCTGTTCCTCAGACTCTTCAGGCTTTTCTTCTTCTTCCTCCTCAGCCTGGGGTTCCTCTTGAATTTCATCGGCACCAGCCATGTTTTCTTCCGGTGTTTCCTCTTCTTCTTCTTCGACTTGCTCATCATCTCCAGCCTCTTGCTGCAGCTGCGCTTGGGCGGCAGCGTCTTCAGATTCGTTATCCTGATCATCTCCCATATCCTGATCCTCGGAATCTTTCTTTTCTTCCTCAATGTCGGATAAGTCGTCCAAAGCATCATCCTCGGAATCCGGTTCGTGCTCTTCTCCCAGATCAAGGTCCATTTCGTCAGGAAGAGCAAGCGTATCGTTTTCTTCCGCAGTTTGCTCTTGTCGGTTCAACTCTTCCTGGGCCTTCACGTCCTCCTCCTCGGCGCCAGCTTCCTCATCCTCTTGCTCGCCAGCGTCTTGCGCTTCTTGTGCTTCTTGCTCCTCTGCCTTCTCTTGTTGTTTTGCATCGTCATCAGCAGCCATTGGTTCATCGTCCTTCTTCTGGCCCTTGGCCTTATCTCCTTGCTGGTCCTTTTCTGCTTCATCCTCATTCTCGCCATCCCACATCTTCTCGTCTACAGCAGTAGGGTCAAGGTCATCAACGTCTCCTGCTTCTTCGTCGTCATTATTCTCTTCTTCCTCCTCTCCATTCTTGGAGCCTTCCTCGTCATCATCAGCTCCATCCACGCTACCCATATCACCTTCAAGCTCCTCGTCTGCCATGTCTACGGCATCCTTTTCATCCTCCATTTCGCCATCCTTTTCTTTATTGGGCTGTTGCGCAAGTTCAGACAGATCTTCATCAGGCTGGATATCCTTGCTGATATCCTCGGCACCTTCACCGTCTCCAAGACCAGTTCCAGATTCAACCTTGCCTGAATCGCCAGAAGTCTCCTCGGACTTTTCCTTGGGGGTGCAGAATCCCTGGGAAGCAATCTGGGTGAAAGCATTGGTCATGCTGTATGACATGTGTGCCAACGCGCCGTGAATATTGACAAGTTGGGCAATGGATTGCTCGCACAGCATAGCAAATTCCATCAGAATTGGTGTCGCGATAGCCATCAATCCCATTGCTGCTTGGCTCAAGTGCGGTTGTTCGAAATTGATACACGCCATAATGTCCATACAACTGGAGATGCCGCGTTCAACTTCATCAATATGAAGCTTCTTGATCAAAGATTGGAATCCCTCACTGTGCTTTACAAGCCAACCAGGTTCATCTTCTTTCCGAGAAATCTCGTTTGCAGCTTTGCGCGCGCCCTCAACAGCGACCAGAACCTTATCGCAGAGTGTCGATACAGCATTCGTCAAAGTCGACAGCTCCAGGTCGTTGGTCGGCTTTTCGATGATCTCAGTTCTGATTGTAGACCAGCTCTGCACTTGCTGTAGAATGAATTTGAGCTTGGGCTGTTCCAAAATGATTACTTGGAGAGCACTTTGGAAGTTGGCTAGTTCAGATGAAAACGCAGTCTCTATTTGATGGATAGATTCTGAGTAAATGCCTTCCGGGAGCTTTCCAAGTGCAAGATACTTGGATTGGATAGTTTGGAATCGGCTGCACCAGGAATTCAACTGATCAAGAACCTGCTGGTGTGATGTCTGTCCAATTTTCGCATGGATTTGAACAAGGCGGTTGGAGAAGTTGAGGATTTGAATCAACCAAGGCAGTAGGCGGGACCAATCAGACTGCTGTATTGTTTGCGTAAGCGTGCCATTCTCAGAATACTTTCCAAGATGTGTGAACAAATCCAAAGATGTCTGAAGAGATACGAGACTTCCAGCCGCCGATGAAATTGAATTTCTCTGCGCCACAAGTAAATTGAGCATCCCCTCAACAAATCCAATACTGCGTCCAACCTCAGCTCCTGTGAGGTCTTCCGAGTGCTCTCTAGCAGCATTTCTCGCCTTGGGGGCAAGATCCAAGATCTTGTGAAAGTAATATTCGATAGCTTTAATAGACTTGCTTCCGGAGAGTTCGATAGGCTGAATTGATGCGAGGACAACCGAGAGCGATTCTTGCTGGGCAAGTTTGTCCTGTCCGAGGTTGTGCCTCAAGCCCATTTGCCGAAGGTCGCGTAGGGTATCTGCGAATAACTTGCGCTTTCTCGTCTTCAAGTGTTTGACTTCGTCCTTATTATCATCGGTCAACGTGGAAGGTGTTTCTTTTCGAAGCTCGGCCATTGACTCGTTCAAGCTGGAGACAAACTCGTCCACAGTTTGAGGGAGTGTGCTTGTCATTTCCGGGGCATCAGAAACCTTTCGCATCACGGAGACCGTCTTGGAGACATTAGCAAGTCGTCGGTGAGTGTTGATCCAGCCAGGCATAGACCCATCCAACACAGAGAAAGCATCAGGTGCTACTTCAGCAGAAGCGCGCTTCCCGTTCAATTGTCCATCACGCTGCACGCTTTCGTCAGGGAGCCCCTGTTCGATTACTTTCTTGGCTTCTTGGCCAAGAATGCCTCGGAACTTCCTCACAAGTCGGAAGAGTTTCTGGTGCGACTTGCGAGCACTCTCTCGGAGGGCGGTGATGTTTGTGTCCTTCCAGCTTGCAACAAGCAAAACGTCCTTCATCTTCTTCTCGATAGGAAGGCGACCCTTTTGGATTCCCTCCTTCATCACCTTTTCATATCGAGAATAGTAAAGAATAAAGTTAGTCAAAGAACTGAGAATCACTTGAAGAGAAGGATAGTCTTTGATCAGCAATTGAAGGTGGCTTTGCAGTTGTCTCAGCAAGGCTAAACGTGCCCCAAACTGGCCAATGATTGAGGTTGAGAAATATGTTTCGAGGTTATCAATAAGAGAAACAGAATAGCTTTTCAATTCCTCGAGATCGTCGACCATAGAGAGGGGAACAGCAATGACCACTTGGTAGGCAATGAACCACCAAGAATAAGCATCATCCTGGCATTTCTTCTCCTCCATGTCAAACAGGTTGGCCCAAGTTGAAAGCTCTAGTCGTCGCCAACGAATTACAGTATCGGTGAGGGCATCGTGGAGAGGAAGAACAGCATATTCACGACTAGCCCATCCTCCAAATTGCCATTCATAGACATGGCCATGGAGATGTTCCACCTTAGGTAGGACTTTAGCAAGTGGCTCGGTGTGAATAAGTTCAAGCAACTTATCACAAGCTTGCAAAACATCAACTAGTGGCTGCATGTGTCCGATCTCATCAACACGCTGAAGCTCGCGGAATCGTGCCTGGATCTTGTGCACAAGGGCAACAAGCTGACGAGCCTCCGGAATATGAGCATCCGTGTAAAAGTTGTACGATTTATCCACAGAAGTCGAAGCAAGAGAGTCGATCTTGTCGTTGGCCAAGAGCATGGTACTTGCCAGCATCTTTCCATTGAGGCTTCTATCCACGTTTGCCTGGTCCGAACTTTCGGCAGTGATGCGATGGCCTACAAGACGGCAGAGGTCTTCAAGAGCCTCTGCTGGCTCCTTTCGCTCAAGAAAGATGCGCTTGTGGGTCTCTGCAACACGCAGGGACTGGTCACGAACCTCATCTTGTTTCTTAACAGTTGGGGCGCTGCTCTCATCCTCTTCATTGTCGTAACTGGGGAAAAGTTCGTTGAATTCCTCTGCATCCATCTCTTCCTCGTCTTCAAGGCTACCACGGAAACGGTAGAGGCTACCTTTTTCAGCCTCCTCTCTGCGGTCTGTCTCCAGCTTCTTGGACCATTCGTCGTAAAAGTTGTGGAAGCTTGCAAAAACAAGTTCACGGGCCCGAGCCGAAATTTCATCGATTCCCTCAATGGAAACAACCGCTCCCATGTAGCTGAGGAATTCGAAACTTCGCGCTGAGAAGGCGCCCGACTTTTGGTCCCATATGGAACCCCCGAAGAAGGGTACGATTTGAAGGAGCTCCTCAGAGGCTGAAGCAAGCTTGGCTGCTGATGTTGCATCACACAACGAAAGGCCAACCAAGAGACATCGGAGAAGGTTTGATGTCGGCCGTGTCATATCTTGGTACGCCTCGAATCGAGCAGATAATCTATCCAAGAGTCTGAGGACATTCTCTTTAACAAGCTTCAGTTGCTCAGTGGCGCGGGCCGGTTCAGACTCGATAAATTGGAGCGCTGAAGACAGGTTTGGTCCAGTAACAGTCTTGAGAACGTTGGAAAATTCAGCATGGAGCCGGCTGAGCTCTGATTTCTCTGGTCTGTAGATTGGCTGCACCTCTTCTGGCAAGGGGCCCATAGCAGCTGACTCTTCTTCAAGAATTTCAATGCGCTCACTCGTATCTTGGCCAGTGAATTGTTTTTCAAAGGTTCGGAGGGCATCGATATTAGCATGAAGAAGACTGTGCGTCTCTTCAAAAAACTCCCGCTCCATTTTCGGCCGGCTCTGTGGATCAAAGACGCGGTCTGGGACATACAGCTTGACAGTTCCAATGCTGAAATGGATCCAAGCAAATGCAGACAGATAGGCCTGTTGTTCAACTTTTCGCTGAGCAACGGCAATAGCATTCAGCAGTGGGATAAAGTGCTCGATGGTGATTTTTTGGAAATGCTCAACTTCAATGCTCTCAAGTAGTTCGCGGACGATGGGAGAATCGGAATTCAGGGCAACCATTTCCTTCGTCGCATGTTCCAGAGCTCGAGTTGCAATGGCACCGAGATTGTTTCCGTGGGCGCCGAAAACCTCCAGCACCAATTTCCACAATAGCATGTTCAGCCTCGAAATTGGGTCAATGATAATGTCAGATGTAAGGTCCGCAAACTGTCTTCCAATTATAGGCAGCTCTGCCTCCAGCAAACTCAGCGAGCCCAACGGGACTGATCCCAAGGTCTCCAGTTTCGACCAAAATGAGGTTGAGAACTTTCCATCCCAAGGAAATTGATTTTGATACACCAAGTTCTCGACGGATTGCAAAATTGCAGCTTGTCGGGTTGAACTTGCAAGCATCATGCCCGCTCTGGTTGGGACATCAGACAATACCATCAACTCCTGTTGGAGCGGGTCAGAACCAGAACCGGCGGCCAAGGAACCAAGCATAGAAATCTGGCGTAATGTCTCAAATTCCAATGCGAGGAAGGGCTTCAAATCGACCGCTTCAGTTCCAATTCGCGACTCCAATGATTCAATCTCAGCGGTAAGATCATTGACCAACCCGTCGGCATTTGCCACTTCTTCTCTGAGAATGCCTGATGCCTTCTCCAGAGTGACCATGGCTTTTGACAAGTCAGAAATAGAAGCGCCCACCTTCCATCGAAGAGCATCAAATCTCCCACCAAGCCTTTCTACCTCCAGCGCCCTGTCAAGGATCGCTTTGGTAGACAGCGGTGTTGGTCGGAAGATCTGCCAAAGAGTCTCCATACTCAGACCTGTTGAGAGCTTAAACCCACTTGTGAAATCCTTGTTTAACTTGTCCATGATATAAAGAACGAAATCGCGCACTCCACTCTCCGCAGAGGTATCCAAGTATTTTGTAAGGAGGTTGGAGCCTTGCGCGAGGTGTGCTTGAAATTTGGCGTCGTCAAAGTCGGTTTCACCAGCAAGCTTAATGGTTCGTTGAATATAAAGCACAACAGCTCGAAGAATTCGAACTCGATCTTTCCAAGTATCAAACGGAGTAAAGTCGAGCCCAATCCATTCTCGCATCGCAGTGATAGCAGCTGAAAGAAAAGAGGCAAGTTTAACAGTGGAGTCCTTTGATACAGCAGCCACCTGGCCACTGACAAGCGATCGTTGCAAGCGATTCATGGATGTCAATTTGGTAGCTTGGGCCTGGCGATGCTGCTCATCCAATGTCACTTGAAGGTGGTAAAGATCACGATTGAATTCCAGGCCTGCGGCAATCCACTTCGCTTCGTCATGGATAGGTAGTAATTGTGCCACGGGGTAGTTAATGAGGGGATGAAGAGGCTACGCCCAAGTTAGCACTATATCTTTACAAGACAGATTTTCTGATACATACCTGTGCATACATCAATCTAGGAAGAGATGTTTTGGGTATTTTGGTGTAAAGATCCGCAATAGAAGTAGCAGCGGCCGAGCCATCAGGTGATTGAAGGAACTTAAGTAGCTGTTCCAAGCTTTGCTGGAATTCGGGTGTGTCAGTATCCCTAGTGGGGAGAGAATTAACGAAGCGAGGAAGAAGAGAAAGATCATCCAACGACAATGTTTCATGGGCGATTTTTGTCGCTTCGAGGCATTTTTGCTCTTCGGAGATGGACTCTGATATTTTCTGGGACACATGAAACCTGTGCAGACTGCTCTCGACGCCTGCCACCTTGTCAAGACAGGTTTCTGGTTCGGGAGGAGGACTATGAATATGGATTTCGACGGCGCGGTTTCGCATGGCTCGTGAAAGTTCACCGTAACGAGGATCCATTGTCAAGAAAATACGGAAGTCAGGGTGAGGATGGACGACTCGAGGTTCACCGCCCGGGCCACAATGTTCGTTGATGCTCAAAAACCCATTGGGCTCCAGGAGAGAGTTGAGTCTGTCCAATACCGAGGCATTGCACATATTTGCATTGTCTAGGACTAGCCATTGTCCCTGCTGTAAAGCTTTGACAATGACTCCATCCAGCCATTCGAAACGAGGATTATCGAGTACCAAAGGACCTTGCAAAAGAGCCAGCGTCTGTGAAAGAGCGACAGCAACCTCAGATTTCTCGGGGAGACGAGAAAGGACTGCTTCGGTGGAGGATGCAATGATAGATAGGGTATTTAAATCCCCTGTAAATCCATCCAGTAGATGAAGGTGCTCCAATACCTCCTTTGGAACTTCTCCTGGTATCACAGACATAACGGATGTCCGCAAGATTTCCCGCAGGTTTCGAAGAGAAGCATTGACCTCACGCAACGGATCAGCTTGTTCAAAGCCACCGACCAGGTCCATGGTATCAATATCTGCGTTCATGGGGAAGACCACAAGTGACTTGCCAGCAAGAGCAGCGACATGCTCGAGGAGAACAGACTTTCCGTACCCAGAGGGACTGCTTAAGATACAGGGGATGTTCTGCTTCACGCAAATCATGAGAGACTCCAGCTCAGACAGTCGCGGAACAATTTCGATGTTGGGAAGCTTTTCTGGTTGGGAATTTGGATGTCTATTGAGAAGAGCAAGACCCACTTGGCCAAATTCAGGGCTGATGTCATGATAAAGGGTGCGGCGGCGAGGAGGGGTACCAGAGACGAGAGCAAAAAGTTTGTTCACTTCTTCGTGATCACGTTCCGTGCGGAATCGTTGCCGGACAATGATGTCAAGGAAGTCATCGGCTTGAGCGGTTTTGAGAAGGGGGTCTGAAGAGTTGAGAAGCTTCAGCCATCGGAGAACATCACGAAGATTGAACTCCCAGGGACTGCCCTGCACACCAAAGGACCTCTCAACCACAAGTTCATGCTCAAGGTTCGACACAAATTGGATCAGCTGACTGATAACCTCTGGCGATGTCTCAGGATAGTTGTGCGCCGCAATCAATTTAAGATCATCATCTGAGAAAACATCGGCATACACAACGATGAAACGGTTGACAAAAGATGCAGGCAATCCTTTACGGCCACCTCCTTGGTGGTGAGGATTCTGTGCAGCAAAGAGCCGGAAATCCGGATGGCGTTTGAAGACTTGGTCGAGTTCTGAAACGTAAACCTCACCACGGTGGTCAAGACAAGCATTGAGACCCTCGAGCACAGATTGGGAGGCGAGGTTCATCTCATCAAGAAGAACCCATTCACCTTTCTGCATAGCCTGCAGGAATGGTGCATCCCTCCATGCAAAGTTACCCGCTTCCGCTCCTTCAACAGGCACATCAGTACCAAACAGATCCATCAAATCAGTCTGATCCGAAAGATTGATACGCGTGAGTGGTCGTCCACATGCCTGTGACAAGGCTGCGACCAGCGTGGTCTTGCCAACTCCAGGGCTTCCTTCAAGGAGAATAGGCTTCTGCATCTGCAATGCCCTGAGAACTCTCATAGCATTGAGGCGTGTGGTTGGAGCGTGGAACGCGAATCCTGAATCTGCTACACCCGAACGGTCGCGTGGGATGCTAAAATGACCAATTGTAAGAGACTCGTCATCCATTGTCAGCTCAGGGTGCGTCTGGTATACTTCGGACACATCTTGGCCAATCAGTTCGCTCAGCTTCATGATACAGGCTTGTCTTTGCTCGTTGATCGATTTGGGGTCAGTAGCAAGAATAGCAGAAGGGTTGGCGCCAATACTATCTATAAAAATAGTAGCAGCTCCGTGTACCAAAGAAACGACTGGATCTTCAGATTGAAAATTGTTGATGAACTGAACCCAAACCAGGATTTCTCGGACTGAGAAGGGGGCTGTGGCCATTGCCCTGTATGTTTGTCCAAACCAAGCGGCAAATTTGACAATGACATCCACCAACTTCTTGGAGCGACCAGAAAGCTTGGTCCGGACGATTTCATAAATATCATCGCTTTGCGACAGCGGGGCAACCCAAATCTCAGTAAATCGGTTTCGCAGAGCAGGCGATAGCTCCTTTTTGCCAAAATCGCCGCCAGGGTTCATGGTAGCGAAGAATTGAAACCCATCTGCTCCAACAACAAACGAATTATCGATTCCCTTTTCGGCAAGCAAAAGGGTTCTCTGGGGCTCAAGGACGGAGTTCAGCCGCTCGAGAACGGAATCGTCTGCCAGAGAAATCTCATCAAGCAAGAAGAAATGGCCTTCTCTCATTGCTTCCACAAGGCTACCATCAGCCCATTCAAACAAGGCCTTGCTTCGACTCTCGTTTGTTGCAATCTTGTCCCTAACCTGCTCTGGGACATTTTGGCTTACTGATGGATCAAGCGCTTTATACCGCTCAAGCCGATCTTCCACTGAACCAGAGAGATCTACCCCCAAGGGTTGTAACACATCTTTGAGATCTGCATCAAGCGCTTCGACAATGGCTCCCCGGTTACGAACGGGTCTTTGTGATCCAATAAGGTCACCCGTCTCTGTGTTTTGGTGAGCATTGACAATATGCAAGTTTTGTTGTAGAGCCTCGGCAAGGAGTTGAACAACTGTGGTTTTTCCACAACCAGTTTCGCCAACAAGGAGAACGGGCTCATTGTTACGCAAGGCTCGTGAGACAAGAACGTAAAGACGTCGCATCGCGTGAGTCCATACCACACCTTGGCTGTTTTTCTTCTTGGTGAATTGCTTGAGTTCTGGTGCAACATCGGCGGAATACAGCTGTTGCGGATCAACCTTGACCTTGAACACCTTTTCAATGACTTCTTTCACGGCGATTCGTTCGTCTTCATCTCTGACTCGCTCGGCAAGAAGCATAAATCCATGAGCGGCGATTTCTTCACGAGTTTCGGCTTCCCTGAGAGCCCAACGGAACAGGTCTCGCAGAGTGGCAAAGCTGTCCTTTTGCTCAAACAGCCTGCTCGTTTGTCTAAGGCGCGAAAGTTCTTTGTAGACGGACACAATTCTCCTGCAGTCGGGGGGTGACGTGTTGCGACTTCTCTGCTGTAGAATGAACTCCAACTCATCCTCCGGAATATCATCAAAATGCAACTCGAGGAATCGGTTTCGGAAGGCCCGCGAAAGCACCTTTCGTCCTCCATACAAGCCAGGAGGGTTTTGCGTCGCGAAAAGAATAAAGTTTTCATGTGGTCGAACAATTTCTTGGGTTTCGGGAATCAAAAGTTCTCGGTTGTCGTCTAACAGTCGATTCAATGCCTCGAGAACATCCGTTGGCGCCAAGTTGAGTTCGTCAAGCACGATCCAGTGACCCTTGCGCATCGCCTGCACAAGGATGCCTTCCTGGAAACGCAGTTTTCCATCCGCACCGGAAACATAAGTGCCCAGGTATTCTTGAAGGTCGGTATGCTCGTGATTGTTGATACGTACAAACTTGTTGCCAGTAAAGTTTGCTAGATATTCAATCATGCTCGTCTTTCCGGCAGATGTAGGGCCCTGAATAAGGATCGGGAAGCGGCGCGTTGAGGTTGCTCTGACGACGTTGAGAAGGTTTCGTTCGACATAAGGAGTAATGATGTAGTCGTCTCTCTCGATTGGGGTCTCCTCTCCTTGAAATAGCCAATACTGTCGGTCACGGTCCTTGTTCTTAAATCGCACATACTGCCTGCCGTCATCAGGATGCTTGGGTGGCTGAGACAGCAATGATTGAGAGTTCCCATGTCTCTCAAATATATGATGAGAGATCAGAGGCACAAGCATCTTCTCAGATTCACGGTCAAGAAGTGTTAAGAACCCCATAGAGAAACCCTCATACAAGGCTCGCCTCATACCATAGGAAGGTGCAATCAAGTTCACATAGCTCAAAACCCGGGTCAAAGTTCGGAGACTGAAATGAGGAACCTCATTTGCACCATCCACTATCCTCTTCTCTTCGGCCAGACGCTTCGTGTTGAGGTAAAGGCGCGCGATATCATCCGCCGCTTGGTCGTTCTTACTGCTACTGCCTCCCAAGTACGTCTTGATGATTGTGAGTAAATCCTTGAGATCCTTGTCTGGGCTGGAAACATATAGCTCGGTAAATCTAGACCTAATTCCGATCGGCAGGTCACGTTTCCCAACATCTGTGGCGGGATTCATGGCTCCGAAGATGCGGAAATTTGGATGTGCTTCAATCTTCTCAATTTCTCCTGTTTCAGACAGGAGAATAGACGGCTTCTCATCGGGTCCCGTCAGAAGATCAGCGATGCTTTCCAAAGTGTCAGGGGATGCCAAGTTAATTTCGTCCAAGAGCACCCAGTCACCATTTCGGACAGCTTTTACCAGATTTCCTTCTACAAAGGAGAAGGCAAAACTATCGCCTCCGGCGATCTGAAGCTCAAACTGTTCAAGGTTGCGGGCGAACATATCCCACCGCGGTCGTAAGTCAAGCAGAGTCTGCAATTTTGACTGTGTCTTCCGGCGCTTTGTTGGTTGTTCATCTCCATTTCTCGTTTTAGACTGTTCATCGTGTGCTCGTTCAAGCTGATTCACTATCATCTTAAACATTTTTGGTGCTTCCTTCCAGAGCTTCAATACTCTGGACCACTGGCCCTTGGCAAAGCATTTTACAACTTGGTCAAGGTATTTTTGGTTCTTTGAGGTAGATATCCCAGTCGCAGAAAAAAGATCCTCGAATTCTTCCTTCAAAGGTACAGCCAGAGTTCGCATGTTGACGGGCTTGAATCCACCGAGAAGATCTCCCACTTCGCTCTGCTGGGAAAGGTTGACGGCAATCAGCTTGTGGCCGAGTGATTCGGCAAGTTGCTGTACAACGGTCGTCTTTCCGATACCGGTTTCACCAACAAGCAGCACTGGCTCATTTAGCTTGACGGCAACGGAAATCTGCTCGAGAAGCTTCTTGGCATGCGCCGTGCTAGCAAATGGCCGCTTCGATTTCTGGACTCGGCTACTAAGCTTCTTCTTCCGCAACACCACTCGCCCGATGCTGAATTGAGTTTCGCTTTGCTCCAAAGGGGGTATATTGGCAGAGATGTAGTGCTCCGCCCGATCTTTAGAGAGCTGCATCTCCTCAGCGATCGCATAGATTAGTTGCTTTCCAATCTCTTGGTCAGGACAGCTTCCCACAAAACAATCGACAGCCTCCATAAACATCCAGTCCCGGGTTGTCTCGCTGATGGGCTCGCTTCCAGATGTGGCGCCAGCCGCAAGCAAACATTCCCTCAACCTGCGACACCATTTCAAAAGGTCTCTTAAAGTCATTTGGCGATCCATAACTCCACGGCCCCCAGACATCATGGTTGGATTCTTGCTCAAATGCGAAAGGCGATTGTAGACGGCCAAAATCCCCGGAATGTACTTTTCAAGAATCGGATGTGTCTGCACGATAACATCCTGCAGCTCTGGTGGCTCAAGGGATCGTGTGTAGAGGGATTGCCAAAAGCGGATTCCCACAAGACTCGGGAGATTCTCTCGTCCGTTCATGCCTCGTGAGGTTCTCACTGTTGCAAATAGGCGGAAGCTACTGGCTGCTTGGATTCGTTCTCCTCGGCTTGGGATTAGCAACTCCTTGCGCTCGATCAATGGAAGGAGCGTGCTCAAGACTTCGGTCGGGGCTCGATCCAAATCTTCGACCAGTACCCATCTTCCCTCTCGGACCGCAGTAGTCAAAACACCAGGGCGCCACTGAAAGCTTCCTGGCTTGGAGTCAGTGGAGTAAAGACCGATGAGCATTTTGGCATCGGTTTGCTCATTTAGATGCAGAGTCACCATGTTCGAGTACATGCCAAGCTGCTTGGCAATCTCGTGGACAAGGGCAGTTTTTCCTACACCAGGAAGGCCATGGAGGAGAATGGGATCAGAATCGCGGAGCATGGTCGCAAGGCGTTCAAGGTTGTCCGTTGTCGTATCAGTCAAGACGAGGTTTGAAGGCTCGCCTGAAGGTCCGAGGGGACATGGCAGTATAACATTACCATAGGATATAGCATACGGTGTGAGTGATTGGACACATGGGGAATCGCTAATGTCATCCTCTTGTATTGACTGCAGCTGTTGGCGAAGAGTAATAACGGACTTTACTCGGGCTTGTTCGTGCAGGGATAAAAATCCGTAGTCAATCGATCTACCATCAAAGTCTGCAATAATAGCTTCTTTCTTTCCGACATAGTCTTGAACAAGAGATTCGAACTTCAATTCTGAACCATAGAGTAACTGCGTGAAAACTCTGATAGCAAGGTATCTCACGGCTCTGCTTTGGTGGTGAAAAAGAGTCTGCATGAGCGCTGGGGAGGCAAGGGGCGCGAAATTACGCGAGTCGAAACTGATCAGCCGCCAGGCAACCAAAAGGCTCTGCAAAAGATCGGCTTCATCTTGCGGTGCCGACTCTGAGTCGAGTCTTGGTGGCGGGAGGCGTAGTGAAGGCGAGCTGGTGGATGTTGATCGAGCTTGGGAGGGGCGCTCGAAAAAATCCGAGAGGAAAGGCGCAAAAGGCAGCAGTCTGGATAGCGCAGAGTATATTCCCATCCGCTGCTGCTCGTTGCCTGGTGTCAGAATCCATCGTGCGCAGATGTCGGGAAAGACCTTCTCAAAATGCACAAAGATTCTCTCTGTAAGTGACGGGATGAGCGCCGCCTGTGAAACAGCATCCAGCAGCTTCGTCGACGACTGGTCCTTGATAATGGCCAGTAATTCTGAGGGCAGATGTTCCAGTACAGTCGCATCCTGGAGGAGCGACCTCCTCTGCCGCGAGACGTCAACCATGGCCATGATTGAGTCTGTGTCGACGATTTTCACTGTCGCAGCTGTTGATTTCCTTCACCTCACATGCAGTCTGGGAACTTTTTTTTTGAGATGCAGGGATCCTTTTTTCGGCGCTGGCACCACAAATTTTCCGGGTCAGTCGAGCGACCCACTAAGCCAACTCAGGCTACCCTGGAGAATTTTCAAATGGGCATAAATCGAACAAATATTGTAAGTTGCGTGTGAGGATGAATACGATGTCATTTTATTTTTATGTGGTTGAGTACATGCTCTTCTGGTCTGTATGTTTTTCTAGGTAGTGGTTTCTATGTTTTTGAACGTGGCTTAATTCAAGTTAAAACGTTGACTTTCACAGGCAGTCAGTCCTACACTGCCATCAACCTAAGCAAACTAATTAAATCTGAATTATAAAAACGAACAAAGAAGACCATACTGAAACAATCCAAAACAATAACGAGCGACTAGAAAATGTATGGGAAGAAATGAAATTGCACATGTTCAGCCCCTCCTCTTGTGACTGACAATCGGGTTGTTAAATTTCACCCCACCATTAGTGGTCTCACATAGGAACCTACGGATATGTTGTTACTTCTCCACATCCCTTGCGTCAGGATGGTCAATGGACGGATAAACTACATTGCAATAGAAAACATCAATGAATATTGAATATTGATTTCAGAAAATCGTGTTGGTGCATGTCTAATCACGGATTACTGTTGCTCATGACACTCGTTCTTGGTGGCATGAGTGGCTTGATTTTACAAAAGCACGGGCCATAACACCCACGTGACAAGAGCGCTAGCCTCCCCAGGACTGTCGACAGCTTCGAAAAACTTCAAGACGTTCCCTCAGACGCCCGCCCGCGACGACCCTCACCACGAATTGAGCCAGCTCCCAGCCCGATCCTCCCCAGCAACAATGGCCATGTCTTGCAGATACGCCGCGCAGAGCTGCGCTCGCCAGCTACGATCCACCAGCGCCGCCCGGGCCCCCGCACAGCTCCTCCGTGCCTCCGCCGCCTCGAGAAGGTGGAACTCGACCGAGGCTGAGGCTCCCGTCAACCCCAAGATCCAGACCATTGTCGACCAGATCAGCCAGCTGACCCTGCTCGAGACCGCCGACCTGGTCTCCAGCCTCAAGGTAAGGCGGTGCGGCTCAATTGGCGTATGGCAATATCGGCTGACCTGATTTTTTTTCCTTTTCCTTTAAATAGAGCAAACTCAACATTCCCGATATGCCCATAGGTGGATTCGCCGCCGCCGCTCCCGCTGCTGCCCCCGCTGCCGCCGCCGAGGAGGCTGAGGAGGCCGCTCCCGCCGCCGCTGAGAAGTCCCTCTTCACCCTCAAGCTGTCAGCGTTTGACGCCGCTTCCAAGGCCAAGGTCATCAAGGAGGTCAAGAACATGCTCGGCCTGAGCTTGGTGGACAGCAAGAAGTTCGTCGAGAGCGCACCCAAGATGATGAAGGAGAACGTTCCCAAGGAGGACGCAGAGAAGATTATTGCCACGATGAAGGAGCTCGGCGCCACCGTGGTTATGGAATAAAGTGATCATGACCACAATGAGAAACGGACGAGCTGGGACGATAGAGAGGCTGGATCGTATGTACAAAACCATGTGTACTAGTATCTAAAAAAACAATTACCCTTTTCAGAGTAACGCAGCGTGAACACCCATGGTGCATTTACAGGGTCATGTAATTTCTGCTCTGTTATTGAATGCTAGAATGCCGTGGCATGACACTCTTGAATCTGTTTTCCCTCTCCGAACCAGAAGTTATAACCGCCGGGTATCTCTGTTACTTTTAAAAACCCTGCAAATAAACCTATATCTTGTACCTGAACGCCGCCCAGAATACTATAATGAGAATGTGGTCAATGACGATCGCCGTTGGAAGCCTTGTGGTGGTGACAGGGCTGCGTCTCCATTTCCTTTTCGAAATCAACCAACTCTTCAGCGATCAGCACATCATCGTCCTCGCCCAAATCGCTGGTCTCTTCCCAGAGTTTCTCCATCTCAGCATTGTCGACCTTTGGAATGGCCCAGATGCTTTCACGCTCCCGCTTGTGGCGTTCACGGTCTTCCTCGATACGCTGCTCAATCTGGCGCTTGTCTAGTCTTTGAGGGGCGGTGCGCCGTCCAGGCTTAGGGATTGTTTGCGAAGGGGGGATATCAGTCATTTCAACATCACCACTTGGCGAAGCAAGGCCAAGGTCATCGGCGTTGGTTTCTCGTTCCTTGATGACATCCTCAATCTGCGTAACTGCCTGGGATTCCAGATAACCTTTTCCAAGAAGACCTTGAAGAACCTGCCAGAGGATTTGCTTAGCCACAAGAGCATTTCAAGGTGCACCCGTATATCGGGGTATATATGACTTACCTTTCGTACAACTTTCACATTGGCGGCGCCGGAGCCATCATCCGGGGCAACAGCGTCCACGACACGGATAATGTCTCGCTGTATGAACCGAATGTACTCGGCATGGCCGTCCCGCTGCGCCATGTCGAGGAAGTGCTCAATGAAGTACATGATATTAGCGCGGGTGTTCATGTTGTTCTTTGAGGCTGTGTCAGCGTGTACCTCAGTAAGCGGCCATGTGCAGACACTTACTCGCTCGAGCTGCTCCAGGATGCAGGAGTGCAGATCCTCATCCATGTCCTTGTATTTGAGGGCATACTGGGCAGCCTTTTGGGCAGAGGCAACGGAAGCATTGAGATGCTGCAGCTGCGAGGTGAAGCGCATGCGCACCTCGAAAGGATCGGCCATGGCGAATGTGGTGACGGACTGGCTCCGTGCCTGCGGTTGCAGGGCGTGCTGTGTGTGGTAGGTGTCTGCGTGTGATGAGTGAGATGGCTAGTGGCGATGCCCGGGGAGTGTCTCGGAAGTTCGGCTCTTCAGCTCCAGCTGGCGCATGAAGCTCTCACGACCAAAACCTGGGAGGGTCCAAGATGCATGGATTGGACGGATTGGACGAGGATGAATGGATTGTCGTTAATAGTGGGGGTCGTGAGTTGCCCGGCCGGCGTCTGACGGGAGTCTGTGCCACCAATATAGCGGGTGGGGTGACAGAATACATGGAACAAGATGCAGACTTTTGGGGGATACGGCAATTTGGAAAAGCTGTGGCGAGATGATGGGTATCTGAAAATGCGTAAAATAAAGACGTGGTACTGTGATTCAACATGCTATTTTTATGGAAAAGCTACTTGAATTCTCTTGGCGTCTCGTATGTTCGCTTCTTGAGCTTCCTTATATCTGCTACCCCCCCAAAGTGTCGCATGTTTTCTGTCACCCCGCCCGCCACCTTTCGCTTTCGGGTCGACTTGGGTACACCTAGGGTTTTTCGGGTGTGGCTTGTGTGGCGGTGTAGGCGGCAAGGCGCGCTGACGCCCCACTTGAAGCGAAGTAGAGTGAAAAAAAAAGCAAGCCTGCTTTTCAGCTCGGAAAACGCAGCTGGGCTAGTTGTCTATTTCGGGTTGGGTAGAGAGGCCGTAGGTGACGAAAACGGGCACCCTTGATGCTTCAAGCTGTTCCTGAACGCAAAGCTGTGTTCCTGGCCCAGAGTCAGCCCGGGCCGGAGGTGCCGAGAGGTGTAGTACAGCCCACTAGCCGCATCGGGCTTCCGGTGAGGTGTAATCGCGAAGCAATCAATCAATCCGTAGGGCCATCCGGGGGTGGTGGCCGCGGGCAGGGAATCTGCCACTGGAGAAGCGGGTCGGTTTCTAACTTGGGAAAGAATCGGAAACTGGGCGAAAATAACACGCATCGTCGAGGCCTCATCATCTCCTGACGCGTTGATCTTAGTGGTGAGACCTTTGCCAGCCAGCACACGACGAGTGTCATTTTGCCTCGCTGCCCCTTATCCGTTTCTGTCACCTGTACGTGGTATAAGACGGGGGGCTTGTTGTGCATTGGGCAGCAGAGGCACTTTCCGTAGCCTGGGTGTTTTTTTTCGTGAGGTAACAAGTCGTTGCTTATGCCCTCACTTTGCCCAAACCCTCTTTTTCCTTTTTATCTGTCCCCTCGCCCATAAAAGTCGCCTTGACTCCTTTTTAATCTCGTCTTGATCATCCCCCGTTGTCCCTTCTCCTCTTTCCCCTCCCCCTCCACACACCTACTTTTCCTCTTTGGCTAGAGGAAAACTTTTTTTCCATTTGCCTATCAGTACCTGTGTCCTTTGGCATTTAAGTACCTAGCTGTGATAGACAGTCCCCCTTTCACCGCAAACTCTACTCCATAAAAATCTATTTTCCACATCCACCGCTTCAATGTCTAACATGATGGCTCTCACTCCCTATGGCTCTGCCGGGTCTACTGACCTCACCATGGCCGTCGTCGGCTGCGGTAAGTCTCCCCCCCATATATACCGATGAGGTGGTGGATTCTCGTCTCCGGTACGGCTACTGTCCGCCGTATTGGTGTAGATGTTGTAGTGCTGTACCGTAGTCGCCCATCCCCTTCCCCAGCTTCTCCTCTCCCCCTCTTCCCCATTCTCTCCATCCCGCACCCCCCCATATTTCCCTATTCCATGTTGGTGGCAGGACCAGGTTACTCATTGGGTCGTTCGGTACAGGTACCATGGGCGTTGCCATTCTCAGCGGCATCCTGACATCGCTTTCCGAGATGCAGGGCCCCAAGCCCCTGCAGACGCCCAGGTCCGGCACTTCAACCCCTATGGATGAGGTGCCCCAGAGACTGCCCTCGCGCTTCATCGCTTCCGTCCGCACTGCTGCCGGTGCCAAGAGGGTGAAGCAGTGCCTCTGGGAGCACTCGTCTGTTCTCAAGGTTCTCCACAGCGACAACATCTCCGCCATCAAGCAGGCCGAGGTCATTCTGCTGTCCTGCAGGGCTGTTGATCTCAGGACCATTCTCAGCGAGCCTGGTATTTCCAAGGCTCTTCACGGCAAGCTCCTGATCAGTGTTTGCGCTGGTGTGACTGTGGATGACATCGAGATCGCTCTTCACGGCACTGTTCCTTCCAAGGACCCCGCCGAGGATGGCCGATGCCGTATTGTTCGCGCCATGTGCAACACCGCCGCTGTGATCCGCGAGTCCATGACCGTTATTGCTGAGACCAACCCTCCTCTGGACCACGAGACCGAGAGCCTCGTCACCTGGATCTTCAAGCGCATCGGTGACGTTGTCTACCTCCCTGCCTCCAACATGGATGCTTCAACTGCTCTATGTGCTTCTGGCCCCGCCTTTTTCGCCCTTGTACTCGAGGCCTCTGTCGACGGTGCTGTTGCCATGGGAATTCCTCGCTCAGATGCTCTGCGCATGGCCGTGCAGACGATGAGAGGTATGACTGGCCTGGTCCGAAACGGCGAGCACCCTGCCCTGCTCCGAGAGAAGAACTGCACCTCTGGTGGCTGCACTATTGGTGGAGTTCTTGTTCTGGAGGAGGGACGAGTCCGAGGTACCGTTGCCAGAGCTGTGCGGGAAGCTGCTGTGGTGGCAAGCCAGCTTGGCAAGGGCGTTGAGCTGGTGAATGGTACCCGATTCAACCCCAACTAGCGTTGCGTCAACATCGACGAAGACGATAGGATGAAGCCAGCTCAGACCAAGACAACGCCAGTACCCAAGTCCTAACTGGACCGGGAAAGTGACTCTTGTTCGAACGTGGCTTGCAAACCCCACCCGCCCATGATTGGAGAGACGGAACCGGGCCTCATTCAAGAGGCCCAAGAGTCGACGCCTCCTCCTCCAATGGGTATATTCTCTAGTTGATTTAGCACTTGGCAGGCCTTGAAGCGGGTTTTTAGAGATAGTACTCGATTTTGCTCGTTCACTTAGACGGGGTTATATAGGTACAATTGCTATTACATAATACAGTTCCTTTTCAAAGCCCAATACCTCACTCACTTGCTGCGCCTAACAATTATTGTAATGAATCCGAGCTTTCCTTCCCATATACACATGCACGTCGAGTTCAAGCATCCTCCACGCGTGCTTTCTTGCTGGAGCTCTCTCCAACCTCCTCATCGAGCTTCCGCTTACCATTGGCAGACTTGGGCTTGGAATGCTTTGAAGACCGGTCCGCAGCAGCGAGGATTCGAGCATACTCCAGCTCGACACCTCCCAACGTCTGTTGCAGCTTCTCGATGCGTTCGCTAGGCTCAATCTGAGAGAGAACATCCTTATTGTGTCGGTAGAGACGCTGCTTGACAATCAGCTGCCACAGTCGCTCCTCGTGACTGTCTGCCTTTGTAGGGGAAGGGACCTCATCGTCCAGAGCCATTGTTGGCCGTACCGAGAGGGGCAACTTGGACATGAGGTGCATTTCGAGAACTCGAGAGAACTGGCGGGGGGCGATCTTTGCCTTGAGGCGGATACTCTCGAGATCCTTCCCTCCAGCAATTAACTGAGGAATAGGGCCAGACTTTGGGATAGTGACCTTGGCATCAACGCGCAATTCATTAAACTCTGGAAATGTGCGCAGGAATTCCAGGTCGCAGACGTCTCGTAGATCATCAAACGCCTCATTTGGATCCTCGACAGTGAATTCGTGCGTTTGCTCGTGCTTGTGGTAGTGTTCGAAGATGGTCTTGTAGAGGCGAGCGCCACATCCTTTGCCTTGGAATGGAGGCAGGATGATGAACTGGGAAAGCCGTGTCCTGCAAGGCAGCTCGGCCAAGTCCAAATCGCCTTTAGGCAGCTCCCACTCTCCTCGAGGAGACGCAGGGGGGGTTGGTGGCTGGAAGTAGTAGAAACGGTAGATGGTCGAGTATCCAACAAAAACATAAGTCTCATGGCCGTCGGCCAGTTTTTGCTTTTTATACAAAAAGAAGAAGGTCCACCGATCAGCATCAGAGAGGTCCAGCTCGGTTGAGTCTGATTCAGGATCTTGTCCAATATAACTGCCTCCCTCGATAAAGAAGGGCACGAAAATCTGGAGGCGGGTGTTTAGCTGCTTGACAGCAGCATCGACCAAACTTCCCCGCCAGATCTCATATTGACCATCTGGGGCGTCGAATGTGGTGTGGAGGGTACCTGGAGGAGTCCAGTTTTCGCTCATCTGCTTGGAGCTGTCCTCAAAGTCACTGCCCTTAACAAAGGCAACTGTGCGCGCGGTTAGTCGGAGTCATCGAGAACGACGGCCTTGAAACTTACTTTTAGGGAGATGATTCCCCTCCTCCAAAATGCCGGCAACATCTGTAGGCTCTGCGTCTCCAACGGGTTTGAACTTGCTGGTGGAGGAAATCTTCAAGTGCGGTCGCATGTCATTAGCACGATAGCGCAGACTGATCTTGAGGTTTTTGTAGCCGAAAATCTGCTCCTCATCGCCAAAAATCGGATACGTGAACTTGGGGTTGAAAGTTGCGATGTTCTGGAGACCAGACTTCGACGGTGCGACGAGGCTGATGTTGATGGCATCGTTGGCGTTGGCCAGCCCTGGGAAACAACCAGTTAGCAACTTTGGTGGCACACGGCGCCGTATAACGTCTACTTACAGTCCTCTGCATTTGGCAAGGCAGCCATGTTTTCTGTTGCGGTAGGGGACCCAAAAGAGCGTACAAAGATGCGATTCGATGCGATGCGATCCTACGCTGGCGACGAGAGACGGAGCTGAGTCGAGGGATGAGGGATGCTGCTTGCGCGATTCGTGCCTGCTAGAGTGTCGCAAACAAAGTTGCGCCGGCCCCCAAACGCGCTTGGCTAGAATCCGCCGCGTCTCACGCGCGATTCAATTAAGGGCAGACCTTTCGCCTAAGATTTCAGGCGCTAATGTGCAGACAGGCCCGGGATGATGTAATGCTACCTACCTATCTGCCTATCTGCTGCAGGCCTCGCCACTAAGTACCTTGGTACCTGGGTTCAAAAGGTGGCCTGTGCCCCTGCTGTCGCAAGCATCGATCGGCAAATGCGGATTCATTCTCTCCCAGGCTTCCTCATTCAAGAACTGATGGCTTTGCGCTCCGAGCCTTCGCCATGATCCGGATAACGAGCAGTTCGTCGCCAGTTGGCTCTAGTGTGTTCGCATGCTTTGCGCTCCTGATTATCTCCTTGCTTGTCCTCCTCATATTGCGATACTATCTCCCGCTGCGGACGACGCCGGCTTTCTATCTCGTCCCCATCTTCTTTGCCCTTTGGCTTCCCTCGATTGTCATTATTCTTGTCCCGGTCGACCTTGCCTCGAGCGCAACCCCTGGCGACGATGACACACGCGGGATATGGCTGCCCGAGAGGGTTCTCTTGGTTTCCTGGAGAATCACTTACTGGCTTACTTTTTCCCTGACTTGGTATGCGCGCTGTGGGAGGGGTGGAAGTGACTTTTACTGACATGGTATTTCAGGTTTATCCTGCCTATCCTCGCCGAATACTCCGATGCGGGCTACCGAGAGCCAAAAGATAAACTGCTGTACTCGCTTCGAGGCAACGCCCAATTCCACGTCATGGTCCTGTCCCTGAGCTCTGTCGGCCTCATTTACTTTTTCATCTCCTACGGCTTCAACTTCGAATCCGTGAAGGGACTTGTCATGGCACTGTCATATTGTTGGGGTCTGGTTCTCGCCATATACTTGATGGGCCACGGCTTGGTCTCCATTCCCAGGCGCCTGATTCGAGGCGCCAGGATCAGTGCGCGGTTGCGCCGGCTGCAAGGCAAGGCGCCCAAGGTCTATGAGCAGATGGAGGATTCTCTTGTGAACCTCGAGGATATTGAGGTTCAAGTTTCCGAGCTCGCCCGCCGCAAGATCGGTACTGCGATGGATTTCCAGGACTGGATTGAGGAGCTTCAGGAAATCGCGAACATACCCCAAACACTGCCGCGAGCCCGGTTCGGCGCGAGCGGCGCTGCCGAGACGGCCAACATCCCCCATGTCATCACTGAAAAATATCTTGCCGACTTGACTCGAAAGCTTGTCCGCGCAAAACATACGAGATCTCGCTATGTCAATGCATGGAGCAGACTTGTGGCCGAGGCTGCCGAAACCCAGGAGGTTTTGGACTCTGCCGCATCCAAAAAACTCGAGTTTGGCGAGGTATCTCCTCATGCTGGATGGTGGGACAAGACGTCTTTCCTAACTCCTTACACGCGCTATCTTTTCTATTACCATGTGCTACCATATGCCCAAATCTTCTTGGGAATCTTTTTGGCTGCTGCATCAGCTTGCATTGTGTGGTCTGAGCTTGTCAAGGTGGCTTTCCCTAAGCTGTCTGTCATTAGGCTTAGCATCATTCATCATTGGGTCAGTGATAGAGCGGAGGTTGGCTTTGCTGGTCAGCTCATTGCAGCATTTTGGATCTGCTACATGTGTGCCGCTGCACTCATCTCTATGACTGAAGTCAAGGTCTGGCGCGGTCGTGCACTGGTCAGACGAAACACGGCCCACGAATCGGCGTTTTGGTATGCGATGCAGATTGCCAAGCTTACAATCCCGCTTTCATACAACTTCATGACCTTCCTCTCGGAAGAGGTGTACAAGAAAACGACCTTTTACAAATTCCTCGGCAGCCTTATTGACCTTACACCGCTGGGTCGTTATTTTGATGACCTCTTCCCTGTTGTCGTCCTTTTCCCTGTCTTGGCGACCATGTTCGGGATCTACGGAAAGGTCAAGCGTCTCTTTGTGGGCATGGATGTTGTGGACGATGACGAGGAGAACCCCTCTGGTTTTGGTACTGGTTCCTGGCGCGAGGGCAGAGATCTGATTGCTCGGGAACTGGGCGGCAATACGCTGTTCCACCGCCGTGAAGACGCCATTTCTAGAATATCTGCTGCTGGCACGGCTGGGGGTAGCTCTGCCCCCATTCTTTCAATCCCTTCGGCCCGTGGCTCATCCTCATCGCCTGCTCGATCACCGGCTCGCCCGCACAACAATGGACGCCGTATCGGTAATGCTGCCCCTTACGAGGATGAGCCTACTGAGGACGAAAGCTTTTTCCAGATTCTCGGCCATCGGATGAAGAACACGATTGACACGATTGACACGCCCAAATGGATGCAGGACTTTGGCCAGGGCATCAAAAAGCCCACGTGGATGGGGAATGATGACGAAGCTGGTGACTCCAGCGCCAGCCGAACTGGGACAGATTTCAGGAGATGGTTTGGCGGAGGTGATGGCCAGATCCGGCTCTGATCTTCCTGCCATGCGTCTTTGACACGAAGGCGGAATTTTATTTATTTCCCCCATCGTTCACCTGCGAGTATTGGATACGCCGAAATGAGGTTCACTCGATAGAGTCGGCGCGGACGAGCATTGTACACGGAGTTTGGGAAACGGGATTTCTTTTTTTCTCTCTTTTCCCTCGAGAGGGTGGCTATAGTTGACAGAAAAACCACCTGGGATTACAGCTGCGGCGTTTTTGAGCGAGATGAATCGCTAAGACTTTTGGTACACAGACAGGCATCATAAAGGATTGGACGAAGCACGACACGGAGGCAAATGTTTGCAAGTACTCGGTCGAGATCCAGGAGATTGAGACTAATAAGGGGTTTTAATATGGGCATTCTGTAGCCAAAAGTTCTAGGATATATATATGTGTGTGTGTGTCTCTGTATGTAGGAGCTGTATCATATGATTTCATATCATGGCACACGGTTCGGCCTGTGTGCGTGCGCTCATAAGTCGTAAGTCATGGCACTGGTGCAGAAAATAAAAAGACCACCCAATCCAACAACAGACAATTTCCAACGACCAAAGAGAAAAAAGAACCGGCTCGACGCTTTCAAGCGTTTAGGACAACTCACCTCTCCCTTACCCTCCTTTCTGATTATTCGCATTAGTTTCGGCAGCATGAGCTGCATCTAGGGCTTCGGGGTCGGGTTCGGCGTGATGGTGGTGTTCCAGGTGTTGGCCTTGCTCATGGTGCGCTGCCGCAGGCTGAACATGATGTCCGACTCCATTTTTTCAATGTTGTTTTCCAGGTCCTGCTCGTCCCTCCTCGCCTGGTGCATGCGGCGCTTGTCCATGAACAGCCAAACGCAGACGATGATGATGGTGATGGGGATTGTGATGGCAAAGTAGATCCATAATTGTATCGAGACAATGGGGCTGTCGCCGCCTAGTTTGGGGGGGAAAAGAGGTGAAACATGTTAGCTCAGGAATGCCATTTTCTTCTAGTTATAAAGTGCAAGGTTGTAAAGCGGAAGGGAGTTTTTGTGTGTCAGTTTGGTCAAGACTTACCACCAAAGTTGAAAAAGGTCATGCTGAAGACCGAGGCCAGGTAGGTACCCGGCAGGAAAAGGGCTCCCATCAGGGACAAAGTCTTCATGGCGGTGCTGTCGCGTTTGCTGGCGTGGGCTATCCTTCGCTGCTCTCCGGCAATCTGCAGATTGAGTCTTGCCTCGCGCTGCGACATGATATTGTATAGCTATAGATTGGAAAACCACAAGTCAGCGGGGGAGACACAGACGCACACATACACACATATAAGTGTACTCCCTTCTACTTAAGGGAGGGAAAGAAAAACCAAGGGTTTACTTACCGCTTCGCGCTGAACCTTGAGTCGCTCCAGCGTAATGTGGATGTAATTCTCCAGCCCCGTCAACTTGACCCTGTAAAAGTCGATACGAGACATCATGCTCTGGTGTAGTTTCTCGATCTCGTAGCGGTGGGCCCGCTCCGTAGGGCCCATTTGGTCCTCCTTTGCGTGAGACCAGTGCTGGTGGAAGCAGCGCATGGCCTTCTCCAACTCCTTTGCGAGGGCCAGGTAGGCCTGGGGCCGCTTCCACAGGACGTGGCCGTGGCACTCGACAAGGTCGCGGCTCAGGCTGTCAACTTGGATGGATCCATCCTGGAAGTATTGTTCGGCCTCCTCAATCTCACTGCGCAAGCTGACGGCGTTTTCCAGGCGGCGCAGCCAGTCACGGGCGTCGCGCTGCTTCTGGTCATTGGTGGGCGACAGGTCGTATGCGAACAGGATGACGGACAGCAGCAGTGGGTGTCCGATCTGCGAGACGCAGGCTCTGAGGTGGTCCAGGGCCTTTTCCACCTCGGAGCTGGGCGTTCCCTTGATGAAGCCCGTGGTGATGTTGGTCTTGAACGAATGGGATAGCATCATCTCCCAGCCACGGGTTTTCCCCTTTTTGCGGACATCAGACTTGCGATGAATAATGTCTAATGGCTATTTGTTAGTTTTGGCCTTTTTTGTGAGATCTATCCATCCATTTCCTTTGGAGAGAGAGAGAGAGAGAGACGTACGTAGATGGGGATCGTATTCATCGTGGTTTTCAGATGACCAGAAGAACGGACCTACGACAGCGGTTGTCTCAATGGCGCGAAGGGGCAGCTTCATCTGGCGGACCATGGTCTCATAGGTGGTTTTGGGCAGGGAGATGACCTTTGGACTGAATGTGTCCTTGTCCTTTGCATTCTTCTGGATGCTGGCGTGGCGCGTCAGTCCCAGCCAGCCAGTGAGGGCGGGCAGCAACTTACATCAGACGAATGCCGCCTAGCAGCTTGGTGGTCGCCCGCAGGTTGTCTGGAGGTGCAAATGCGCCCTACCGAATGGTGGTTAGCTGATTCGCAGACAAGCTGTGGCTGCCGCTGGTGCTGCCGCTGCAGCGCAGGTAAAACAACGTACCCGTCGGTGGAGAAAATTGTCAAACTCGTCGTCGGTGAGCGAGTGTTCCTCGATTGAGTTGTAGAATGGGTCCTAAACAATCGGGAAGCTGCATTAGAAATGGGAGAGGAGTGGCTAAGAGCGGGAGCGGGATAAAATAAAAATAAGTGAAATAAACTGAGAAAAAGAATGCGTACCGAGTAATTGAACATTTCCAGGTAGCCTGTGTCCTCGGCGACGACGCGGCAGTCGTCGAGGAACAGGCGGAACATGAAATCCTCCATGGTGGCTGTCTCCTTTTGGCGGTGCTTGCGCTGCGCTTGATTCGAGGCCGGGTGGGAAAATGAGGAACAGGTCAGAGGAGGAGAGATCGACGTTGGTCAAAAGAAGGTTTGCCCTCCCTGTCCGGAATGTCACTGACCCAATGTTAAACGAGGCCGCCAAGTCACCTTTTTTTTTTCTTCCTTGTGCTGCAAGCTGTAAGCTGTTAAAGCTGCACGCCGCCCTGTGCTGGGCTGTGTCGGCTGTGTTATGTACCATCACATCTGGGACGCTGTCGATCCCCATAACTAGCTGCTACCTGCTAGCTGGCGCCCGCTCCTTCCTCCCCAGCCAACCCCAGCCTCGCCACTTTTTGTTTTGCTCGCACGCGACTGACAGCCACTCTGATGTTAATTAAAAGGCCAATTTCTTTTGAACCTTGGTGCAGCAGGGTCATGTCCCCTTCATCACCCACCTGCTGAAACATACCAATGCATATTCGTATTCCTTTTTCTGATTCATTGAGCCGAGGCAATTGAATTAATTGGCTGGTCGGACAGACAGGGGTGTGACCTCTCTCTTTTGCCAACCACAAAAATAGAACAATGAGGGATGAAATTGCATATTTCTTGGATTGGGACATGTCCAATTCAAACAGCATTCAATTGCACCTTATTTCTTCCAGTATGGCTTCTTGTTTAACCGCCTATTCTACTCTATATCATCCCTGAAGCACTGTCTGCTCTCTCTCCTTTGGCCTGCTTATCTGCGGCCCCATCTCACTTGCATCCATACCCAGACCTCGCAATTCACCGCTATTTGAGATAAAATCATTACCTCCTGCCAACTTCATTCTAGATCCTCAGACTCAAATCCCCCAAAGTCCTCCCCCAAACACCGTAACATCAAACTAAACATGCGGGCATCGAGGCGCGCTTATATAATCATACATACACATCTGTCCTGTAAATGAGCCGCTAAGCTTTCGTGACCCCACACAAGCTCTCGGTTAGTTCATCATGCCAAGAGGCTAAAGCACAGCATAGGCTATACAAGCCTATAAACTTCATATGGTACAAGATAATTACTTTGCATTTTTGTCCTGCTATTGCGGGACCGATAGGTAAAGTTGCTCAATACAGCCGTTTCTCTATCCGAGACCAATTGCCTTGCGTTACGACCTCAAAAAGACTCGCTCTCAAACAGCTGTTTTTAGGTCTCAACCATCCCGCATTGCTTCACCCGTGACGAAACGAAGCATTCAATCATGTACAAGCCATAGCCATGGTTCTGGCTCGGATAACTAGGGGTCAAAAAGTAAACCTGGCCTCTTGAACGTGGTATCTGCGTGCCTTGCATCATCGCAGCGTTGTAACAGGCGCGACCGGCTCTGTCACACATGGACCAATCGTTCCACCAGGCTTCAGCCCCTGATGCGGTTTCTCAGGATCCCAAACACATTACTCCTAAATGCACGCTTAAAAGTCCGTAAACAGGTGTCCATACCTGTTGCATGTGTTAGCGCGCCACTCTAATGCTGAGAAGATGGAAATGGACTTACTCGTCGGATGCTCCCGTCTGTCCGTACTTCTCAGGATCTTCGGGGTACCGATCAAACTGGCTGGCATCTCCGGCACCTGCCTTGACGGGTGGTGTGTATGGCGCATCAATGTCCTTGCGGGCTAGGCGATCCCAGGTGACTTCGGCGAACCACGGGTGGTTCTTGACGTCCTGGGGGCCACCGTACAGGTTGCCAAGTCGCTTTGTGAGGTCTGCCGTGATCAATCGCTCCAGCAAGTTCTGAGCATCCGGGTTCACGTAGGCCGGATACTTGACCTTGCCCTTGAGGATATTTTCGTAAATCTTCATCGGAGATCCGCTGTCCCAGAAGGGGGTGTAGCCGCACAGCATTTCGTAGATCAGGATTCCCAACGACCACCTAGTTATCACTCCCGTGTCAGCTCATTGCCCCGCCGAGAGTATAGAAATGTGCCCAACTGACCAGTCGACAGACTTGTTGTATCCCTTGTTAGAGACCACCTCAGGCGCTAGGTAATCGGGGGTACCGCAGAGCGTCCATGTCTTGTCCGGTACTCGCTTCGCAAAACCGAAATCGGTAATCTTTAGATGACCATGTCTATCGAGGAGCAGGTTTTCGGGTTTCAGGTCGCGGTAGATGATGTGTTTCGAGTGCAGGTACTCCAGGGCCAGCGTCACCTCGGCAGCGTAGAACTTGGCCACGGGATTCGGGAACCGCTGTATCAACAATGTGAGCTTGGGGTTACTGGGGGTGAGAGGGAGAGACGTACGCCCGATTTCCTTAGCAGTGAGAAGAGCTCACCACCTTCGACGAAATCCATGACCATGTAGAGGTTCTTGATATCCTGGAATGTTCCCCATAGTGTGATGAGGAAAGGGTGTTTCACATCGCTCAGCATGCGGCGCTCGTCGTTGGTGTGTTCTACCTGCTTCATCTTGACGACTTGAGCTTTCTTGAGCACCTTGACGGCGTAAAATCGTTGGTTGTGCTTCGATTGGACCAGGTGAACACGACCGAAACTACCAGTGCCGAGCGTCCTCAGAATCTCGAAGTCGCCCAGCGAGTACTTGCCCTTTGTCACGCGCATCTGGGAGCCGTTGGCAGGTTGCTGCGCCTGCTGCTGCTGGGATGCGTTTTGCTGCGCGGGCTGTTGCGCCTGTTGCGGCTGCTGCTGGTACTGGTCCTGATGTTGTTGCTGCTGCATTGTGGGCTGGGACATTGCTTGAGCTTGCTGCTGCTGGAGGTGGGCCGCGTCGGTGCCAGGGCTGACTGTCTGGGGCCGGGTTTCTATCGGATAAGGTTGGAGGTTGTTGGGATTAGGGTAAAGGTTGCCCGACGCATCATGCTGGGGATTGATGAGATTACTGATACTGGGCAGGTTTTGAGAGTCGTGCATTGAACCCGCCGTCGTGTATGCGGCAGCATGAACGTTGACGGGATTCATTTGTTGATGCTCGGCCTGGTTGGCCGCCGGGTTGGAAAGCGCGTTGCTTGGGTGAGCTTGAGCAAAGGTTGAGGCAGTGGGCGTCGTGACGGGCGAGGTAGTCGACGCCGAAGAGCGCGGAAGCAGCGAGCTAAAGGGCTTGGATATGGATGTGGACCTGGGCGCGGACGAGGTGGGCGTAACGGGGCTGGTTGGATTCGAGGCCGAGGGGTCGTTGTCCCTGGTCCGCTTTTTCTTGAGAAACCCCAGAGAAGGCATGGGGGGCGGTCGGTCAGTGGGAGGAGATAAATACAAGTAAAGAAGGCGACGGAGCGCTTGGCGGGGAGGTGAGGGGGGGAGGTGAGGGGGGGAGGGGGGGGGTGCCCGAGCGAGAAGCGGGGAGCGTGGTGACAGCTAAAGCGAAGCCAAATGGCAACGAGCGAGAGACCAAATTGAGCCCGAGTCCTTGTAGATCACCACCGTTGCGCCGATTGTGTCTATGGGTGGGCAGAGGTGACAATCCGTCTCAGCGGAAAGCTACCTACTGACTTACTCCCGACACGCAGGAAGTCGCGGTGGTCTAGTGAGGGCTGGGTGATTGGCGATGGAGGCCGGAAGAGGACAAAGCGGCACCGCTCGTGGGGGGGAGGGATCAGACAGCTCAGCCGCCTGGGGAAAAAAAAATTAAGAACCAAGACGTAAAAAACAAGCAACAGTGAGTGACAATGCTGAGTGTACAGCAATGTATGCAAGTATCAAGTCTCCCAATCCAAAAGCGCAGCTCAGGTGGAGGACAAGGGGGGAAGAAAGTGGAGGGCAGAGGGAGGATTGAAGCCTTTGTTTCGTCCTCGTTGCTGATGCCAGGGCGTGGCGGGGGTCAAACTGCGTCAGTGAGGTCACCCAAGACACACGCGAGGTACTCGTTGCAAGGTACCTGGCCGAGTCTTAGCGGAGGCGCTATTTGTGGGAACTCTGGCCTGAGCTCAGATCGCAAACAGGCGCGGGAGCACGACGACGGGTTTCGTTCTCAGCTCTTCAGCCAGCAACCGCTGCTGGAACGTGCTGAGCTGGTTTGCGGTAGACGAGACACCGGACGGCGCGCGATTCCCCCCACCAGTGCACCGAAGTGAATGACAGGGACGGGGAATTGGGTGATTGCAGCGGGCGATGGCGACGGTGATACTTCTGCGGTCCGTCGCTGCCTGTGTGGTGGCGCTCTTCCAGCTCCGGGCGTGGTGGAGGTGGAGGTGGGCTTGTGCGTGTGCGTGTACTTCGTAGTGGGTTGTTTGTGTGGGAGGTGTAGTGTCGATTGCGTATGTCCCTTGATGTTGTGCTTTGGCGAACAAGGAGTGTCTGGTTTTCCCTGCTCATTCCACTACTGCAATTGGATCATCCCCAGCCGTCTCAAGCTCCAGCAACAACGTGGACGTCGGGTAATATTCGTCTGTGCTGCTGGCTGGCTTGCGAGCGAACCTTTTCGTTTCTTTTTCTCTTCTCCTTTCTTTTTCGAATCGTAGTCGAACCGGATCAAGGTAGCTTTCCAGAGCTTCGCCCCTCTTTTTCTTTTTTTTCCTCTTCGCGCCCGGATCCAGCGGCGCTCCGCAGTCAAGGCCGACGCTGCTTCCGGGGTTACTGTAGGACTCGTACAGATGACACTCAGCTCGAGGTCTTGCACTTGCGTCAACGACCAGCTCGTCTTTCTTTCCTTTTTTCCTTTTTTGCTTCTTTAGCGATTGAACCCCAAGACGATAGGCGGGGGTGTTATGGGGGTAGCGGGTTGAGAGACTCGTATTTTGCCGCGGGCGATTGGTCGGTGAACGATCTGCGGTCCCAGCAGGAAGTTGCGCCGAGGGAAGAGAGGAGAGTGACTGAGAGGCGGCAGAGGGAGATGGGATTGGTAGGAGTAGGTGCGCGTGGGAGGGAGGGGGCAGGCAGTGATGTCGTTCTCTGTGTGTTGCGCGATAGTTGGTGACGCCGCTCTGCATTCGACGGACGAGACAAAAAGCAAATTTGCTAAGCAATGCTGCATGCCTCGTGTGCGGCGACAAGACGCTGTTTAACTAGTATGAGATGAAGTCTAAGCGGAGCATTCGAGGCCAAATCCGGCAGCCAGAGGGGATGCTCTGCTCTCCAACTGGGCGCGTTGGAATGAGACACCGAGCTTCCCAAGGCTCCCAGGCTCCAAGGCCCCAAGGCTCCCTGGTTGTAGTACGTACGGAAGCTCCCGCCAACACCATTCACTCGAGCCGGCTTTTTTGGTGGAGTAGCTAGAGCTGCTGCTGGCCCAACTCTGATGCATCGTCTCATCCGTCGCTTTCGGTTTTTTATGGGCACGACAGACTGCTTCAAGGCCCTCCCGTGCCCCCCGCCCTTGCCACCCCTCGTCCACATCTTGATCGGCTCTCCCGAGCCAGCATACAACTCCCTCCTTCCCCGAGCCCTGAGCCCACCAGCTCGCCATCGTGCCGCCTATCTCATCGCAGTATTTAGGCACACCGATCCGCTGGGTCCGGCCGATCGACTCCCGCCTCGGGCTTAGTGCCTTGCACAGGAACGTGGGAAACATGGGATGTCCAGCTGCTGATGGGAGCGGGGGGGCTGGACAATTGGCAAGGTGACGGGGACATAAGGGAGGCTAGGAAGCATGCAACTACAGTAGAACGAACTATGCAACCCCCCGGATGCCCCGTTCTGAAGAATCATCCCTTGCTGTGCACTATGCACAAATTATGTGTCCATTGCTGCCCGCTTGCGGCCATGCTTGAGTTGGGGAATGAAACCACAGCCTCAAACCCCGAATCAAGCCACGCAGCACCAAATAGGTCATGACGTCGAAACTGCACATGGCTTGGTTTGCAACACCAAAGTCAATGACCGTCTCATGACGCCTCTGTGGCCAGCTATTCCAACCTCGCGTAAAATCGTTGGGACTGGAGTCGCTCATATTCCGCTACGCATGGCTTCCCGAGTGACAGTTTGGCCCAAGAGGTACATGAATTTTTTTTTTGCTCTCTTTTCGACGTACATTGCTTAGAAACCATTCTCAAAAAAAATACTTACAAACACCACACCCATTCCGCCATGACAAGATAAGGGAACATACAGAAACGGCCCTCGTCCGGTTTTTTCCTTTTCCGCTGGGCGGTATTACCGCACCCTGGAGATTGCCAACTCCCCCCTTCCCACTACGTTCCTACCCAGGTATTCAGACAAAGATGCACAAAATCCGGATTGGGCGATGACCGTTTCGTGTCCTGCGCTGAATTATTGTACACCCACCGCCACCGATTTAGGCGAAACTTAGAACCGGTGCGACTTGCTCTTTGCGCGCCAGGCAGTGAATCCCACATAAGCACCGCCAAGAACCAGGAAGAATAGGATGATCTTGGTGAAGAACCAGGTCCAGCTTCCGCCCGACGAGTTCTTGCTCTTGCTCTTGTTCTTGCGCTGCTTGTTTCCGGACTGAGGCTTGGAGCCGGGCTGGTGGTACAGGTTCTTGGCCGTCACGGAGATAATGTCGTGGTTGTCGCTGAGCTCGCCGGTCTCAGCGGTGAAACCGACGTAGGCAATGTTGGGGATGGACGGGGGCTCCTCCGTCTCAAAGCACAGCTGCCAGTCGTCCTCGTTCTTGTACTGGAGCTCCAACTTGAGCTGCTTGTCCTGGAAGTAGGTCAGACGAAGCTTGGTGGGGACGTTGGCGTGTCTAATGCCACGAGCCGAGCAGCCAGCCAGCTCGGTGCCCTTGCCGTCGTGGGCCTTGTCATAGCTCTTGCTTCCATCGCCAACCATGGCGCTGATGTAGGGGAAGACGACGCCGGGGCGGTTGTTCTTGTAGGTGTCGATGAAGATACCCAGACCCTCAAAGTTGTCAGGTCCGCCAAAGACGGGTCCGGCCTGCGCGCGCTGGCGGGTAACCCACATGGCCAAGCCATCGCCGTAGAGCTGGTTCTTTCCTGAGATCTTGAACTCGGCCTCGATCATCCAGTTGGTCGCGGTGAGGGGCACTCGGGAGTACATCCATCCCGTTTGCGACGGGCGGTCCGAGGTCAGTCGGATGTAGCTAAGATCCAGTCAATCAATTGATGCTCCAGCGGCCGGGGCACGGGGTGGCATACGAGTCGGTTCGCACAATCGTGTCTCCGCCAAAGTCGTACCATCGACTTTGCATGTCCGAGTCGAGATAGGGCTGCCAAGTAGCCGTGTTAGCCAAACGGTAGTCTAGTCGGGGTGATCGCGTGCGTCGCAACGAACCTGCTGCAGGGAGTGTGTCCTCAGCTAGAAAAACAAGAACAAGTCAGCAAAGATTCCCTGTTGTAGCTCCTCGAGACATTGTGGCCCATACCGTAATTCCCTTGATGTTCTCATCGTCGTGGCTCAAGGCGCTCGCACTCCATGTGAAGGCGCCGAGAAGCACGGCTGATAGCGAAGGCAGCCGCATGATGGCTAAAGACCGTTGGTTCCAAGCTCTTGCGCGCAAAGAAGGGAGGGCCAATCCGGTTCGTGACTCGGTCGCTATGTCGAGGTGCACGCCGAGTAGTCAACGTGACCGTGGTTCGGGGGTGATTGTGGTTGCAGGTTGGACTTCGTCGTGACGTTGTGGGTAGGGGATAACTGGCACCGGCTAGCATAAGTGTCCTCTTCACGTTGACTGGCACCCGTTTAAGGTGCTCTCCACTGTAGGAAAGCTGGCAGCGGCTCATTGCCCCTGCTAGCCCTGGCACTGAGGCTAGGGGCACGTTTAATGCACCGCTGTGGTGTGCGTGCGTGCCTGAGGCGCCACACGCGCCACAGTTCTTGCTGATGAGACAGTGCACCCATTATTTGTTTTTGTAAACCATTTTGCGGCTATCCAACTGTATAATGGATCCAACTTCATTTCACGAATGACGGGAAAGCGCACAGATCGCTTATTATGCTGGCCCGAGTCCACTCATTCGACCATGGGCTTTAAACAGAAGACTCCCGCTCATACACTAGTTTAGTAGCTGAAATCTTTCCGTCGCGATGCTCCTGAAAGCCAGTTTCGACCGCACTAAGCCAGCCCGGAAGAATTTTCACAGCATTGGGTTTAATTTTTCCTTGCTCAATCAACGTTGGGAGTTCGTCGCAGAAATCGGCAGCAAGCTTATAGTCCGCTTCGCTGGGCTGGCAGTTTGTTAGTTTGCGCCTAGTCTCCCAACCTGGTCCCAAGCCATAGACCCACCGGATAGTAAATGTTCTTGTACCAAAGCTCCCTGAAGAAACCAGTCCAGAGGATGACATCTGTGACTTTGGTTTGTTTGGTCACGTTTTCGGTGAAAACCTTGCCTGGGCGCACCGTACAAAGCGTGCCTCCACTCTCGTGGATTGCCTGGGAGCCCAGGACAGACGAGGTTTCGTTGCCAATAGTGTCAAAGACATATTTCACATTCGGCACCGCATACCTGATCTTCTGAGCGACGTCTGGATCACGATAGTCAAATGTGTAATCTGCCCCCAGAGAGCAAACATGCTCAGAATGTCGGGGGCTGCAGGTTGCAACAACCTTGAAGCCATGCAGCCTGGCAATCTGGACAGCGTATTGCCCAACACTAGCTGTGATTTGTTAACGTCTCAACTAGCAACGGCAATGCACAAATCACGTACAACTACCTCCCCATACAAGAAGAGATGTGTTGGATCCCGAACCACGATCGATTCCCAAGCTGTCTTTTGAGAAAAGTGCTAGGTAGGCGGTTATGCACGCCAAGGGGATTGTCGCCACTTGCGGAAGTGCAATGCCTTTGGGTACCTTGAAGCAGATGCGCTCGTGAGCGACAGTATACTCGCTGTAGGCCCCGATTCCCTTTATCTCGCCTAATCAGGTTAGAATAAGCAGTGACAATCGGTAGATGACGCCGTTCTGCAGTACCTCCCCAGATAACACCTGCAATGGTATCGCCCTTTTGAAGGCGGGTGACTTCAGATCCAAGCTCTACAACTGTGCCAGCAAAGTCGCATCCGAGAATAGCGCCGTCCTCGAAGATATTGCCGTCAAAGGCCTGAACTATGCAAATCCATTAGCGCCATTCAGCTGTAGCTTGATTGCACTTCACCTACCATCTGTCGGGTTCTGTGCGACAGCTTCTACCTTCACAAGGACTTGGTTTGGAGCAATGGGCGGGAGTGGCACTTTCTTCTGCACCAATGCCTGGGACCCACCCTTGGTCTCAATGACAAGAGCATTCATCTCGATCGGGGTCATCTTCAATGGCAATGGCAATTAGGTATTAATTAAGAAGAAGAAAAGGCCGCAGCTAGGGGTATAGACAATGTGAAGACAACGTATTATATCAATCTCTGTAGGCTACCAAGTCAAGATAAGGATTGAATTAGTTGCGCCAAATGTAGGGACTTATATAAGTACTAGGTATACACGTATTCGTACACCAAGCATCGTGGGTTTGGCATTGTGCATATCATAATTACTAAGGAGTGGAGAGTGATGGGCTTGGTAATCTATAACCTTGAAACTTGTATTTGTAACCATAATCGCAACACCAATGGGCAAGCAGATTGCTGACATTGTGACAAAATGAGCTGAATGCTGCGCAATAGGGTTGGAGAGATGGCAAGCGGAGGGGACCTTGGGCCCCGCCTTTTGAGAGATTTGATATCAATGGAGCAAAAGAGTCAGTTAAAGCTCACCGGATAAGCAGCTAAAAACGGATGGTCATTGACGGTTACACTCGCCGATTGCTACCATTCCATCAGCCGCTGGGCGCTTGATGCAATGAGGGGACAAGAGTCTGCCAACCCTGTCATTGACGCATTTGCCCTCTATTAACTCAACGATTGAGATAAGAAATTTATGTCATATGGGAGACCTAATGAAATGTTAAAATAAAGATAAGAATATTACTTTATCCACAGTGTGAATTTAGGCTCCTTATTTAGGGGAGACATCACCATGAACGTGTTGGCACACTTCTATCGTGCTGCCCAGGTTGATCCACAATATACCATCGGAAAGGGCTTAGCCAAGTACCGGGTTATCCGTTTATCCGAACATCAAGATTCTAGCCGTTGTGATAGGCTTCAAGCTTTCGTTTGCTGGCCGAGAGAGGAAGCCAGCACAATCGTCACCATCCCACCTCCAAACTCGCCAAAATGGACTCCAGCGCCGTCAAGCAGGCTGTTATGAAGCAGGTCCTGGCCGAGGCCAACATGGCCAACGCCCGTGTCCTCATTGAGGTACATCCCCCCAACCAATCAAGCTTTTTTTTTTTTTTGCCAACCCACCAGGACCTCCAATTCAACTATATATAGATGGCAATTGAAAGAGAAAGTCCATACTGACACACTTTGCGATCCTGTAGAAACTCCAAGAGAACTGCTTCGACAAGTGCGTTCCCAAGCCTGGCACCTCTCTCTCGAGCGGCGAGCAGTCTTGCATGACCTCGTGCATGGAGAAGTACATGGCCGCTTGGAACCAGGTCAACTCGGCCTACATTGCTCGTCTGCGACAGGAGCAGGCCAACAACCACTGAACCAGCTACCGAAACGACACCACGGGCCCCCGACAGGGCAGACTTTTTTATAACGACCTCTTCCTTTAGCACGGAACCGAGCGGAGCAGACCGCAATGATTGTATCATATTGTGACAATACATTTGGATGAGAGGACGGTGGTTTTGCGTGTTGCTGGGCACACCCAGTGTGAATTAGCCACGGAGGAAACGAGACGATACATGATGGTTAGACATCGGGCTGGGAGGATAGACCACAAGATATAGATGGACTTGGGATATGTGGCAAGGACAATGCCTAGACGGGACATGTCAAACAGAAAAATCTTCTTTCTTGGGTATCTAATTTCCTTGTGCGGCCGCCTTCTTTTTTTCTTCCTCTGCAGCCCGCTTTCTCGCGAGATAGCGCTCTTTGGCGCTCGAGATTTCACCTTCCGTCTTGCGACTTTTGTTGGCGCGCTCGGCTTCTTGACGCTGCGTTTCCTCGTCCTCTCTCGTTCGTTTCAAAGACTGCTCCAACTGCTCAGCAAGCATACGAGATTGTCGCTCTCGCATGGCTTGTTTTCGGCCAACCTGGTGTCCCGTGATGTCTTGTCGTGGTTTTTCCACAGGCCGCTCCGCTTCTCGTTGAGTAGGCTGCTTCTTCTTTGTGCCTAGGTTGAGACCGGCCTTTAGGAGCTGTCTCTTGTCGACGACTTCACCATCTTCATTGAGGGCAATCGATGCGCCCTTCTCATTGAGCTCCTTGGCGAGATCCACCTCTTTCTGTCTTTCATCCTTCTCTTCCTCCATTGGTTCCTCTGTTGTGCCGTTGTTGGCCTTCTCTTCCGCTGCCTTGACGGCCTCGGCGTGTCGTTGGTCATCCTGGTCCAGTAGTTTTTTGTAAAATGCGGACATGCCACCAGTCTTGTTGTTCTTTGCCTCCTCTTCTTCCCTTCGCTTCTCCTGCTCCTCTAATCGTCTGTTTTCCTCCTGCTGTTTGCGGTATGCTTCCGTCACAAACTTTTCCTTTCCTTCGTACTCTTCGCCTTCGGCCTCTCGTTCTCGGGCGATTTTCTTCTCCTCCGCGATGAGGGCATCGCGTTTGCGCACTTCCGCCGCCTTCAAAAGGCTGCTCATGTACTTTGGTCGACGCTCCTCATCCTCTTTGGTGACCTTCTTCTGAGGCTTGAAAGAGTCGTAAACGGAGTCGTACTCGTAGACGCTGGCGTCGAGTTCGGTGGCGGCTTCGGCTTTCTTGCGCGACTCGAGGGCACTGGAGAGATCGCCAAACATGGCGCTGGGTTGAGCCTTGGCCTTTAGTTTTGGAGGCTGTGATGGTGGCCCATTCTTGAGCTTCGAGGGTTTTGATTTTGTGGCTTTGGAAGATGAGAGACCGCCAAAATCATCATCAAACTCGCCGATTTTCTCGCTCTTTCCCTCGCCGCCGGTGTTTTCATTGTCTGAGTCGTCATCACCACCAAACATGGGCTTTCGCTTCGGTGGGGCCGGCTTCGATGCGCCTGGCTTTTTCGAGAAGCTGAGCCCGAAGGCCAAGGGTTTGCTCATGGTGGATTTGTATCCGAAGGCTGCGGCGCGTCGGTGTGGCGTGAATTATCGGGCGGGATACGGGGGTGGGAAGCAATGGTGCTGGATGTCGTGTATTCGAGATTTGAAGTTGGATCGTTCAAGCCTGCGCTGAGTTGGATGGACGGGTAGCGCCTAGTAGTCCCCAAATGGTCACAGCGCTAGTGGGCCCTCCGCCAACCCGATCTCCACCAGATCTAGGCGGTAGCATGAGCAGACACAATGCAACTAGAAGAGTTCTAGTAAAGAATGGCTATTATCACATGATACGATGCCCTGTGGATCATGGATTCTATCAGTCGGCATTCTCCCCCAGTTCCTTATCTCTTGTTACAACGGCGCCATTTGACGTGTTCTGCCCCATGACTCGCATTTGATATCTTGTGGGCTGCCCCCCTGATACTATCAGACACGATATGAGCATGATCTTGTTAAGGCTTCCCACCTGATGAGTTTTTCTGTCCCTTATTCTTGTGATGGGTTTTAAATCCCACTGGCTCAGATGTATCCCTCAAACAATGAAGTGTTGGTCCCTAATTTCAAACCTATTGGTGGTCACGGAGTCGCACATATGCAGCTCGGCTTCGCATTTGGCAGGTGGTCTGCAGACCAACGTGCATGATAGGGACTCTCTGCGAGATGCTACAACTGGAGTGTATTTCCAATCATTCCGAAATGCGGCCTTAGAAGATGGAAAAATAAACCCAAAATAAATTCTAGTCTAGTGGGTAATAAAAGAGACGCAAATATGTGCTCAAAGACACAAGCAAGAAATCAAGAAGAGCGGAAGATATGTCAGTCCGAAGTTTGGGGTCCGGTTTCCAACTGAGGTTGCTTTTTTTTTTCTCGTTACATGTCAATTGTGAGCATTTGCTCGATTGTCTCAGTACCCAGGCGCGCTAGCCGATCACGACAGCGATGATGTATGCGGCGACAGAGAGCGTTGCCTCTAAACAAATATGTACCAACTGCCCGCCCCGAAATCTCTAAATCGGATCGGGCCCTGCACGTTTTCTCCCACACCATCTCCCTGAAATCTTTTTAAGATTTAAATCTTTTGCTTGCATATTTCGAGGCTATCATGGAATCCTGCTGCACCTGCACCACCATCCTCTCGTCTACGCCGCCCTACGCCAAAGATGCGGACGAACTGCCCCAGGACCGCCGCCTGGAGTGCTGCGCAAGGGTAATCTGTGGCAAATGTATCCGTGTGCGTCCCCTCGCCACAACCCCGTGCCAACCTCGCTGAAGCATGCCTCTGATACCACCGTAGACAAACAGGCGATTTGCCGATTACTGCCCGTACTGCCAAATATCTTCGACCCCGTCGCCTTTGCCCCCGCGGCTGCGAGACCCTCCGGCCTACACCTCGGTGCCGTGGTCAGGTTCCCGGACAGCGGAGGTGTCGGCTACGCCGCCCGCATATACGCCAAGCCCGCAACCGAAAGAGACAACGGCCGACGACGAGAAGGCTGCCCTCGAGGCTGCCGAAGGAAAGGCTGCCGCTCAAGATATCCTCCACTTCCTCGATCACAAGCACGATAGCATCGTGTCCTTGTCTCTTCGGTACGGCGTCCCCGCACCTGCCCTCCGCCGAGCGAACAACATCAATAGTGATCATCTTCTGGTGGGACGGCGAACTGTTTTGATCCCTGGGGAATACTACAAGGGCGGAGTGAGCCTTTCCCCTCGACCAGTAGAAGGCGAAGATGAGGAGCTGAGGAGGGGGAAGATCCGCCGCTTCATGACAGCCTGCAAGGTCTCTGACTATGATGTAGCCGTGCTGTACCTCGAACATGCAGGCTATGATCTCGAGGTTGCTGTCGACAGTTACATGGACGATGAGCTGTGGGAGGCCGAGAACCCGGTGGGCCGACGAGCAGTAGACCGCAAGCTTAACAGGTTGCACAAAACTCGGGGGCCATTTTGGAGGGGATTATGATTTTGGAGTCTCCTGACAAAATGTGTTCAAATGAATATTAGATTTCATGCTTCATAATAATCGTGCGGGTTGCAACGACACATCCATTCTTTGGATACTCTGCTCAACCCGGGACTTCCTGACCCGATATACGCTAACGCCGCCAACGACTCCATTAAATATGGCTTTTTGTACAGTAGTTCAGTCCATTTACCACAAAGATACCACCCTTCTTTCATTAAAATGCAGATCGCGTACGGATGTCCTGTGAAGTGTTAGTACAAAGATTGAAACGCCACAGAAATGGTACTCACAGAGATCTTCCTCTCAATCTCACGGACCGATCGATCCAGTTCGCCAGCGATCATTTGCTTCTTGTCATTGGGAAGCAAGTTGTATCGTTCACACAGGTCACCGTCAATCACGCCCTTCACGGGCGCGTAGTATCCACGGTACATTAGGTGATCTCTGCCAGCTAGTGGGGGGTCCTCGGTCCTTAAGTGTTGCTCGAGATTCTGGAAGAAGTCGGCATCCTCACGACTAACAAACGGAATGAAAACACCAATCGTTCCCATTATGCCACTCCACAACAACACGTCCTGTCCTCCAACAACAAGACTAGCCTTGGTGATGGTTGTAGGGATATCCTGAGTGTAGAAGTGGCACATGAGATTCAGGCGGTGGGGAGTTCCGTGTAGGTAGTCCCGTGCGTTGACGAGGTGAAGGCCGGATTGTTCCTCATCTGCTTCCTCACTGGCCTTGTCGGGACAACGAACGATGAACATGTTACCAAACTTGTCTCCTCCAGCAACCGATTCGTAGTCAACCATAGTCGAGCAGGTTGTCCACCTTGCTATTGTATCATCAACGAACGGGATCAACTTGTTGGTAGCTGATTTATAAGCTACGAAAGTAATTCCTTGCTGCACATCGCCCACGATGATGCGGTTGCCTTGGGTGTTCAATGAAACAATTTGCTGCGCTGCTACCTCGGCCTGAGCCTTGCGCAGCATTTGCCTCATACCCAAATCGTACAGTCGTAGGGTTTTGCCAATGGCAACCAGAACTTTGCCTTGGAATGCTATTACAGCCAGAGGAGGCTCTTCAATCTTGGTCTTGTGAATAAACTCAAGCTCTCTTCCATCTTCCTGGAAGCGGTAAATATGCAAATATCCCTCAGAAAAGCTGCGGGGGTTGACGACCATGTCTTTCCCAGTGCCAACAACGAGGAAATGTTCGTTGTCTTGGCTGGCAAATGACACAATGGCTGCGCTCACGGCCGCCTCGTTATTGTCAAAAGCAACCGTTTGTATGACGCGAGGTTCTTCTGAGACAGGGTCGATCACACTAATGCAAGATGCCCATCGACGTGTGCCTTTGGGATATCCGAACTCCTCTGGAGGAAGCACTGCGGAGTCGCCGTTTGTGACCCCAGGATCAGCAAGCAATTGTGCACGTAGTTCCGGGGGAAGAGTGTTGTAATCGGACTCGACCGTGTAAAAAAGGGGCTGGTCAGGGTGTTTGACCATTTTCTTTGGCGTGTATGTTAGTGGGATAGACTTTTGGATCAAAGTCTCTCCCAGTCGGTCAATGTTGAAGATTCTGACAATTTCATGGTTAGCGTTTTGCAACCAGTAAATAGGATCCAAAAGAAAATGTTAAGAATAAGTTGCTTTCAGTAGGAACAATTGGAAAAAATGCGTAATAAAGCCTCATTGCCCGCAGGCATAGGTCCCGTTGTTTCATCACAAGCAAAAACAAAAAAAAAACACAAATCAAGGAAATATTCTTCACATACCTCAAGGATTGGCCCTGAATACCAACCACGCCTTCTTCGCATTGTTCACTGCTGAAGTTCCATCCCCATTCAAGATCCACATAACTTAGTGGTGTCACGACGAAGCCTTTGGTGATTGGGTCCGCATATCCGAGCCAAGGTCTTGAGCTCAAGGCCAGAACACATGTGCTTCCTTGGACAGTAACCTGGAAGAGTCTTACCTCTTTTGGTCCCAGGAATTTTTGGCGGGTGTCGGTGAGTTCACCTGTAACCTCATCAAGCACAGTGCGGAGATAAACACCAGAGTGTAAGCCGATATGGAGATACAGAGTTGATCCGCCAGATGATGAATCCTCCATTGCAATGATTGCGAGCGAGGTAGGTGCGGCAGTAAGTGCTTGGACGGACTTGTTCTCCAGGGTAGAATCAGGATCCAGGCTGAGGATACGGACGGTGCAGTCATCACAACCAACAGCAAGGAATGAACTGCGCAATCGACCCTCAGGAACCTCGCCCAGACTGAGACATGTAACAGTGCCAAACATCTCCTTCTTCTCGTCATATTCGGCCAAGGAACCATCACCATCCATCTCAAAGTAGACAATCTCTCCAGAGCTGAGGGCGATGGCCACCTGATGAGCATTTGCAGTAGCGGCCACGATCGATCGGTGCTGCGGGGCAGCCCATTCATTTACATGGCCATTGCGAACGTGCCTGATACCCTTGGGGTGAACTTGGATGAGACCGTCATCACCAAGAAGTTGTGCTGCAAGTGTGGGAACGCTGGTAAGGAAGCCAGAGTCGCTCACTTCCTCAACAGTCTCACCAATGCTGAGAACGAGAGTGCCATTAGTAAATGAAAGAACGATGTAGGCATCGTACTGGTCGCTTCTGTTGAGCTTGAGGGTCCACACGGCTGAGGGGATTCCCGGTAACTCTGAGGCGACAATCTCATTGACCTCTAGGCCATGCTTGAGCATTCTAAATGTGCTTCGAGCGCCATTGCCGCAAGCGGTGTAGATCTGAGGCGCGTCTTCGCCAGTCAGGTTGGCAACTTTGCAGTCTAGGAGGGGGTTCATGGCAGGTATACTTTCGACCAAAGCCAAGTTCTCCGTTGGCCTGGGATGAAAATAGACGGGGTCATATGAAGCTCTAGGGTCTGCGGGGAAATCATCGCTGGTGAACTCAAGCTCCTCGTCATCATCTCCCAGTTTTTCAAACTGGTAGAATGAGCAGTTACCAAACTGGCTGGCAACGTAGAGGAAGCCACTCTTCAAAATACAGAGATTTGATGCAACAGGAACAGTGTCAAAATACTTGATTTTGAGTCTTCTGACTTCGCCAGTAGGGGTTCCCTCATCGTCCTCAACCATGTCAATGGTGAGCTTGAAAAGGTCACCATCTTCAGTCTGCAGGAGAAAGAAGAAAGCTCCGGCGTTACCCTTGAGCTTATGCATTACTCCAGCCACGATTGTGCGCTTGCGAGAAGGGTCCTCCGTTGCACCGCGCCGACGGGGAACAGCAACGCGGAACGCCTCCTGGTTTGAATGGCGGTATGTGATATTTTCCTCTCCGCAGACAAGGACTCCACTAGGGCCGTCGCTGCCACCTGGGACTTGGAAGAGCAACGAAGCACTTGGGTCAACCGGGTCAGACCACTTGCGGACCACATGATTCAAGCCCAAATCCAGCTCGTAATATACGAGCTGTGTTTCCAGCTCCTCCATAGCTTGGCCGGTAGAGTCTTGATCAACTTCTGAGTAGTCGATCTCCAGGGCGGCAAAAACGGGATTGGCATACCCTACATCGAGAGCAACCATGGAGATCACGAGAACACCTGGCTTGTGGGCCTCGAGAGGTGACGAGATGGTCAACTCAGCTTGCGAATTACGGTTCAAAACGTAGACAAGCTTGTTCTTTTCCATGGCTGAGATCAGGCACGCTCGACCCTTGGGGTCGCACGCGAGATATTCGCCTGGGATAACTCGACGCACGCCTGACTTGCCAAAGGTCTCCAGGTGCAATCGCTGGAAACGATTTTGGGCGGGAAGGTATTCGATGATTGTTATCCGACCCGAGTCAGTTGCCAATATCAAGTAGTCTAAAGAGCGACGTTAGCGTGTTGTTGACTCAGGGCTGGTTTTTCGGCCGATAGCGCAGGGTGCAGCGCATTCGTCGCGTCGCTTTCGAACATCACTATGTGGCCCTTCAAAAGGTGGCTGGGACGACTTACCCTTATTGCTTCCAGCCAGCCGAAAGGCAGCCAAGGAGCGGATGATGCCAAATACATCATGAGAAAGGACAGTGATGACCTTTCCTTGGGATGGATCAGGGCGCAGAAGCGTCAACTGTGAGCCAGCACCAGTGATGATGAGCTGCTCCTTCGTACCCGCGAACTGGCCAAGCACTGCTTGCACGACGTTGGTTGGCGGCTGCACCGTCAGCGAGTAGAGAAACATGTTCGACGTAGTCGCCATGTTTACAGCAAGGCGCAGTCAAGCCTGCGCGGCTTCAAGAACGTGTATGGTGTCGATTGGAGAATCGCGAAGAGGATTAAGTTATCTGCAGGCAGTGAGAGCTTTGACATTCAAAAAGTTTGGCCTGCTCGGAGGAATGATATTGCGGCGCAGCGCGTTGTGGCCCGAGCTCCTTGAAATATCCCACTACACCACACCACTGTCAATCTGCTGAGGAATATAGACGTTCGGTCGATAACCAACCTCGGTCCACCTGCATGAAATGGAGCCGACTCTTCGTCGCGCGGCTTCAAGCCTTTGTGGGAGATGTTCCTCGTCCATTCGGAGGCAATTGACCCCTGGGGCATCGACAAAACCATGGATGAGAACATCAGCCCACCACCTCCGAAACTTCCATTCGACTTTACCCAAGGAGCACCAGCGAACATCTCCCGCCAAGAGAGATTTCTCGACTACCAATACGAACAATTCAGAGGCTGCAGCTCCTAGAAAATCATCTGAAGCTTCTGTCCGCCTAAACCAAGATGATCTGTTCCATCCATTTTCGAAGTCTCCGGTACCCGAGTTTCGACAGCGTGCTGCCTTCATGAAACAATATGCTTACTGCCCTCACCCGGATCACCAACATACGAAAGTCCCCACGATCGCACCGAAGCCCGATGATGTTGAGGTATCCGCCGGAACAGAGGCTCCCGCACATGTCAACTTTGAATGCCCCGATTGCGGGCTGCCCGTGTACTGTTGCGAGGAGCACTGGATGGATGACTATGAGAAACATTTGGAAATTTGTGATACTCTTAAGCAGATTAATGAAGACGATCACGATCTGCGATCTGGACGAGTTTTCAACGAAGGAAACCTTCCAGACCATCAAATGGCCGAGGCCGCTATCAACATGACGAACTGGGATACTTTTATGTATACGAGAGAGTTTGATGCTGTCAATTCCGACCGAGGAATGCGACAAATCACTCGCCTGTTGACATATCCTGTTACTGTTGGCAGCGTACTTCACGAACTGAGCCCGTACAGTTATGGGAACAGTGGCCGGGTCACAACTGAGGGGTTGAAGAGCTTCAGCGGTATGTTTAATCGAAGCCAAGTTTCAGCGCAATGCTAACGGTGTTTGACAGCTTTGCGATACAACCTTCACCCACCTAGATCCGGTCAGGGCTCTGGTGTCAAACAACTTCAACCTGAAGCTCCTCCCGTGAGGGTGTTCATCCTTGGTGCTCGTGCGGAGTCTTCGTTGCCAAGACCTGCTTGGGTTCAGCTGGCGCACATGTTTCCTGAAGCCCGCCTACATCTCATCTTTATCGGCCCTGAAAGCATGGCTAACCGAGACGATGAGTTTCCTCTGCCCGAGCGAACCCCGTCAAACCCCTTCGGCGCCGTGGTGGAGGATCGTGTGTGGTACAAGATGAAGATTAGCACGATCGTGGATTACTACCATACAATTCACCAGACCGGACACTTTGCTCCGTATGACCCGTATTTCGACTGTTTCGTCCTGTTCCATCCTGGACTGGGCCACCCCGCCAGCAGTCATGAATGGGAAGATACTCTGCCCATGTTGCTCGAGACCAAGATTCCAATCATCAGCACTGGCTACACTCAATTCGACATGGAACGAGATGTCGAGTGGGTTAAGAACAAGTCGAAAGGAGAGTTTGACATTCTACTCAAGCCTGGAGAAAACACATTCAGAAGTCTTCGATGGGATTTGAACGACATGGATCCTCAGGATATCAGCTGCGGCAACTGGGGCGTATGGGCTTTCCGAGGCAAGAGGTATAGTCTTTCCATGATTCTCCATGAAATAACACAAACTAATCAGGGCTTACCTTTATAGATACGAGACAACCACTAGAGATTCATGAGCTTCGAGTAATTGATTGCAAGAAAATGAAATGCCACCATGTACTCCATACTGTACAGACACCACCATTGTATTATTGCGCTTTTGTAGCCAAAAAATGAAGATAAAACAAGAGATCATCTCCCAACATTATATAAAACTCTGCACGATATAAAATCCATCTCGTCGCTTATCGCATGTTATTTTCTAATTCTTATTTCCCTTTCCCATGTTGCTAAAACGATGGTACAGTTCATAGCGCACTGCGAGTTACAAGCTTGGCGCTGTTTTTGAGTGGCTACGGAGCTAACACCACGCAGACAACGTTGGGTGCACGGACCACACGGGCCAGGCCGCACCAGGCCGCAGTGTCAACTCGCTCCCCTTTGCGTGGGTACTCGGTACTAACTGGCAAGATGCATGTTGGCCTGCGACTCAATATCAACTTCAACCCTTCCACCGCCGCCATCGATCCGAGAGCCACTCCACGACAACCTTGACTGCTGAATGCGGCAAAGATACCAACCCCGATCCCGACTCCGACCCCGTGCCATGGTCACATAGGCCAGGCATCACTCCGGTCATGGCCGCCCCCGCCGCTCCCACCCGGGCTCCGATCCCGCGTCCCAAGACGGCGTCTCCAGGTCCTGATACGCCACCTCCAGCTGCTGCTGCTGCTCGCCGGCCCAACCGTTCTGGCACAGCCGACCCTCTCTCGGACAGAGCCACCGCTCTCCTGATACGCCGCACGCTATGCTCCCAGCAGCTTGGGGACAAGGCACGAGATGCCCAAGTCCCCATCGACGAACTGCTCCCGCCCTTGACAAGCCGGAATGACATGGACCTCCAGCTCTACGCCTTTTTGGCCATTATTCTGCGCGAGTTTGTTCAGAGCTGGTACAACAGGATCACCGCGGACGAGAACTTCGTGGCCGAAATCATCCACATCATTGCACACTGCTCGCGAGCCCTGGAACAGAGGCTACGCAAGGTCGATCTCGAGAGCCTGCTCTTGGACGAAATCCCGGATTTGCTGAACAAACACATCACTGGTCAGTGCATCGGCTTGCGCAACCAAAGACACCATCTGACCACTAGCAGCTTATCGAACGGCCCATGATGCCATCTCGCAGCCCCCGATAGTTGCGAATCCCCGAGATGTCTATCATGCCCTATGCCCACTCCCACATCTAACACCAGTACCTCGCTCGGATGACCCGCTTTCAGGAGCTGATCAGCTGCAGAATGAGGCGCTGTACCGTCAACTGCTGGTTCAGGGTGTGCTTGCCATCCTGCTGCCCACTGAGGACCTCGAGAACCCGTGTCTCACGGCGCTGGTCGAGCAGATCTTTTCCGAGCTCATCATTGGCAATGTGATAGCCAATAAAGCATCACAGCCCTGGCTTCTATACGAGGGGATTTGCATCGCTTCCAGGGTGTTGAGGGAGAAGAGAGAACAGGGCCGAACAGGCAGTACGACTGGCGGGCCACGACTGGAAGTCAAGATGCCGGACAAGAGCAGCCAGGGTTGGTCGATTCGAGGTCTCTTCCTGGGGCTGATTCAGCTGGGCATGCTGCTGGCCGGGTCGATTCGATTCATCGCCACAACCCTCGCCATGGCCTCATCCTTACCCCCTAGGTGCACGCCCACAGACGAAAAGAGAGTTGTGACAAATGATGAGAAGCTCAACAAGTCCTTATCGGGGTCGGAGCTTTCTCGATTCGTCAAGACACCCATCCTGTCGTTTCGCATCTGGGCGTGCCTGGGCAACCTAATCGAGATGAACCTGCGTATGCCATGGCTTGATGGCTTTTTATCATTATTACAGCTCGGCGCAGTCCACGGTCCTGGACGAATGGCCGGCCTCGATAGGCCTATTGACAGGTAAGAAATGCTAGTCTTGTCAGTTTTCTGATCCCTGATGGGGCGTGCCCTCAATCCCTTTCCATCAACTCGCATGAGTTCAGAGTCACTGAACTGTTGGGTGCTCCAGTGAGCATCCAGAAGCAGAATACGCGGCCAAGAACCGAAAACAGTCGGGCCGCCCAAGTCCCCATAGCGGCCCATTGCCGTCTTACTCAGTCCCGGACTGGTCGGATTTGCTGGAATGGTGTGACGAGCAGCCCGTACCGACTTTTGTCTGCGCACAACTCGGTGGTTTTCAGGTGGTCTGGATGGGTCTCGGAGGAGCGGTGGCCAATGGAATCGCCCAGACCGCCATCTTGGCTCTGATTGCTCGACAGGCTGCGCCAGCTCGGAAGAGGCCATCCAGCAGGAGATGGACTCTACGCGCCCGGACTTAACCGGGATGTCAGCTATGCTCGCCGGGCCACATGCTTTCTGCCACCGGACGAAAGCGCTGCAAGGATACAACGTTGAGCTTGTTTTAGCTCCCGCCTCGCTCCGCGCCACCCGAGCCCCATCACCGTCTGTGAGAGCGGGCTCGCCATGGCGGACTGCGTGCGTGTCTGCGTGTTGGTTCTGCTGCCGCTGCTAGTCCGAGCGCGCGACGGCAACTGGAGCAGCAGCAGCAGCGAGACAGGCACCACAAGCAGGGACTAGCAGTGTGGATCGGAGCGGCAGTGACCCATGTCGATGTCGAGCCAAGGCGCTGCCCACATGTGTGAGGCTTGCTGCACGACTCCAAGACCGGGCACCGCCATGGTTGCTTGCTCTGCAATATCGCACACCACCTTGTCAGCCGCGGCCGCGCCCACGGCCACATGCACATGCACATCGGCAGCCGTGTAATCTCGCAGCCATGCAGTAGCAGACACGCTTCCGATACTCTGCGCTGCATACTTCCCCGCACCCGACGTCTGGCCACCCCTGTTGACAATCTCTTCCTCGTCTCTTGTCTCAAGCATGGATGGCGTCGCAGATCTACAATCCTGCCTCACCGTCTGTCGGCCGCTGGTGCCCAATGGACCATGAACAGCCTCGTACTATTCCTATTCTCCTCTCGGCTTAACCCAACATCTCAGTTTTTATTTTTCTTTTTCATTTTTTTTTTCACTCATGTCATTCATACCCCTCCCCCCCCCCTTCCCGCTCCTCTAAACTAGTCGCAAATCCCCCAGTTGCTAACCTCTTTGGCAGACTCTTGTCCCATCACATCCAGTCCCTCCTCGCTCCTGATCACCTCCCACCCCTCCTGCGCACTCTCCGTGGCGTCCTGTTCCCAAACAACGCCCCCGGCCAGCCCTCGCTCTTCCCTCCATCCTCTGATGCCGAGCTGCAGGCCCTCCGGCGAAGAGCCGCTAAAGCCCTTTTGGATCTTCTGCCGAGCGGGGTGGGGAGGCTCTACCTGGGCGGTCGCTTTTGGCGGCACGGCACAAGTCATGGCGCTGCTGACGAGCATGAGTCCCTCGTGGCCGAAATGGAGCATCTGCTCCTGGTACTCGACGACGAGTACTGCAACAAGCACCTCATGTACAGTGTCCTCGAGCTGATCCTAGTCAGGGCCATGCCCGAGCTGAGCGAAAAGGGCGTCGTCGATCTGCAGCACGAGAGAGGGCTTGGCTAATGGATGATGACGCTTACGCGAAGGCAACCCTCTAGTTTTTTCTTCTCCTTTACGATACCCAAATCCCCCCCACCAGTAATGAATAATTCAGTTAGTCTTAGTTGTTACGAATGTGCACGATGCATCAAGAATAGAGGACATGTTTTTTTTTTTCAAGAGCAAGGGCAATCCCAAAAGCACAAGTGCCGCCCATTCCTATCCTTAAAAAAACTATCTTGACCCTGGTGGAATGACCCTGGGATGTGAACGGTAATCCAGTAACAGGTAGAGAGGAAAAGTCCCCACCCGTCCAGCCCGTTTTTTTTATTTTCGCTCTCGATCACCAACATGTCTTCAAGGAGACCAAAGGGGGACGAACAAGAACCCAAAACCCCTGTTGCCGGTGCCTGTCCTCGTCATCACGCTCCCGTTTCCTTTAGACTTTCCTCGTCCACTTCTTTCCCCGTCATAAGACGTCTCGCAAGACGAAATCCTCGCAAAATGTCCCAAGAACACCTTTGAAAAAATCTCCCCGTTTCCGTCCCTCCGGTTCCCGTGCCGTCCCACCATCCCAATGCCCATTCATGCCTTGCAGCACATTCCACCCCAAAGTCTTAAAAAACGACAAATGAAAAAGAAAATAGAAATAAGGAAGAAATATTTGGGGGAAAAAGAATTCCAAAACTTGCAGACAAATTCACGCATACAGATATTAAAAGCCACATTAGACACTCTCAAATATCCTCAGAGATATCAAAACACACAAACAACAACAAGACAAGGTGACAGTGAAAGAAAAAGGATTGCGGGGTGGGTACAGAGGGAAAATAGCCAAACAACAAGCAGATAGCAAAATTAAGGAAAACAAAGAACGCAGGACATCTGGGTGCCCTTGGAATTATGAAAAGCCCGGTTTGCCGCCGTGGGAGTCCGCGTGTGTTCGCCTCGAGAGGAGGGGGAGGGGGTGTTGCGTTTGCCGTAATACATTTTCGTCCGCTCAACCAATTCTCTTTCTGTCACATTTCCTTTCTGTGTCCTCTTTTCTCGTCCCTCTCCGCGTCGTTTTTGTTCTTCGCCACCCTCATTCATTTCGAAAAAGAAAAAAAAAGCACACGTATAACAGTTGGGTAGCTAACGAATAGAAAAGACAAAAAAATTGGTATGTAAAATATGGGTTCGCGTGAGCGGGAGAATAAGTCTTCCAAGGGTTGGTATCGAGTATAAAAGTACTTCCAATCTTTGTGCGGTTTCGAAGAAGAAGATAAAATGAAGATCATGTCGAAGAACAAAATCGACGCAAATAAATAGGTATTGATATATCGCTCGCGCGTATACGAGGTTGGGGGGGGTTTCGCGTCGCCGGAGGGTCTGTCGCCAGTATAAAATATAAATAAAAGCCACGCCGTCGCGCGTGGTTTCCTTTTTGCTGTTTTTCCTTTCCCTATCCAGTACCTTTCAAAGTTGACGATGCACGCCTTCGGGGCGGCAAGTATTCTTGTTAGCCAAGCGTCAACCATCGCACACTAAAACTCTCAATGTTTTTTGTTGGTTTTGACCAAATGATGAATTGGCCTGCCTTGTATGGCATAAAATGTTATGTTTTTGTGTTTTGTCATTCCGATCTGCGTGAGCAGTTGGAGGACTCTTCTTCTGCACTGTCTTCATCCCCAAACACGGTTTCGTGCAAATGTCGCCGCTTCGGTTCCAAGGCTTTGGCATACCTTGCAGCCGGTAATGCCGTCATCCATTTCGGCCAACGAAGCATGGAGCGGTGCTGAAAGCTCCCATAGCAAAAATCAAAATCAAAACGCTCGAAAAGGGGGGAAATCAAGGGCTATACAAGCAACCAGTCTACACATCCAAGTGGGATGGATCATGGCCGACCGCTTAGGTTGACTCGATTTTTGGCTGCACCATCGTAGAGGTCATTTCGACCTCGCCTTCAGGGATCCTAGACAGTCCCCCTATTGATGGCTTGTTGCCTCCTTGATGCTGACTAATTTGTAGTTTTCTCGTCAACTGCATGATTATCGCGTAGTCACTTGAATCAAACGATGCAGCCTGCTGAATGTAACTGAGCAGAGTAGCAGCTGCTCGGCGTGCATCCTCTTGCGTCGGGGACGTTGGCGACGAGTCAGCCGGGGTGGATAGGCTGGCACTGTTGGTGACAGGCGTGGCAGTTGAGCGAGCCGTCATACTAGAATTACTACTGCTTCGATGCAGAGTATGCGGTGGCGAGTTGATCCCTGTGTCGATGGAAAAGGGGGGAGCCATGTCAAGAGCAGGCGAGTCCAGGGCCGAGTTGGGTGCAGTAGACGAAGGTTGATGTCGAGGAGTCATTGGTTCGGTGGAGCCAGTCTGGTTCACGTAGTCAATGTTGAGAGACGGGAATGTATTACTCCTCTTCTCGCGGAGTTGAAACTCGGGAGCATTGCTCCGGAGCTGGTCCATCGGGAAACCCCCCACATTGGGGTCCGGTGAGAAGGTGAACGGCGCCGTCGGGCTCATCGTGCCCCCGGAAAAGGAAGAGTTATTCGTGTCACGAATATCGCTTGTCAGGGATGTTGTTGATTGCGATTCAGGATACTTGTAGCCAAACTCGAAGCCCAGTCCATCCGCTTGGATCTCCTCGTCACTTCTACTACCAGAGAGGGGCGAAATTTGTCCAGTAGGCGACGAGGGGGACAGTCCATTCGATCCCAGGTGATCAGTCTTGATCATGACGGTCGACATTCTAGCGCTGTCGGGGATGTTGGTCTCACTCGCCCGCCGCATGAGTTTGCCTCCCCCAACGCCGTGCTTCTGCTTAAACTTTTGCAACCAGCTGCCCGTTAAATTGCTCAGGAGGGTTTCCTGATTTCCGCTGGCATGGGCGAAAAGCCTTGCTTGCTCCATGATTTCCTCATCGCTGACCTCAAAGCCTCGTTGTTGCTGTCTTCGGATGTAGTTGCTCAGGGTTCGATCGAAATCAGGATGTTTCCCTTTGGCGCGCTTCATGGCAGCATGGTCCGTCTCCTGATCTCGCTTCAGATACTGATCTCTTTGTCGGAGAACCTTGGAGACGGTACTAAGGAAGAAGAGCGAAGTCAGAATAATTGCACCGTCACAGCCCCGATCTGTCGCCTCCTGGATAAACCTACCTGCGCTCCACTCCGAAGCGAGCTCCGATGTCTGCCTGCCTCGTACCAGGGTTATCTTCGTGAAACTGGCACATGGCTCGCTTTTGCTCTGTGGTCAATGTTTTTCTCGATTTCTCATGCTGCGTGGGCAGCCTCGGGGGGTCTATGGGTGGTGCACTAGTCACTGGGGTAAGTGGCAAAGGGGGCGCTGAATAGGCTCCCTGCGGCGTCGGGTTCGTCAACTGGCTAGGCCAGGTTGTGCCTATCGCCGTATTCAACATGGGCAGCTGATGATGGGCCATAGGAGGTGCTGGCTGGATCATCTGGTGTTGTTGGGTTAAAGGAGGAGGCATTCGACTAATCGATTCCGAGGGTAGGCCATGAGGCACATAGGCAGCAAAGTGGTTGTACTCGGTGAGCGGACTGGTATTGTACGGACTTTGGCTGTACGGGCTCATGCTAGTCCAAGAATCGCTTCCATAACCGTTGGTGGTAGCCATGGTGGTGTCGTGTCCCATTGCGGACGTGGCATTGACGTTGTTCATTTTTGGCAGCCTCGCCCAGCTAACACCGGGGGATCGTCAGGTAGTTTAATAATAAAAAATGTAATCGCCCAAGAATTGGCAATTTATAAAGCAGGTGGACCCGAGAAGCCTCACTTCCTGATTTATTCCGCAATCAGAGACACCAGGGTGGGTAGGACCTTCACTGTCCGGCGCAATGGGTCAGACGGTCCTGGAAGCTGGGAAACGAGATGGGAGAGATGTTTCTCCCTCTCGTAGGCGATTTTGGTGAGATGGAGCCCTCACGAATTACACCGGCCGACGAGGCGAGGCATCGTCTTGCCAAGATGAATTCCTAAAGAGCACAAGCGGGCAGGGGATGTCGCGGTCTGAATCCGAGTCGCCGTCGGTGGCAGTGATTTTGCCGCTGTCGATCAAACCTTCCCAGGCCTGTGGGTGTTTGCCCGTCCTTCGGGATAGATGGGGATGAACGAGGTGCTGTGCTGTGCACTTTTTGGTCTTGCAGCAGGCAAATGACGAAACGGACACACTTACTCGCTCGTTCTCGCACACCACTCGCACGCTCACGCACGCACTCAAACCGCAGGTCTCCCAACGACAGGGCCGCGGGACTTCCAGGTTCCAGGCCGGCCGTATGTTTCTCAAACCGGCCCTATCCTACAAGCCCTTTCCACCCAGGCTGATGAGACGTACTGGAGAGGGCCTCTTCCACGCGAGACTCAAGAGTGAGACACCACGGAGAGATATCCTTTCGGAATTGCTTTTTGACTAAGTCGCCTCCGTGGGGTCTGCGGAGACAAAAATCCCGTCCCAGGCAAAGCAGACGCGGCCGGCCAAAAGACGTAGGAGAGGGGGGGGAAACAAGACAGGAGCGGAGGGGCAAAGTGTTGATGTGAGTCGCTTTTTTGGGGCGAGCGGGCCGACAAAATACTCACAACCTCTCGGTAGCGGTGATGATGATGAACCAGCACTTTGATTCAAAGGAGATGATTGATGTTCGTAAAAGATTGAGGCAAACTTTCCGTCGCGATCGTGATCGTTGTCGTCGATGTCTTCGTGTGTAGCAGATATTCCAGCACGAAGCCAGGGCCGTTTAGAGTATATCGACTAGATGTGCAGTGTGAGCGGACATGAGCCATCCACCATGCTACATATGTATGGGACAAGACCGAGCAAGCGACGGATGGATCTTGTCCATGTACATATGTAGTATGCATCAGTACCGGGACGGGGGTGGTGTCCTCACGGCGGGGGGTGAAGGGGGGGCGTGTGATTGGGAGAAAGTGTGTGCCTACTTGTGTGAAAACGCGAGAAGAGCAAGTGTGTGGGTAGGCGGTGGGTAGTATTGAATCGAGCAAGCTTGGGTGTGTGAATGCGAGAGTGTGGTGTGTGCGTGTGGTTGGGGTTGGGGATATGAGAATAACGGGGAACCTGGGATGGCACGGTGTACGAGTATGACAAGAGACGACCGATGAACCAGGGCCCTTCCTCCCAGAGGCGCACGCCGCACACCGCGCACTCACACTCTTCTCCGTGACTGGCTTCTCTTGTTGGTGTTTCCTTGCTCCTCTTTTCGTCTCCGTCACAAGCGCGGTTGTGACAGGGATGAGGGCTTCGGGGCGGCAGAAGAAGAGGCGGGGCCAGAGTGAATGACTGTGTGGTATGAAGTGAGGAGCAGGGCAAGGTGAGGAGCTAACAGCAACCACTGGGAAAGACAACAAGATCAAAAGGGACTCACTTTTCGGACAGAAACCGGCGACTCAGGGCAAGGCACGAAAGTCCAGTGCTGTACGGCACGGGCGCGCGGGTACGGGTACAGTATTATGGAGCTGTCGACCGAGTTCTCTATCCGTCATCCTTACCACACCCGGATTGCCAGGGCGGGAAAAGCAAAAAAAAAAAAAGCGAGAGATTCATCAGCCGTTGGGAGACTGGCGTGGATAGTGAGCCCCCCTGGTCTGCGGCAATCTGATAGGTGAGCTTGGATATGGTCTGGCTCGCCAGTCTTTGGCTTAACCAAGAGTAAGCGTCAAGCGGTTGATCGGTGGGTGGTAGAATGAGGAATGGGCCAAAGAAGCAAGCAATGACAGGATCAGCCCGCTCAAATTCGGCGCGCGTGAGCCCTCGGTTTTTTTCTTGTTTTTTTCTTGTTTCTTTTTGTGAATCGGCCGGAAGGTCCATGTCTGGCCTTAATATCTTTCTTCCCTTTCCAAATAGCAATTACTAGTGTTGCTGATGGATACAATCAAGGGACGTGATATTACTTGTGTCTTGTTCATCCATCAATTGCCTTGGTTGACTCGCGACCGGTTGCTTGTCTTGTACCTTCTCTTGGCTGGCAAAATATGATATGATGGACAAGGTTAGGACAGGATGGGGTTGCAGACCCATGATGCCATTCAAGGCCAAAGCAGAATGAGGTCAGAAGACTGGGGGCGCACTTAAAGGCCGAAATCAGTGTTCTTCAGATGGCATGAGGCATTTCGTCTACTAACTCTGTTTCCCTGGTGGATCAGCTCGAATGTCAGCGTCAATCAAGCCTTTACTTCCCGATGAGGGACCACTTGTTCGCTGACCTCTCACCTTTTTGGGCCTCTTAGGACGAACACAGCGGTCGCGCGTGTGAAGGAAGAACCAGGGGGGGAGGGGCGTGCTGTGGATATTAGTGGGCGTGAACATTCGCTTGAGGAGCCACTACGCCGAAGCCAAAGCAGAAAGCGAAACACAGCGATATTGAGAGCGAGAAAGGCGCGGACGAACCAGAGAGCCAGAAAGAAAGCCACTAGCTTGCGGCTTGCTATAGGGTCCCGTTCTGAGGACCGTCCCTTGGTTCAACACGCCCTCAGGGCATCAAGGCCATGCTATTCGATGGGACAAATGCTGGTGGGCGGGGGAGGGCCCTTCTCCCGAGAGACAAATGCCCACCAGAGGTGGGCCGGTCACCTGTTAGCCCAGATCCTCCCCAGATACGAAATCCCGCCCTGCTGCTGGTCCAGGCCATGTCAGGTCAGCTCAGGCACTGAGCAACTTGAGGCTAGCGACGGCAAAGCTCCATGGTGCGGCGGCGGCATGGTGGGCAAGCAAGCCCCGTGGATGATGGCAGTAGGACTAGGGCGGGAAGTACGACAAGGGAGTAGGGCAGACAAAGCAAGTACATTGGCATATGTACAAGCAGGGTAGTAGTTAGTAATTGAGGAGGGGACGGGATGGCCATGGCTCCGTACACCGTACATCCAGTAGCATGCACTTGCACTTGCGACCCTGGCGGGATCGACTGACGGATCATGGATGAGATACAGGTGACGGGAGGCCCGGCGACGGCGCGTTGTCCAGGGTGCTCTGGCTTTTGAATTCTCGCCGTCCCTGGTCGGACTGGTCCGCCCAGGGATATGAGCTAGCCAAATGGATCAAGATGAGCGAGTAAGAAGGCCTTGCCATGGGAAGGGTGGGGGAGAGGGTAGGGCCTTCGGAATGGGACACGAGGAGAGTAGCAGAAGTCGACGAAAAAGTTGAATGTCCGTGTTAGCTATTCCAAACCAGGCACAGCATCAGTCGTCAGCCTCAAGGACGGGACGAGCCTTTCGGAGTTTCGAGCCTTGGCCTCACGGAGCCCAGGGAGGCCAATGCTTTGCGACCAGCGCGGTGAGGTCCGGAACTCAGCGACAGTATCAACTGCGGCCAGAGAGAGCGCGAGAGCGACAAGGCTTTGGGAGTCGATCGGCTGTGGATGACGCAGCTAGCTCAGCCTCGCCCTGCGGATGCGTTCACTTTGAATGCCTCGTGCCCTCTGCCCGTCTCACCTCGCCTCGCCCTGCCCTTTGCTACCTTAGCTCCTCGTGGGTTTGGCATGGGTCGCGCCAGGCCCCGGCCCAGGGAGCGCGGGAGCGTTTCTTTCTCTCTCTTCCATTTTACCTTCTTGATGAGAAGAGGAGCAGCAGATGGGTCCCCAAATGGGGGGCTTGGGGCGCCGAAGGGGACCTTGCGGCTTAGCTTCATGGCCTTGGCCACGCCCCCTGGTCGAAAGAGCAAGCGTCTCTCGAGGAGTCTAGCTGACTGATGGAGGTAGCGTGGACGAACATGCTTTTCACTGTCAGTCGTTGTGGAGGTTGCAAGGTTGGCATGGCGGCACAAGGCAATGCAGCAGCCTGGTGGAAGGTAACGTTTGCGGGCCGTGGGCTCCGTAAAATCGGCCGGGACGAGCCAGCGCTGCCTGCTTCTCCTAGCAACGTACCTCCTACCTGCTAAGTGGTACTTGATGTACGACGTGCGTGCGTACAGGTAGCAGTATATTGACTTTGACATGTACATGGGACTTGTACCACTCGATGCGTACTATGCACGTATGCACAAGCGGCAACCTAACGCACCTCTCTCTCTTGACGCGGGCCCACTCCCAACGATGGACGTCGGTCTGTTGTGTTGGTGGTAAGTTGGCATGTCCTGTCGAAGCGCCCCCCGCGCGATTCGGGGAGGCGGTGATGGAGGCGGTACAGGCCGGTCGCAGCCTCGGGTTGGCGCACTAGCTTAGCCCTTTTGCCTGTTGGTTCTGAGCAGCAAGCGAAAACGCCGGCAGTATCAGAAGCCAGGCACAAAGCTGGGCCTCGCCGGCAGGTATCTGTATCAGCCGTCATTTCGCCAGCCATTGAACGGCACCTGCGACCACACAAAGCTACCCTATGGCCTCTATAGCATAGCGAGCTCGACTTAGCTGACTATCGGTCCGCCGCGCACAGAGAGGGGATACGCACTCCGCGCATGGCCTTCGGTATTCCGCAACTGGAATGATGGTGGGTCGATGGTCGATTAGGCCTGGTCCATACCATCCCATATCCTCACCACACCTTGGCAATCCCATATGCCCATCCCATTGCCCATCCGATGGCATCCCTTCCGCCCTCGACAGCACGCCGCCTGTTGCTGCTTCTGCATCTGCTGCTGCTGCTCTGGCTCGCCAATCCATACCCTGGATGAACATCAGCGCACGCGCTTTGTCTTTGATTCGGTCTTGGCCTTGCTCCATCCTATTAACCTAGTAGATGACGAGGAGGGGGCGACCGCTAGACCTATCCCGGCGCCAGATGGGTAGCATCATGTAGGTACAGTCAAGCCTGTGCTCCCTTGGACGGAACGGAGAGATCTAGGCTAGTGGGACGGGCCTTTTGGAGCGGTTTGACAGCCGCCTGCCGCCATCGCCATTCCGCCCCGTTCTCCCCCGTCCGCTAATCCCAAACCCATGCCTCATTGTTTTTTTTTTTTTGACTTTTGTTCCCTTTCCTTTTCGTCCGGACCCATGTAAATCCCCATCCCTATTCATCGTTTCTTCTACCTTTCTTGGTATTAGCCCAGCGCTCGCCCTCCTGTCAATGCCTGCCCGGTTGACAATCCCCAAGCATCAGTCAGTACAAACATCAAGGTAGTAGTCGCTCATCTCATTCTTCATAACGACAAGTCATTGGGGCCGTAGGCAATTTCCGGACTATCCAAACACGGGAAATGCTTCCCCCCCTTGACCTGCCGCCCTTTGCCAGGTAGGCCATTGGGCAGCAATCTTGCGAGGAAGAATGACGAGGAAAAAGAAAAATTGACTTCAATTGATCAAAGGTGAAGGGGTGTGCGGCCGCCACACGTGTTGTTGGGCATACTGCGTCCCTCCCTTCCCTTTCTCAAGCCTAAAGTCGCAATTGCTTTCCGCCGGCCGGCTGTTGTTCCCGTTGGCCAGCTCTATCAAGATCCCTGGTCAAGCCAGGATACGGGTATTCCCCTTTGACTTGCCCATCGCCCGATTTTTTTCTTCTTTTGCTTTGGGCAGGGTGCACACATTGCTTTTTGTTCCTGTCGCTACGAGTATGGCCGGCTGGACGCATGTCCTACGTGCGGCAAGCCAGGAGCACGCAAAGGACGCGGAACAGAAGAAAGGAAAATCAAATAAGATGCCGCTTTTACTTGCGGTCATCAGGCCCCAATCCCAATCCGTCCGCCGCGTCTTGCAGTAGCCTCATAGCTCCCGGAGCTTATCAAAACGGGGGTGGCAGCCGCCATCCGTATGCACATTCACTCATTCATTCATTCATCCATCCCACATCCGATCCCGAAGCGTCCCCATCTGCCACTGCTTACGAGACCGGGGGCTTGCGCCAGTGTTTGTGTTTGTGTGTCTACGTCTCCGTCTGTGTGTCTGCGCCTGTCTGCTGCCTCATCAGCCCGCGCCGTTCGTTTTATCCGGCCATCTCAAGCACCGGCTCAGAACCAACACGCATCAGTGCACCTTCTGCCACTTGCCGAACAGCCCTGTCAGACGAACACCCAGGAAGTAGAGGTCTAGATCTCGTGAACAGTGCGCTTGCACTAGGAAGGCGTTGAGACGGACTGCTCCATGGGGGGATTCATGGTGTTACCGGAGCGGGACCAATCGCAACATTGGATGCCAACCGCTGAGGGTTATTTCGATGGTTGCTAATCAAGTGCAAAACGCGTGTGGGTGTGGGTGTCTGCGTCTTGTCCAGACTGGCTTGGCCTGTTCTCCTACTGATGGCGGATGACGGATGGGCCCTGGCGCACTGCCCGATTGAGATCTCAATTCGTCATGGTGTGGGCGGCACCCCGGACGGATTATTTACAGAAGAGGGTGTGTAAGAGTGATGATGAAAATCACCACGGGCAGAGTATATGTCTAAGTCTGCCTGCTTGCTCGCCTGCAACCTGCTACCTGAGGTACCTGCCGAGGCATGAAACCGATGCGTGAGCTGCGGCAGGGACACAAGGTCGTTCGTTTGGGTGCACCCGAGGGTGCCTTCCTCCTCCTCCTCCTCTTCGTCCCCGTTCATCTCCTCCATCAAGACCGTCATCTGCGTCCTCCCATCCAAGACATCCATCCATCTCCTACCGCCTTTTCCTCCACTCACACTTCTCCGCGATCACCTCTCGTCCCTATTGGATGCTGGCTGACCCCCCCTACCCTCGTCAGTTGACATATCCCCTCGCCTCTCATCTGGCAAGGCTAGCCTAGCTAATAACTTAAGTTGGCATCAAATCATCAAATCGCCGCCAACGACAGGCAAACGTCCATGCAGTCCGGGCTCCTCGTCCTTCTTTCGGGTCCCACTCTACTCCCTGCAGCCACTCTACATGGTGTGGAGTCGGCCGCTTTTTCTCTACTCTCCATCTGTCCCACAAGACAAGGTCTGTGCCTCTCCGGTTCACTAACCCACTGCCTCTCATACTACAGTCCGACCCTCTCTCTCAATTTCTATCTCTCTCAAAGACTAGGGCCGTTTTGTCATGTCATGCACGCCGTTCGCGTTCCCTTGTTCCCGTCTGCCGCCGCCTTGGCCCTCGTGTCGCCTCGCTCATCTGCTCGCGTCGCTGGCCACTTTCCCTTGGACTTACTCGTCTTTCGCATGCCGAAAAGGCTCGTGCCCGCTATATCCTGATGCCACCCCTCCTTCCACCCCCCGAAAAAATGCCTGCAGCCGACCACACCCTCCCTAGTCTGCTCAACGACCACCGCTCTTCTCAATTCAATCGTCTCCGTCTCACTCAACAGGGACTCATCACGTAGCTTGTTCGTCCTGTTGACGGGGATAAGCACCGCGGCATCTTCAATCCTCAAAAGAGTCAGTCAACCAAACCTGCCGCGCACATGGCCCCCGGCCAACCGAGTCAGACAATCAACCATCCTTCTCCCGGTGATCGATGGTGCCCGTCGGGGTCCGTCCAGCGTCAGGACTGGCCCCCCCGCTAGCGCCGCTGCCGACCCACCATCGTCATGGCCCATCTGAGCTCGGCGGCAAGAGAAGCCTTGTGAAAGGCGGAGAGCCCCTCGACGACGTCCCGAAGCCTCCATCCAACCCATCACCCTGACGCCTATGGCCTAGGGCAAAAGCCCCCCTCCCCTCGGCCTCTTGGTCCCATCCTGCGACTTCTCTAAGCGCCCGATGCAAGCCAAGCGTGCAAGGCCTGTTTCACCCCCGCCTGCATCCCACGCTTTTGCTGGGAAATCCGGCCGCAGATCGAGAGGCCCTCGGCTATGCAGGTCGAACCACTGTGTCCTTCGTTCCATTCTCCATCGACCCATGTCCTTGTCCATGTCAATGCCATTGTACGTCTTTGTCTCATTCTGCCCATTGTCTTCAACCACATCCTACGTTGAGCCTCCCCATCCATACACCTTTGAATCATGAGTGCACTCACTCGGCAGGTGCGCACGCTCTGTGGCGTTCTCTTCTCGTCGCAAACACATGGTCAAGAGCTCCGTCGTCGATAAATGTCTCTAGATAAATTGCTGTCGGGTCCAACCCAATGTCCACCCCCCTCAGCCTCATATTCCCATGTCCCGGCGTACCATGTTCCATGTGCCATTTTTACTAGTTCCTTGTTCATTTTGTCTTCTGTCCTTGTCTTATTCATCAATCTTCTGGCCGCCTCGAGCAGTATTGTTGTACCCGAAGCGGGCTGCACACGCCACTCTGATTCCTCTTCCCGGTCTACCTGCGTTGATCATTTGTCGTCCCTGACCGAGTCGAGCTTCCGCATCGGCCACACTTGCTTGTAGCCGCGCATCGCGTGTCAGCCCTGTCCTTATTGACCTGTGTATCTATCATTCGACCCGATGCACCATGCGGATTCCCCGTGTGGTTACATAGTACTCCTCATATTGTTCCCCAAAACACGTTCGGGCCGGGATGAAAGTGCATGCCTGAATCCCCTGCTTGACCGTTGGTTCCAGGATCATTCTATGCTACACCGGTCAAGACGCGGCTCCCAGAGTCGACCAGCCGAGCAAGACGCGACAGGCGCTCCCCTGAGCGAAGAGGAGGCACCCCTCTTCGTCTCAATTCAATTTTCAATCATTTCTTGACAATTGTGACTGGATCTCAAAGTTAGCCCGAGTGTGCCTTGCAGTTAGTCTCAGGGCAGGCAGATAAGGCTTTTGAGTACAGCCTGGCGGGGAAGAATGCCCAGGCTAACCAAAGAGAATACAATAACCCGAGAAGTGTGTCAGGCCAAGTATCATCTGGGCGACACTGGACGTTGCTCTTCCGGAGCCCGCGCGCGGCTGCCTGCATCTGAGGGGGGTGTATTGCGGGCCTCAACTTACCAACATCCTCGTCACACAACTCATGCCCCAATCCAACCCTCTGGGGCTGATGCTTGACGGACTTCCCGTATACAATGGCTGTTTTAAACACATCCACAATGCTTCGGTGAATGGCGTTACACTAAGCAGGCGTTCCCGGGTCAGCGGTCACGAAACCGACGGGGTGTGACGGTGCCCAGCCATCCGCATGGAAGGCAGGGTGTCACAATTGGGAGAGCCAACTTACGAAATCCTCGATGGTGCAACGCGTGCTTCGGAGGACGACTGGTGCCGAGTAGTCGGGCTGTTTTCCCTTGGGCTTTGTGTACACGCGGACCAGATTCAACTTGTCCCACATAGCCTCCATCAGCTCGTCAATGTTCCAGCCGTGCTCCGAGCTAATGGGTACCGCGTTCGGAATACGATACAGGAGATCCAACTCCTCGATACTGATTGAGTCGATCTTGTTTAGGCAGTAAACTACCGGGATGTAGCTGTGGCGGGCGTCAGCGCGTTACGGACCGAACCCGGTTTCGATGTTCCCATCATACCTTCGGCTTCGGGCCTCAAGGATGTCAATTAGGTCATCAACAGTTGCATCACATCGAATGGTAATATCGGCCGAATTAATTCGATACTCGCTCATGACAGCCCTGATCTCGTCATTGTCAATGTGTGTCAGGGGTACCGTGCTAGTAATGTTCAAGCCACCCTTGTCCTTCTTCTTGAAGGTAATATTCGGAGGCTCCTTGTTGATACGGATACCAAACCCTTCCAGTTCAGACTCGATAACCCGCTTGTCTGTGAGCGGCTTGTTGACGTCCAAGACAATAAAGATCAGATGGCACGTCTTTGCGACGGCAATAACCTGGCGACCACGGCCTCGGCCATCCTTGGCTCCCTCAATGATTCCAGGAAGGTCGATGATTTGCAAGGGTGCACCTGAGCCATCCAAGGTCAGTCATTTGATGCCACGGTGATGATGTTGGTTGATGCAACCATGGGCGGCGTGTCGCGAGCGGGAAAATGCGAAGACCAAGCGGGAGAGACCCAGAGCGGAGAGGACTAACCATTGTAGACGACTTGACCAGGCACCGATGTAAGCGTGGTGAATTCGTACGCGGCGGCCTCGGAGTGTTGGCCCGTCAGGCGACTCATGAGGGTACTCTTGCCCACCGAGGGGAAGCCAATGAAGCCGATACTGGCAACACCGGTCCTGGCCACATCGAATCCGGCACCAGCTCCACCGCCGCCTCCCGAGGGAGTCAACAGCTCTCGCTTGAGCTTGGCCAACTTGGCCTTGAGCTGACCCAAATGATACGAAGTTGCCTTGTTCTTCTGGGTCCTGGCCATCTGTCGGGGCGGGTTAGAACGACCGAGAACGGGAAAGGTTCGGGGAGGGCAGGGGTGCCTGTGTCTCGACCAGAGCGCTCCCACGGTCAACGTACTTCGGCCTCAACTTCCTTGATCTGCGCATCGAGATGGTTAGCTACGGGTCACGGTGCGGCCTGGGCGACGAACCTTGTCCACGGTGGTCGACATGGTGGCGGCTGGTTGGTTCCTTGCTCTAGCTGGGTGTGATTCAGGCTCTGCCGTCGGTTCCTGCTGCTCAGGTCCAACCTCTCGGGCTCGGTGCTTTCAATTGTCTAGATCCGGCGGCGAGTGGCGAAGCTCGGATCAGTCGTCGGTCTGAATCGTTGCGGGCGGCTCGACGTCCAAAGTCCTGTGATGCAAATAACGTGTGTGGTGAGTATTCAATGGTGGGGTAAATTTTTCGACCAAGCAAAGTTGTGTTGGAAGTGTGATGTCAGTCACCTGGGGGGCCCCACAGCCACCAAGCAAGTCTTTTTTTTTTTTTTCTTTCCCTTCCCCTCCAGCATTCCTTCGAGCGCGGACGCACCGACCTCGAGGCGTCTGATGCTCAACCAACGCCAGCGGCAAATGCAGCACGTAGATCCAGCCATCATTGGCTCCTGACCACCCTGCCTTCATCTCCCATCGTCTCCATTTTTGCTTCAGCCTTGATCCATCGCCCATTTCGTCTTGATCGCCACCAGGTGTTGGCGCGCGCGCTTAGTGTCACACTTGGCAAACCCCTCCCCCCCCCCGTTCCGTTCCCCTTTGTGACACGGGAACCGCCACAATACGAGCTCGGTGCATCATGTTGAGGTTCCAGCTTCACGGAAACCCATTTCGTCGTCCCGTAGCAGGTAGCTCTAGCAAGTAGCTAGCTCGCCATGATAACCCCCCTCCTCCCCACACGCGTGGCCTGGCCTGGCTTTTGGTCACATTGGGCTTTGTCCAACATGGCCCAGGCCCCGCCATTACATCAATATCAATCAACTGACACCAGGCTGTCTCGACCGTCTGTTGGTAACCGCTGTTTTATTGTGTTGCCCAAGACCCCAGACACGGGTCGCCTTGGTCTCGGGTCATCCCATAGCACTACGTATGTAATTTTATCATGTTCGCCTTGACATCACCATCTCAAACAGTAGGTTCCTGCATCCCGTGCTCTTCCAAGTTCTTCGTCATCCAAAACCCTCACAAAGTTCGTACTCGAACACCTCTGTTTCTCGTGTCGTATCCCAACCTGTTTCTCACAGGTTAGGCAGGTACCCGATCCCCCTCCCCTCTCTCCCCATCCCCTAATCAACAAGCTTCCGTTCCAATGGCCCGTCCCCCTTGAGAAAATATATAAAAAAAATAGAGACAAAGAAAGCAGACAAAGTGCATTTGTCTGCCTGTGCCTGCGCCTTGCATAATCGTTACCCTGACATAGAGAATCTCAAATCGATATAGTATAACACTTCCTGTTCGTCGTTGTTGCTGTTGCCTGGCCGCTTTTGTGCGTCGGGCTCAGGTTGAAGATCCGTTGACTCCATTCGTCAAACCCCCTCCGTTGGTCGTCACAGGCTCATTTGAGGAGCCAATAATCAAATTCTTGGTAGTACCGTTGGCAACAGATCTCGCCGGCGTGGCAGATTTCTGGCTTATGGGCGACGAGTGGATGCCGTTGACAAGCGGCGAGCTGGCGTGCCCGTTGACAAGATGTTCCAAGCCCTGCTCCATGCAAATCCGCTCGTACTCGGGATCATTTGGGTAAACTTGTACGAGGCCTCGTCGAGGAACACGCTTCTCGGGGAATGGCAATTTGCTCGTTTGGTGTAGCGAGGGCAAATCCTCGCTCACCATTTGTCCGTTTACGTAGTACTTGGATCGGGGGGCAAACCCATGGTATCGACTCGCATCTGGATCGGCCTTCCACTTTTGCGTCGCCTTCCAACCAATGTTTTGCGCCTCCGACTCCAACAGCTCTCGATACTCAACACCAAGCCGAACATTTCTGAGATGAGGAATATTGGGAACAGTATACATCAAGTCAGATACCTGGAGAATGAGAAAGTTAGCATTGATCCCCGTCAGCTATAGAACTCCGACATACCTTGACAAAAAACATGTCAGTATTTAGGAACCTTTCCCAGGCCTCCTTTCTCAGTTTTTCCTTTGTCTGGAAGCGTAGGGAACACGGGTCTTCTTCGCCGTAGTAGTTTGGGAGCTGGCGTCCGAGATCCCAAAGCTTCTCGGAAACCAGCGCGTAAAGCTTCCACTCCACTCGCCAAAGCGATTGCTTGGCCAAAGGTGACACATGGATGCGATCCCAAGCGGTATCTAGGACAGGGTCAGCGTGAGCACGGCGCGTTTCCAATGACAAGACTTACATCGTGAGAGGTTGAGATCCTTCTCGCCGAGCAGGAGGGCGACGTGGGTGTTGAGGACCCATTGCTCCCGACCTTCAGGCGTTTGGTTTGCCTCGGGTCGGATGGTGTCGTAACGGACACCCTGCATGCGTTTAAACTTGTCCGCGATGGAGGACAACTTCGGATTCGAGCACGTGTCGAGCCACCGGAGCAGAGGAGGCAACTTGTCCAGGCGTACGCGTTCCTGTTCCTCTCGGGCACGTTTGAGCTCGGCTTCGCGAGCAGCCCGCTTTCTCTCCATCTCCTCCCGGTGTGCACGCTCGCGTCTCTCTCGCTCCTTTCGCTCCTCTTCCTCGCGTTGGCGGCGGGCTTCCTCGGCTGCCTCTCGCTCGAGCTGCTCACGACGGAGTCGTTCTTCTTCCTCACGTTGCTTGCGCTCTTCCTCTTCCTTCTTCTTTCTGTCCTCCTCGATTCTACGTTTCTCCTCCTCCTCGCGACGAGCCTTCTCTTCGGCCTCACGCCGTTGCCTCTCTTCTTCTTCGCGGCGTTTCCGCTCTTCTTCTTCTCTGCGCTTTCGTTCAGCTTCGCGCTCCTCTTCCTCCTTTCGCTTCTTCTCTTCTTCCTTCCGCCTCTTTTCCTCCTCCTCGGCTTTTCTTCGCGCTTCCTCTTGTTCGCGCTTCTTTCTCTCCTCCATTTCGGCGCGCTTGCGTTCTTCTTCCTCTTCCTTCTTCTTCTTAGCCTCCTCCTGTTCTAGAAGGCGCTGCTTCTCCAGGTCGGCAGCTTCTTTTTCACGAGCGGCCTTTGCATTGGCGTCCTCGGAGGATTTGACAGGATCAGCGTCATGCATATCTACATCAACATCCTCTGATTTGACATGAATCAACTTTTCGCTGCTGTTTGACCGCGTCGAATCACCACGGTGAAGGCGAGCCTCGCGGCGGTCGTCGTCATGATTTTTGCTTGACTTAGTTGACATCTTGGATGCTTCTTGAGCCAGGCCCAGCTTGCGAGGCCGCTCGTCCGAAGAGAGTGAGCGCTTCTTTTTCTCCTTGACTTCGCCCTCCAGACGCCGCCGCTTCAATGGAACTTCACTATCGTCCTTGTCGCCATTGCTCGGTCGGTCGGGTGTAATACTAGCACGGTGTCTCTTAGTGGATCCATCGCCAGACACTACAATGCGATCTCGAGATTCGTCGCGCTTCAGCGCTTTGGTTCGGTCATGGTATTTCTCGGATAATTTGTCGCTCCTGTGCTTCTCCGGCGCTTCTTCGTGCTTCAGGTCATGAGGACTCGGCGGGTGCTCTTTTAGAGACGAAGCGTTGGATGCCATGCTGGCACGCCGTTGTCTTTCACGCTCCCTGTGAAGCTCACCCTTGGAAACAAGTTTTCTTCGGGGTTTTACGGATTCGCCTTCTGAGGATACACCAGCAGCGTCGGATTCGGTGCGCTTCGTCTTGAGCTTTTTGTGAGATACGCTAGGTGAGGTTTCCCGGTCAGAGACGTTGATGGAGGGGATTCGCTCCTCCTTCCTCGGTCTTCCCGGTCCGCGTTTCGGGGGAGGGTTGTCGCCGTGGTTCAATAATTCGGATTTCCGCTTTTCCTTGGGACTCGTGAGTTTCGATGCAGGGACCTTCTTCTTGGGCTCAACCTCTCGCGCAGGGCTGGAGAGATTTCGCCGCTGCAGAGCGGCTTCTTCCTTTTCCCTGGCCTCGGCTCGTCTCGCCCGCTTTGCTTCACGTTCCTCTCGCTCGCGTCTGGTCGGGGATTTTGTCTTGCCCCCATCCTTATGACTGCGCTTGTACTCATCGTACGAGTTCTTTAGCAGTTGCTCCTCTTCTTTCCAGTTTGTTCCTTGCCGTCGTCTGGCAATCTCGTAGTAGGTTTCACCTCTGAAGCGCCTGGTCGGATCAAAGCCCTGCTGCTCCAAAAGCAATTCGATCACTTTGATATTCTCCTGTCCGATAGCAGCCATTATGGGAGTGGAAACATCCTGTTGCATGGAAGGTATAGGAGCCGGGTCTGGGTTGGCTCCGCCCAGTCCAAGAAGTAGCTGGATGACCAAGTCGTGGCCACCCCTTGCGGCGGCGACCATTGATTCGGGATCGTCAAAGCCTTCCTTGACCTGCAGAATTCGGGCAACGGTTTCTTCATCGCCTCGGCCAGCGGCCTGTCGAAGGGTCTTCTCGTCGAGGGGCATGTACAGTAAGTCGTTTCTAGTTTTTGTTGCTCGTACTGTTCCAGTTCTGCGCCCGGTGTGTCCTGTAGCCGGAGATTGACGGGGGCTATCAGGTGCGCGCGAGTCTCTGGCGTCGTGATACTCGTGATGCGAGTGGCGATCTTCAGAGGTTCGTTGTCGCCCACCAAATCTCTTCTTGGCCTCGAGAAGGGCCGCACGTATCTCGTCGGCATTTTCAGTGTCGTCGCCCACTCGATCAACGGGCTCCTCTCCGTTAACATTGGCTTTCCGGGGGTTGACGCCAGCATCCAGCAAAAGCTTCACGACTCCCAGGTGGCCATTGTCAACCGCGTCCAGCAGAGGCGTATCCTTGTCGTAGTTGACGCAGTCCAGGTTGCAGCCGGCGTCAATCAAGAGCTTCACAATATCCTCGCAGCCATTGATTGCGGCAATCTGAAGGGGGGTGTTCCCGGCATAATCAGCAACATTCAAGTCCTCGGGTCTATCTCCAAGCCGGTGCTTGGCACCTTCGTATTCGCCTCTCGCGCAGGCGCGAGCTAGGAAGGTCTGGCCGTGAGCATCCAGATGCTTCTTGTGCGGCGCCATCTTAGCAGGGGACGCATTTGACTCGGAGGTGACAGGAGCTGCGATACCGCGGAGCTTGGAGCTGCGAGGGTGAGGGCTTCCGCTGGCAGAGGATTCGTCGGAGTGGTAATCCGTCGACTGCAGCGGAGCTGGGAGGCGCTTCTTCTTCTGGCCGAGGCCGTTGGAGGAATACGAAGGCAGTTGGGACGAAGCGCTGCGACGGTGAGATCGACCTGGGGGGGAAATGGAGCGAGAATCGTGGTGTGACTTTGCTGCGGACTTGACCTCCTTGTGCAGGCGAGCGGAGTCGATACCTGCACTAGTAGTACGCTGGCGCCTAACCTTGCGTGTGTCGGCCTCATCGTCAGAATCTTGCTTGGGGACCTTTCGCTTGTGCGGCAGAAGACGCTCGCCGGATTTGAGCTTGTCGCGTAGGGTCGTTTTGGGGGGCCTCGGGTGGGAGTGGTCAGAATCCGAGGAGGAGCGGGGGTCGTCGGAGCGTCGACGCTGCTTGTGCTGCTGGGGTGGGGATGCGGGTGCTGAGCTCAACCCACTCGAGATGTCCTTGCTTCGCAGCTGCTTTTCGCGTTCAAGGTGGGCAGACAGGCGCTTTTTCTTGAGGACGTCGACGGCGCGGTTGGGGGCAGCAGAGGGCTTTTCGGCATCGTGAAAGGCGGGGGCCTTGGACGAAGGCCTGGCGGCGTCGGCATCACCATCGCTCCTGTCCTCCTGTCTCACCTTGCGGGCCTTGGAGGGCGAGTGGCCGTCCTTACCTGGCAGGACAATAGTCTCGGCGTCGGAGTCGCGATCTTCGGGGACATGCTGGTCGGGGGCGACAGCGTGAATCGTGGAGGAGCGTGAGTCCTTGGCAGGGGAGGAGGGCCTGGGGCTCATGGGCGCGGGCTGGGAGGTGGTCTCGGTGCGTTGGCCAGGCCGCTGAGGGGAAGCGGCAGCAGGCCTCGTCTGGTCGGACTGGGCAGCATTCTGCGCATCCATATCATTTACCTGCGAGGAGAACTAGTAGCTACCACCATCCTGGAGATGATGGCTAAGGTCGGCGAGGGAGGTGCGATTGATTCGCGTCGACGAGGTCGGGGTGCCGGGCAGGACGAACCCCCTATCGCTTTGGGAGAGGACGTGTTTGGTGTTTGGGGGCGAGGAGGCGGCGTCGAGCAGGGCGCGGACTGGGGTGGGAAAAACAGAACAAAGACGCGGGCGCGCGCGGGGGGCAGAGGGCACCGCAGAGGCACGGGAGGGAGCAGCAATGTTGCAGAGTGTCGATGAGTCGTTTGGGCGTGGATGAGATGGATGGAATGGATGCTGCAAGACTCGCGGGCTCGAAGCTGAACGAACCTTGATTGGGAATGACAGATGAAAACGGGACTTGGACCCAAGCCGCGAGACAAAGTCTGTCTGTCCTCCCAACCCAGAGCCAGAGAGCCTGCTAGTCGCCTAGTGCTGGGCTGATGGCTGGGGAGCGCGTGATTGGCCGGTGGCGAGGGGGCGTACGGCGGCCCACAGCGACTTCTGGCTGCACTTTCTGTTGGGCCAGAGCGCGCCCGGCTCTGCGCGGGCCTATGAGCGGACGGCAAGCGGGCGGAAGGCGGGTCTTGGGTGGTCGCCTTCAGTGGCTCCCCAGTGGCTCCCCAGTGGCTCCTCACCGCTACGAGTCCCGGTCATTCAGTGCATCGTATGGGCTCTAGAAGGGCTCTCCCGTCCCCGTCCCCGTCTCCGTCCCAGTGCCCGTCCTTGCAGCTTGTGCCTTGGGGTTAGTGTGTTTTGCGTCTGGTGCGTGTGTGCGCGTGTGCGCGTGTGTGCTGTGCCGGATGTGCGAAATGCCGCCTCGTCGTTGGAAGCCCGTGTCGCATTGAGGATGTTTAATTTTTACTTATTTTTATCCTCCCGTAACTCAGCATTGACGGCTAATCAAAGCGAAAGAAACCGGAGAGAAGAAGAAAACCCACCACCATCCAAATCTCCGCAAGCTTCTCCTCTCTTTGCATCATCTCATCGCCTGCCCATCCCTGGCGGCGTTTCATCATCCGACTCGGCATTTCGCACAAGCAGGTAATCATCCTCTCCCTGCTGCCTGCAGCTCGGCCCCAGCACAGGCTTGCTCGCTTCCTCGTTAGCGGCACGTGTGCCACCTGGTGAGTAACCCGTCACCTCCCACCACAGCGTCGCTTCGCTTCGCCCCCCTTGTCATATCATGATCATCGCTGTGCGTCCACAAACCACCACTTCCTCCCCCGCCTTAAATATCCATGAAACATTGGATGGTGCAGCCTGTATCTTAGAGGCGCACGCACTCTTGGTTTTCTTTTTCGTCGCCGAAATAACGACTGTCTCGCCTCACTCTGGACGACATCCCTCACCATGGCATCATCCACGTCGCAAGCAGACGCCAGCGACAGCAGCCACCACCACCACCATGCTCATGCTAACAATGGCAGCGGCGTCTCGCTCCCGCTCTCGCTCAGCCAAACCAGGATTGCTGCCCTGCCACAAAGCGCCTTCTACATCCCCGACTTTATCACCGAGGAAGAAGAGCAAGCGTTGCTGGGAAAAGTGCGTGTGGCTGCATCTGGTGCATCGCATCTTTCGCCACTGACCATGCGAACCAGATTGCCACTGCCCCCAAGCCAAGATGGAAGAATCTCACTCACAGGCGCCTGCAAACTTGGCCCTCGGACCTGGTCAATAACAGGCTGCTCGACGCTCCTCTCCCTGGCTGGCTCGAGAGCCCCGTAATCACCAGGCTGATGGCACTGCCTGTTGAAGACTCGCAGCCCGGTCACATGTTCAGCAACAGCCCTCACAAAAGGCCGAACCATGTCCTGATCAACGAATACCCTCCGGGAATTGGCATCATGCCACACAAGTTAAGTAGATGAAAAGCAAACAGCCTCCCTGCGCTACTGCATGCTCATCTTGAAAACAGGATGGCGCTGCGTATTGGCCCGTGGTCTGCACCGTGAGTCTTGGAGCTAGCCTCTGCCTGAATCTCTACCGCAGCAAAGAAGACGGCGCCCTGGAGCCAGAGCCCGCTTGGAGAATCCTCCAGGAACCGCGTAGCCTACTCATCACAACTGACCAACTTTACACCGACTACCTCCATGGGATCGCCGACATTGAGGAGGACGTTGACTTGTGTGCAAATACCGTCGCGAACTGGTCATTGCTTCGAGATCCAAACGCCTTCGCCGACGGTCGCAATGTCCGTCAAACCCGGATCAGTCTAACATACCGGGATGTTCTTGGCGTCTCGAAAGCCGCTAGCAAGCTTGGCATGTTTCTCAAGCGCTAGGTGGCCCACGAGGTTGAGTGAGGCTAAAATACAAAGGGTATCATGATCCACCTGGCAGCTACCTTGTCCGCCCCAAACTTGTCTGCATACCATTTCTTTGTTCCAGCGGCCGTTGCACCCAGATTTACAGCCACAAATAAAAGTCCCAGGAGCACCGTTGTGTTAAATATCCTTCCCGGCGGTGCAGAGCCCCGGGCAATGGCGAGGTAGAGGAGACATTCACAGGTGTAATGCGGGCAGATCAAAAACCGGAACCAGCCCTGGTCTGGGAGTGTGTACTTTTTCAGGCTGGCCAGATGCCGATGGCACTCGTTTTGCTTCAAGCAAGCGTAAAAGTAGATGGCCATGGCCAAGGGCATCTTCTTGGTAAGCAATTGGCCCTGGACAGGCGATTGCCACGACTCGAGTATCGCACCTACGGATGTGTCAGCGGAAGGCCAACGAAGGGAAGATGCAGCAGCAGCAGTAACAACATACCTGAGCCTTCAATCCAAACGGACACGCTCATGGCGACGTAGAAAGCGATGCCGAGAGCCCAGTGAACAACCCACATGGGCGACGAGCCTGGTTTAGACACGTAGAGACTCTCGTACAATCTCCGTGAGCCCTGTAGCGCCATCATTGCCCAGGTCATGTAGACCTGCCCCAGGCTCATGGACGAGCCCCCTCCAGCATGACTTGCCTGCAGCTGGGCCATGGCCCTCAGCAGACTGCCCCTCTGAATACACTGCCAGGCCCAAACAGCGGAGAGCGATGCGGACACGACATAGAAGTGGAGGAACCAGGAATGGGGCACCTGGCCAAAGTCGGTCAGCCTGGTGACGAAGCCCCAAAGGAGGGCCTGGTCGTGCGTTGGCTTCTGCTGGTCCTGAGGCCGCCTGGCGCCGTAGTTCATAAGGGCGCTTCGCACACGCGCGGGGAGGGATTGGATGACGATGATAAGGCCGGAGGCTAGCAGGTAAAACATCTGACACCACTGCGACGGCGGCAGGGCGAGAGCCGCCTGGACCAGCGCGTTTACAGAGTCCATGGCCCGTTAGTACAGCACAGCGCGGTGCAGTGCAGTGCAGGGTCCCAGCAATGGGGGGGGCAAGGGAGAGAAAAATCAATGGAATCGGAGGGAAGGGAAAATAGAAAGGAAAAGCAAGGAAAGACAGTGACTGATCAGCTTCGGACTAAGGCATGCATGTGCTTGCTTGCCGTACCATCGTCAAGTCTGCAGCTGTGTCTCAATCTCGTGCGCGAATCCGAGGCTCCCGTCCCGTCTCCACTGTGGAGTCGGGTCCAAGCACTCTCGCAACTTCCGGAACAGGCGCAGGCCTGGACTTACCCTAGAACGGAGCGCCTCCCCAAGCCTTCAACCGCCCACCAGCCACCGTTCACGTTGAAAGTTTTGCAGACGCGGACGCCATTGGTTTGGTTTAAAATTGCAGTTTCTGTATTGAGAAATAAGGAAAGATCTATCCAAGCAAAGCATCCCGGGAAACCGGGAATGTGAACAATATAGCACTCTGTCCCCGAGTCGGCCCAACCAATTTTTTGAGCAAGTACATAACAGTGAACGTTTTGTTTTTGAGAAAAGAGAGAGAGTACATGAGGAAAATTGAAGACAGGAAGGAAAAGATAAACAAGAGAGAGAAAGATGACAGAAAGGGAAAAGGAAAAAGGGAAAAAAGAGAAATCCCAAACAGGTAAATTCCGGAAAGAAAATTTTCAAAGACGCAGTCCCGGCAGGACCACGAGAGATGTCTCACCAAGAGGCATCTGAAAGGCCTCCAAGAGGTTTTGGAGGTGGAGTTCCAGCAAGAGGCCTGAATGAAGGAGCCTCGAGAGGAAGTGTGGGTGAGGAAAGCCCCCTTGAAGACTTGAGCGAGGTAAGCCTCAGGAGGGGGACTTTGTGAGTGGTGATCTCATGAAGAGTGAGAGAGAGTGAGAATGTTTGTGTGTGAGAGATGAGGTTTCAAACCTGCGAAAGAGCGCTCAAGTCGAACTTGTGTTTCAAAGAATGTGTTGAGTTCCATCGAAGATGAACCCTTTGCGCTACGCCGTCGTGTACACTCTATGTTCCAAGACGTGGATGACGAGGGGCAGGCAGTGGGGCGGAAGAAGCCCATGGCAATCAGCTGCGGTAGGGCTGCGGAGAGAGGGTGAGAGGGATAGCTGGCAATGGCTGGTGGTGTGGCTGGGGGAGGGGAGGGCAGTTTAGTAGCCGTCTCCCCATGAGCTGCAGCGGGTGGTTGCAACGGAGAGGTCCTTGTTGAGGCTGAGGCACCCGTCGTACTGGGCCTTGCACCTCGCCTGGGCCGTTGTTTCGCTGTCGCTGCCCCAGATGTTGACCCAGCGCTTCTTGAGGCCGGGGACCTTTCCGAGGCCTTCTTCGACGGCGCGCTTGGTCCAGTAGTTGAGACCTCCGAAGCTCTTGCAGCTCTTGACGTAGACGCTGGTGCAGCTGTCGTACTGGGCCTTGCACGCGTCGGTGCAGGCGTTGGTTGTCTGAGTGCGCGAGTACGAGGGGCACTGCTTGCTGTCGGAGCTGGTGTAGAGCTTGAAGAGCTTGCCGGATGTAAAGTCGCTCTTGAGGTCGGTACAGGCGACGAGGGGCATGTCGATCTTGCCAGCTGGGTTGCCGGGGCCAAAGTTGTACCAGAAGGAGGAGGCCTGCTGGCAGATGTTGGTGGGCTTGGGGGCAACCGAGGTCGAAGCGCTGGCGGCGACGGTGCTCGTTGTGGTGGTGCAAGGGTGCGTGGTGGTGGTTGAGCTGATCTTTTCGTTGCTCTGAGGCGGGTTGCTCTTGAGGAACTCGGCCTTGGAGCAGCTGCGGCCCTTGATGCAGCCGTCGGCGAGGCAGAAGGCCGACATCTTGGTGCACCAGGCGGCGTAGTCGAAGCAGTCTAGAGCACCGGGCCAGCCAGCCTGAGCGTAGCAAGCGGCGATGTTCTTGGCGCACGTCCTGTATGAGTTGAGGCAGTCCACGTTGCCCTGGAAGTCAGGCACCGACGGAGCGCACCAGCTACCGCACTTGTACTCGCAGCTGTTGGGGAGAACGACTGTTGATGTGCACATGCCGCCAGAGCCGGAGCCGGAGCCGGAGCCGACGCCCGTAGGCTTTGCGTTTTGGATTGTCGAGGTGGCCGAGACGAACTTGTTGGGTGGGGCCGCCGTGATGCCGGCTCCGTGGTTGACGGAGCTGGAGCTGTGGCCAGAGCCGGAGCCGGAGCCCTTGTCAGCCCCACTTTCGTGTGCAGAGCCGTAGCTACCGCCGCCAACGCTCGTCTGAGCAGCATGAGCGGCAGTAGCGGTGACGAATTTGTTGCCGGGAGCCACAACCGAAGAAGAATCATGACCGACGCCCTTGCCAGAGCCTGAACCAGAGCCTGAACCAGAGCCTGAACCAGAGCCCGAGCCACTTCCAGAGCCATAGCCGATGCCCTTGTCAGAACCTTGGCCGCTACCGCTTCCAGCACCAGAGCCTGACCCAGGACCTGAGCCAACAATAGCTGTTTGTCCTGCGTGGGCCGCCGTGGTTGTGATAAACTTGCCGTTGGGGACAGTGACGGCGATGGCACCACTGTGACCAGAGCCAGAGCCATTACCGGAGCCAGAACCCTTGCCAGAACCAGTACCGGAGCCTGAGCCACTACCAGAACCAGTGCCGGAGCCAGTACCTGAGCCAGTACCTGAGCCAGTACCTGAGCCAGATCCAGTGCCGGAACCACTACCAGAACCAGTGCCGGAGCCGGAACCCTTGCCAGAACCAGTACCAGAGCCAGTACCTGAGCCCGAGCCACTGCCAGAACCAGTGCCGGAGCCAGTACCTGAGCCAGATCCAGTACCGGAGCCTGAACCAGTACCAGATCCAGAGCCCTTGCCTGTATCGGAGCCAGAACCAACACCCTTGTCAGATGTGGAAGGAATGCCGATTGTGGTGCCATGGCCTGAGCCTTGACCGGAGCCACTACCAGAGCCAGAGCCCGAACCAGAGCCAGAGCCCGAACCAGAGCCACTGCCAGAGCCTGAGCCACTACCAGTGCCAGACCCCTTGCCAGAGCCGGAGCCTGAACCGGAGCCTGAACCTGAGCCACTGCCAGAGCCAGAGCCTGAGCCCGAGCCTGAACCAGTACCCTTATTAGAGGTGGAAGGAATGCCGATTGTGGTGCCATGGCCTGAGCCTTGACCAGAGCCACTACCAGACCCAGAGCCCGAACCAGAGCCACTGCCAGAGCCTGAGCCACTACCAATGCCAGACCCCTTGCCAGAGCCGGAGCCAGAGCCTTGACCAGAGCCAGAACCTTGACCAGAGCCAGTACCGGTGCCAGAGCCGCTACCGGTGCCAGAGCCAGAACCTGAACCTGAACCGGAGCCAGTGCCCTTACCAGTTCCAGTTCCAGAGCCCTCACCAGTGCCAGTGCCAGAACCATGACCGGAGCCTGAGCCGGAGCCAGAGCCCTCACCAGTACCAGAGCCCGAGCCCTTTCCGGAGCCAGAGCCCGAGCCCGAACCACTACCGTATCCAATACCAGAGCCGGAGCCCGAACCAGATCCAGTACCGCTACCAGACCCTTGGCCTGAGCCAACGCCCTTGTCTGAGGTAGAGGGCACACCAGAGCCAGTGCCATGACCGGAGCCAGAGCCACTACCGGAGCCAGTGCCAGAGCCAGTGCCAGAACCAGTGCCTGAACCAGAGCCAGTGCCTGAACCAGAGCCAGTGCCGGAGCCACTGCCACTACCAGAGCCGGAACCCTTGCCAGAACCCGTGCCAGTACCAGATCCTGAGCCAGTGCCAGATCCTGAACCAGAGCCGGAGCCACTGCCACTACCAGAGCCGGAACCCTTGCCAGAACCCGTGCCAGTACCAGATCCTGAGCCAGTGCCAGATCCTGAACCAGAGCCGCTGCCAGTTCCAGAACCGACTCCCTTGTTAGAACCAGAAGGAACAGAGCCAGTGCCATCAGTGCCGTGACCAGTAACAGATCCTGTGCTGGATCCCGTGCCCTTGTCAGAGCCAGAACCGGGGTTGGTGTTCTTGCCGGAACCCGAGGGAACACTAGATGTGACTCCCCCAATGCCGTGTCCGGTGCTGGATCCAGTTCCCTTGTCAGAACCAGAGCCAACCCCAATGCCGCCGATACCAGATCCGATGCCCTTGTTAGAACCCGAAGGAACAGCAGACGCGGTTCCACCAACGCCATGACCAGTGTTAGATCCGGCACCCTTGTCAGTGCCAGAGCCAGAGGGGGTTCCAGATGTCACTCCTCCAATACCGTGGGAGGATCCAGAGCCAGAGCCAGAGCCAGTATTCTTGTCGGAGCCGGAGGGAACGCCAGATACAGTCCCCCCAATGCCGTGACCGGTGCTGGATCCAGTTCCCTTGTCAGAGCTAGTTCCTTTATCAGCGCCGGAGCCGGCGCCCTTGTTGGAACCTGCGGGGAGGCCAGATGTTGTGCTGCCAATACCATGATCTGTGCTAGAGCCGGTGCCCTTGGAGCCTGATGGAAGACCGGTTGCGATTCCTCCAATGCCGTGATCGATGCCAGATCCAGATCCCTTGCTAGAGCCACCAGTAGATCCTGCGCCCTTGTCAGGGTTGTAGGGAAGAATAGTTGCTGTTCCTCCGACTGCAGAGCCAGTGCCCTTGTTGGAGCCAGAGGGGAGGTTGGAACCAATGCCGCCAACTCCAGAACCGGTGCCCTTGTTGGAGCCAGATGGGACCCCTGAAGTTACACCACCGATACCGTGACCCGTGCTAGAGCCGGTGTCCTTGTCAGTACCAGAGCCGGTGCCCTTGTTAGAGCCCGAGGGAAGACCAGTTGCGATTCCTCCAATGCCGTGATCGGTGCCAGATCCAGATCCCTTGCTAGAGCCACCAGTAGATCCTGCGCCCTTGTCAGGGTTGTAGGGAAGAATGGATGCGGTTCCTCCGACTCCCGAACCAACGCCCTTGTTAGAGCCGACAGGGACACCTGTGGGGGTTGATCCAACTCTTGAGGTAGGGCCCTTGTTGCCGCCTGAGCCGATGGCCCCAATGTCATGTCCAGAGTCAGATCCAGATCCCTTAGAGCCAGAGGGGAGGGCTGAGCCAATTCCACCAAGACCAGATCCAGCGCTCTTGTCGGTCCCCGAACCAGTGCCCTTGTTAGAACCGGAGGGGATACCAGAGGTGATTCCGCCGACACCATGAGCAGGAGTAGATCCGCTGCCCTTGTCAGCGCCCGTGTCAGCGCCCTTGTTAGAGCCCGAAGGAAGTCCAGAGACAATTCCCCCGATGCCTCCAATGCCAGATCCAGTGCCCTTGTTGGAGCCTGAGGGAGCACCAGATGTTGTGCTGCCAACACCGTGACCGGTGCTGGATCCAGTGCCCTTATCGGTGCCGGAGGGAAGGTTGGAGCCGACACCACCGATGCCGCCGATGCCAGAGCCAGTGCCCTTGTTAGAGCCTGAGGGGACACCAGATGCTGTACCACCAACACCGTGACCGGTGCTAGATCCAATGCCCTTGTCAGTGCCTGAACCGGTGTCCTTGTTTGAACCAGAGGGGAGGCCGGTTGCAATGCCTCCAACACCATGCCCAGTGCCGGAGCCCTTGTCGGATCCAGAAGGAATGCCAGAGACGATTCCGCCAATGCCTCCAATGCCAGATCCCGTACCCTTGTTTGAGCCTGAAGGAAGACCCGTGGTGCTACCAACACCGTGGCCAGTGCCAGAGCCACTACCCTTGTCAGTGCCGGAGGGAAGGTTGGAGCCGACGCCACCGATGCCGCCAATGCCAGATCCGGTGCCCTTGTTGGAGCCTGAGGGGAGACCAGATGTTGTGCTGCCAACACCGTGGCCAGTGTTGGATCCAGTGCCCTTGTCTGTACCAGAGGGTAGGCCAGATCCAATGCCCTTGTCAGTACCTGAACCGGTGCCCTTGTTTGAACCAGAGGGGAGGCCGGTTGCAATACCGCCTACACCATGGCCGGTGTCAGAGCCCTTGTTAGTGTCAGAGCCCTTGGAGCCGGTAGGAAGAGCAGTTGCAATTCCACCGATGCCGTGGTCAGATCCGGATCCAATGCCCTTGTCAGAGCCAGTGCCCTTGTTAGATCCAGAGGGGATACCAGAGACGATTCCTCCAATTCCCCCAATGCCATGACCAGTGCCAGAGCCGGTGCTAGAGCCAGTACCCTTGTTCGAGCCCGAGGGAACAGCGCTTGGGATTCCTCCGATGCCGTGACCGGTATTGGAACCTGTGCCTTTGTCGGTACCAGCGCCTGTGCCCTTGTCACTGCCAGCGGGAAGATCGTAGCCAGTGCCCTTGTTGGAGCCGGTGGGAACACCAGTTGGGATTCCTCCAACCTTGGAGCTAGCGCTCTGGTTGGAGCCTGAGCCAACACCACCGATGCCTCCAATACCAGATCCGGTACCCTTGTTAGAGCCCGATGGGAGACCAGACACTATACCGCCAATACCATGGCCAGTGCTGGATCCGGCACCTTTGTCTGTACCAGAGGGTAGAGCTGATCCAATGCCTTTGTCAGTACCCGCATTAGTGCCTTTGTTGGAGCCGGAGGGAAGACCAGTTGCAATACCACCGATACCGTGACCAGTGCCGGAGCCCTTGTCAGATCCAGAGGGAATGCCAGAGGCGATGCCTCCAATGCCATGACCAGTGCTGGAGCCCTTATCAGCGCCAGTGCCCTTGTTAGAGCCAGAAGGAAGATCGCTTGTGATTCCGCCGATACCATGGCCGGTGCTAGACCCAATGCCCTTGTCTGTGCCGGAGGGAAGACCAGAACCAAGACCTCCGATGCCAGATCCGGTACCCTTGTTAGAGCCAGATGGAAGACCAGTTGCGATGCCTCCGATGCCATGGCCAGTGTCGGAGCCCTTGTCAGCGCCAGATCCCTTGGAGCCGGTGGGGAGAGCAGTTGCGATTCCACCGATGCCGTGGTCAGATCCAGATCCAATACCCTTGTCAGAGCCAGTACCCTTGGAGCCCGAGGGAATGCCGGAGACGATTCCTCCAATACCGCCAATTCCGGAACCCTTATTAGAACCTGAAGGAAGACCAGTTGCAATACCGCCGATACCATGACCGACGCTAGCTCCCTTGTCAGCGCCAGTGCCCTTGGAGCCGGTAGGGAGTGCAGTTGCGATTCCACCGATGCCGTGGTCAGATCCAGATCCAATACCCTTGTCAGAGCCAGTACCCTTGTCAGAGCCAGTGCCCTTGGAGCCCGAGGGGAGGCCGGAGACGATTCCTCCAATACCCCCAATTCCGGAACCCTTATTAGAACCCGAAGGAAGACCACTTGTGATTCCGCCGATGCCATGACCAGTACAAGTACCGGCACCCTTGTCAACACCGGAGCCAGTGCCC